>JANRMT010062834.1:2108335-2185669 GCA_026402145.1 Polypterus bichir lapradei
TATATATATATATATATATAATATATATATATATATATATATACTAGGCTGACCAGCCTTTTAAGTTGACCACTTCTTAAGGTAATTCAATACGTAGATCAATTTGATATTTTATACAAACTCATTAATTTGGTTATATTGCATTTGAGCGGTATTACTTTAATACTCGTAGTTTCTGTTATTTTTGTGATGAAATTTAAACTTTTTTTCTATATTGAGGTCGCACTTTTGAACCCCCCTGATATTTGCTACGCGGTGAGGCATTTGTACTCCATCAACATTAATTATTTCCAGAGACATAATTTTGTCTATTTTTCCAACGCTTCACGCACAAAAGCAAGAGAACGATGGGAGCACCAGAACTCTGCTCACATCATGTCGCTTCATACCGCAAGCTGCAAGTAGTAAGTCTGTGATAAGCGGAATACCGCTACGCTTTCCACTCACGGGACGGAAGGACAATCCCGACCGCCTTTATATAGTAAGAAAGAAGAAGAAGATATCGCACAGTCTGGAGTAGAAAATCATCTTTTACCTGGAAAATCAAAACTACAAATCCCATCGTGCATTGCAAAATGGACGGGGCGTGTGTGAAACTCCGCCTCTGGCGCCCAACCCCCAGTTGCGGCCATAATAGCAGTAAAGTCTGTAAATGTGCAAAAGAAAAATAATTATTTATTGGATTCAAACTCACAAAAGTCTATAAATATGTAAAAGAAAAATTAATTATTATTTAACGGAGTAAAAATTATGAAATGAGAATAAAATATTTACTCTCTTACTGATTGGAATATTCCTCTTAAACTGAGGTCCGCTATGCTCGATGCACAACTTTCTTGATTTTTTAGTTTATACTGTAATCTAAAAATGGAATAACAAACTGAAACTCTAACAACATCACATTAAAGTTCGATAAATTCTGAAATGAATGATACCAAACATATATATGTAGCTTTTAAAACAAGCCCTATTTAAAGTGTGACAAAAAACGTTGCACAAAATCATTGCACTTTTAGGTTTAGGATTTTATATATAGAGAGAAGATATATATGTGTGTGTGTGTGTGTGTGTATAACAATTAAATGCACTTAAATGTTCATTGATTGAGGTTTAGAAACAGACCTAGGTACAGAAATTCAGACAGTTGACTTGCACAGTAATAATTAAAGATAAAAAAATGTAGACTGACATAATTGCTTGATAGGACTTTTGCAGCTTCCGGGGGTTGTTTAGTGAAAGTACAATCACATCATACTTAATTAAGGTACCTACAAATGCATGCATTGTTTTTTATTAAATTTGCCAAAATTAATCGACTCATTAACTTGCTTTCCAAACCTTTTTACTTCATTTCAGAATAAAATCTGATCTTTTGTAATCAATACCAATTAAAAAGACAGCAAGGTTTTATTTTTTGTTTTGAGTTGCTTTATACTTTTGTTGTTTTTTAAAATGAAAAATAGCTTAATGTTGACATTAAATTTTCTCTTTTCAGAGGACAGACACCTGCAGAATCAGATTTTCAGTTGTTGGAAATTGCTCGACGATTGGAAATGTATGGTATTAGACTGCATCCAGCTAAGGACAGAGAAGGCACAAAAATTAATCTGGCTGTGGCACACACAGGGATTTTAGTTTTTCAGGTATGAGAGCAGCTGCTGTTCTTACTATTTTTCATTTTCTGCTTTAGTAAAGACTAATATAAATCAGTAACACAAAGTTCACATTCTCCATGTAAGGTATTATAATTTATGTAACATTATGCTCTTCCAGTGTCCATTAGATTTTTCTCTGTGTGTTCTGGCTTTTTCCCACACACCAAAATGTTAAGTTCATTTTATTCTCCATCTGGGTGCTCTCTTGAGAGTCATGGTGAAAAGAAACAGAGTTAAGCAAACTAAGCCATACCTCATGTTTGCCCAAAACACCACAACTGGTTGTTCCAGATCTAGAGAAGCAGCATTTCTTCTCTGAAGTTGTTAGGTATTGTTAAGCTCCACTGCCCTATTATGAAGAATGAGCCCAGCACTCACCAGCAACTGTATTTAAGCCACTTGTGATTACAGAAAATACATTTTGTCTTGAATTTCTGTTTAATCAAAATGAAATGAAACTATGTAATAGACCAGTTAAGTGTTACTCGCGGTTCAGAATTCAGTATAGTCCTGGACAGTGTTTACAAAATTGATAATGATGCTTTAATTTATTGGTCAATTTCATGATCAATTATACCCCGACAGGTGAATAAGACCTAGAGGTACTGAGGTGCTCTACTTTGGGCAGGTTCTCCCCGTGGCTTGCAAAGGGGGAGCTGCTGATTTCCACAAGAGGCCCATGACTCAGATTACAATGGCTTCAGCTCTGACCTTCACCAGAGATTTCATTCCAGCTGAGATAAAGAGGATAACATTAGCAGCACCCAGAGGAACTTTAGCACCCTCCCTTGCATTGTGACAATTATAAAAAGGGAGTAGTCATGACTGCATTGGAAGAGTCCTCTGAACATGTTAAATGCACTCAACTTAAAGGAAGTATGCAAGCATAAATCTTTCCCATGTGGCAGCTCCATCAGAACCTCATATAGCTCATTTATCAATGTACATAGTCATAAGTCTTCAAAATCTACAAAGGATGTGTTGACAGGATTGTCACACCCCATGACTCAGATATTTGTGTAGTTTTTTCTTTGTTCCATGGGTTGGATAGAATTCACATTGTTCCTTACACAGCTTCTATTTCATTATCCTAGCAGAAGAGTTTCATCCTCAGTTTGTGAAACACACTATCTTGTTCCATTTTTTACAAATGGCAACCATCAAGCCACTATGCCAATCTCAAAACCCTTCCCCTAGCCTTCATGATCCATTGAAAAGGTGTGTTAACCAAGATACTTCAGATAGCATCAAAAGCTTTCAGCATTTCCAAGTGAGCCTGATATACAGTGCCTGCTGCTAATGCAGCACTTTTTAACACCTACAGGCACCTTAATCACCAAAATGTAACCAGTCTCCATCTTTGCTTTTAGTGCTACATTCTCCAAGTAGAACTTAACTGTTAAGTTAAGTAGTCAACATTTCTCCTTCGCTACTTTTTTCCTTTCGTCATGGAAACATTTGCCAGAACCCATTTGAGGACATCTATGCACAGTTCTCTGTAGCTTCACCAATTTTTTCAAGACATGAACCTTCAATGCTCCTTATTGGCCTGCTGGTACCTTTCAGTCCAATTTGGATGCCACGTGTTATTGCCTTAAATTCTAAATGTGCATTTTAGGTGTCAGTTTTTAAAATGTCACATGAGAGATGCTTATAAGAGAATGAAATCCTAATGATATGACATCCAAATGAGCCCAATGTGTTGTCACAATCGAGCTTTTCACAACCCTGGAATTGATAATTCAGTTTCAAAAATAGATAAATGAACGGATTAACCTTGAAAATGTTACAGAAAGCAATTTGTTGTTAAAATTTTGCTAAACATTTTTAATGTTTAAAAAAGGTTCAGCTTTCAAGCCATTGTATCATTAAGCATCTAGTGTGAATATTTTTGTTCTTGATGTTATTGTATCATTTTAGATTGGCTTGACTACACTGTCTATTACAGTACACTGTGATTCTGCACTGTTACTGTACTATACTGGCAGTGTGGTATAGTGGATAAAGCATAGAAGTTTAAACCTCAAGGCTTCTGGTTCATTCACTGTGTTTAAGTCACTTTGTGACCCTCATGAGGTGGCTTAACTTGCTTGTACTCCAACTGTTTTGTTTTTTTTAAATACCAATAAAGATGTTAACACTTCCTGAACTTGTAAATTGCCTTGGGTAACCGTATTTGCCAAGTATTTCATAATAAGTAAGAATCCTGTGAAATTCTTTTGAACCCCTAGTAAGTAGTATGTTTGAATCAGAAGTACTTTTTCTTTTGAAGTAAGTTTATTTTTTCTGAGCATCATTGGTCAGTTTAACAACTTTTTTTTTTCTTTTAGGGCTACACCAAGATCAACTCTTTCAACTGGTCAAAAGTTCGGAAGCTGAGCTTTAAAAGGAAGAGATTTCTCATCAAGCTTCGACCAGACATGAATGTATGTCAAAATTAGTAGACTATTTCCAAAAAAAAAAAAATTTCTAACATTATTCTGAGTGTTCTTTCTAACCAGATTCACTTAGTATTCCAGATATTTTGATTGACTTACTGACTTAAATGTATAGTCAAGATCTGAAAGACAAATTTATTAGTGTATTATATAAAATATAAACCCAGAAGATTAGAAAGATTAGTTTTATTCAGATTAAACCTAGCTGTGTTTTATTCCTGTTTTTTTCTGTTTTCAGACAAATCTTAATTGAATTGTTTCTAATATGGGGGCGTGCAGGGCTGTGTTATTAGGTTTTAGTATTCTTAATATGAGTGTAAAATGGCTACCTCCCTCCTGACAAGTATGTTCTTTAAAATAAAAATCCATGCAGACTTGTATCAAAAATGAGAATGTTATGCATTGGGGCAGGTCATACAAAGGCAGAATGACTGAAGCAAAAAGGAACCAACCAGAAGTAAAACAAAAGCCAAGATGCCACAGTTGACTTGCTTTTACATGTTGTTGAAATTTTGTTTATCATATAGAGTGGTTTACTCACTTAAACACATTTACTTCTCAATGCTTCTGTCACACAACCCTGACATTTGTTCTGTCTTTACACATATCCAGCTTTTAGGCATCTATTTTTTTGCTCTTAGGCTACTGTAAATGACAATAAAAAGTCACTCTCACACAAGACCTAGAATCACTTGTGTTGTCAGAGACAGGTCTTCTTTGTCTTTATAACCTTCATAAAGTTCAGTCTAAAGGGCAGAATGTGTTTCTTTAAATATGACAGCAAAGCCTCACTCCTACAAATCAAATACCATGTAATGTCCCTTAAAGGCCCATTGTGAAAGTGCTAAAATTCTGTCAGCCCTCAATAACATCACTCTTGGGCAGCTTGGTTTAAGCCTCCCCACCCACCTTATGGCCCAGAGGGTGTGTTGCCTCTTGCCAACTCTTTTTCTCTCTCTCTCTGAGCAGGTGTCAGGAATCCCTAAAATATGTTGAGTTTAGTTACCTGGGAAACTCTGCATGCTTTTTACTCAAGTCCTCACTCTCTCTTCAAACAATGCCCCTGAAATTTTTTTTTCTTCTTTTTCTCCTAGTGATGCCTTGTATGACAGGATATACTACCCCCAAGACACCCATTTTTTCATAATTGCATGCACAGTGCTTGTTGGTCTGACTCTTTCTGTGTGTGTGTGTGTATACATACATTAAAATATATAGTTATTAAAATTATAAATACATACACGCACACATACACCCATACCTATACTTGTGTATTAGGGATGCTCCAATCAGGTTTTTTTAGGGCCAGTACCAATCACCAAGTTCATGTTACTGATCTGATATTCTGTTATTGTTAAGTGAACATAAATAAAATTACCTTAAAATACTTTTTTTAACAAATAAAATGTGTACAGAAAATATTTATTCATAATTTTTGACATAAATGCTCCTCATAATTGCAAGCAGTTATTTAATTTCTTAAATAATGTACTTACCTGAAACAAAGCTTAATTTTTAAAAAAAAGGTAGTTCTCACCATTTGTCTAACTATATATTTATATAACATATATATATATATACTGTATATTCTCACATTCTCATACAGCATAACATCCGCATATACTGTATGTCCATGGTCCCATAATGTTCTAAAAAAAAAAAAAAGTTTAGAAATCCTGATCAGAGGACAGGATATAGAGGATGTAACTGACTTATTGAATGCACACAACACATGTATCTCATGTCTGCTGTTTACAGAGCGATTGTGCTACCAGTATAGTACTGTACTTTCCATCCTTATTTTAATATGAACTTTTCCTGCTTACAGATTTGAAGTTTACCATATAACAATGTATGCTTCAGCTTGTAGGCAGCAACATCCAATCTTATATTAAAAAATAAATCACATTAAGCACATCTAACATTAAAACATGTAATTATAAAATTAATAAATAAATAATGAAGTAAATACACACTGAATTATAAAATTAATGTAGAATCAACAAAAAGAAATTAAAAAAAATTAAGGGACGTGGTTTAAACTTTCAAACAATGACTTTAATCATAAACTTTTAACAAAATACTACTTGTGCATGTACAGTCTGAATTTGAATGCCTTCCTAAAAGGTAAGTTGAAAAGAAGGCAATAAGAAAATGAGGCCAATGTATTAATTCTCAAATTGGCATAGCATATGAAACACAGACGTGTCAAAGTAAAAAACGATCAAAACTACTGTTGACTTTGAACACACTGCTAAAGACTGATTTAATTGAAGTAATATCTCTTAAATGGGCATACATTAAAACTTGTGTTAAAACTCTGCAAATTCTATCCTCAATTGTTCATCACTATCAATGATTGAGTAATATACTCTACACAAGTGATGTGTCTGCAAATGGCAGTCTCCAAGATGCTTTTTTTTTTTTTTTTTACCTCCCTATTGCCCCGCCCCTTCAGACAAATTAGCACATCTTAAAGATGTAATGCTTTTGTGGTTGGCAGAATCATGGTGTACCTTGGGATGTTTTGGGTTACATAAACTTGCTCCTTTGCTCCTGGTACCCTCAAAAAGATCTCCTTAGCTGCTACCTTGCTTAAAAACTGACACCATGCATTACTTGGATGGTTATGTTGCATTCTTTGAATAAATTAGCGAAGATACTACAAACTGGAATAATGGGTAGGGATAATCATTATACTTCTGTTTCATAGAATTTTGTCATTATATTAGTACAGACTGATGGGTTAAATACAGTGGTACTGGAGACTTGTTTTTTTTATTTAGTACTTACGTGATATGACATTGAATCAATCTTACTACAGAAATACAAAATGAAAAATAGAGAGAGTGTAACTTTTAGCTTTGCAACATTTCTCTAGCATTGCACCAGGACTGCCGTAAACCCCTCTCCTTATCCCTTTTCCTCCCACTCCCCTGCACCTATTTCAGTATGTATAAATCAAGAAAATGAACACCAGTGCTACATATTGACATGTTTGGCGTATTGTTGTCAACGGCGTAATACAAAATTTTAAACCTTTAATTGAAAATTTTCATACCATTTTTAAAGGTAGTGTATAAATAAGGTACTGGATGTGTATGCAGTTCTTTAGGTACACGCTTGACTTTTATGTATTATTGTTTCGTAATGTTAAAAAAAAAAAAAAAAAGTATTAGATAAAAATACCACCCTGGCCAAAGCACTGCCTGTGGCATTTGCCTTGTTGCCGGCCCTGCATGCAGCAATATTTTTTAATGTATTAAACAGGCCACATTAATCAAAAAAATAATGCTTTAATCCTCACAGGTGTAATATATGAGCTAAATATTTATGCTAACAAGGTGTCCTAAATGTGTTTTTTTTTCTTTGTGTCCTTATAAGAATATTCTTTTCTATTATTATTCAACAAAAATTTTTAAATTTTTGTTTTTAGCATATAGTACAGTATTATGAGTATTATAGTGGATTTAATCTAAAAACAATGCAAAAGTAGTAGTATTATCATGTTAATGGTATATTTTAAGATCTTTTTCTGAAAAATAATTATCTGGCTATTGGCAAATTAGAATATAATTTTATTTTCAAGAAACATTTAATTTATATCTTTGTCTTAAAATATTATCCAATTGAATTTTAAAAGTGAAATGGAAGAATTCATTTTTTCTGTTTATTTATGGAAGTAATAGTTTAAGATTGTTCTGCATTAATATGCTGATATCTTGATACATTCTTGTACAGTGAAGTTGAAGTCAAAGATAATAGAAAGCTCAAAAATGAAGGCTGTCAGCTTGAATAATGCAATTTTCTTTATGTATTTACATTTTTTTTGTTAACAAAAAAAAATCGAAATGACAATTGTTCAGTGGACACTTTTTTAAATTTACAGTACTGCTAGGATATTGTGCATCTTTATAGCTATTTTGAGATCTTGATCTCAAAGAGTGGCTTCACATATGATGCTCTGTATTGCATTCCTTTTAATGATCTCAGGAAAAATAAAATATGGTGTAAATTAAATATACTTTTTTAATTTACTTGATAGCAGAGTACATACCAGGACACTCTGGAGTTTCTCATGGCAAGTCGAGACTGCTGCAAAGTCTTCTGGAAAATCTGCGTTGAGTATCATGCCTTTTTCAGACTTTTTGAAGAGCCAAAACCTAAACCCAAGCCAGTTCTCTTTAGCAGGGGCTCATCTTTCAGATTCAGGTATTGATATGTGTTGCCATTTTGTATGTACATTTAACCGCTTCCATCAGTATCTTTACTGAGCTGCTATGTGATTTCATTTAATTATTCTTTACTGCAGAAATAATTTTATTTGGTAATCGTCTAAACAAAGTTTCCAATAAGCTGAATGGGATATGAGAGAGCTTGAAAAAACATAAATAGCACTCCTTTGTTGTCCACATAGTCAAAATAAATTTGTGGCAATAGTGAAGTTTTTAATAATAAAAAGTACAAATTGTGTACTATAGACACAAAAAATAATAATGGTCAAAGAAACTGTTCCTAAAATTGCCTGAAAAGAATTGAATTACAATATTTAGAATAATTATTACATAGATTTAATGAATAATCTAGTACTAGTTATGCACTCAACATTTTTAAAAGAGTACTTTTAGGGTTTATGGTATATATCCTCTGTTAGTTTACCAGTATTCAATATGTTTAAAAATATGACATATTGTCATATTGGTTATCACTGGAGCTTCACTATTTTTGTCACTTGGGTTTGATTGCTGGCCTGATCACTAGCCCTGTAAAGTTTCTCCATTTTTTCATTTGTGATTTTCTCTGACATCTTAGAGATGGCCATATTTGAAATAAATATATATATATTATGAGTTTGTGTGTGTGTAGCTGTGGTTTATGACAAACAGATGTTACATCGAAGGTCGCTTCCTGCATCTGGAGAGAGCTGGTAATAACACAATAATAATCTGTAAATACTGTATGTAATGCAAAGTTGTCTTGATTCATTCACTCACTCATCAACAAAAACATTATTTCCCATTTAGTTAAAAAACAAAATTTGGCAGGACGGTACATTGAGTCGGTGTGTATCAGTTAAGAGAGGACATATATTTAGAATATTTAAGTTTTAAAACCACCCCTACAACAGAAAATCTAAATAACCGAAAATCTCAAAAACGCCTTCATGGATTTGATTGAAATTTGGTGGTGTTATAGAAAAAAGAAAATTTGCTGTTTTTTTATTTGTCAATATTTATTAACACTAATTTGCTGTGAACTGCACTGAGTGCATGCTTTATGCAAATGAAGGACACAGCAGAAGTAATTAATGGGCCACATGAATAGCACCAGTAATCAGTACAGTGGACACCCTCAAGACATAGTGGTGTCCTGGACAGGAAAAAAAGAGGTGTGATTTTGTTGTTAAGTTGGATGGATGAGTCAAGATGAGGCGGTATCATGGATTGAAAAAAAGAGATGTGATCTTGTTGTAAAATGATTGGAGAAATTTTGTCAAAGCTCAAGGAAGAAACAAGGCTCAATAGTTAGCAAGCTCTGTGTTTTGGTGTTGACTTCCAACATATATATGGGGGGAATTGGCTCTAATCTTGGTTATACATTATCCTTCAACAAGTTGTAGTCCCTGGTCGCATCACTGATATACAATACACTCTTCAATTTCATATACAACTGGAAGTTTGCACCGATCTCCAAGGAGTCTTTGATTTTACATTGTGAGCTATGATCTTCAAGAGAAATGCTCTCCTCCCTACTCTCTTCGATTTCATATGTGACTGCAAACATACTCTAATCTCCTAAATAAATTGGGGAAAGTTGCATCTTCCAGTGACTAGAGGTGACTTGTATCTTTGAGCCGGCACTAACTACAAGCACTGTTTTGCATATACATTAACAACTGCAGAAATTAAAGAGGAGACATATATAGCTGACCAAAATCATGAAAAGAAATACTGTACTTGAGTAGAAATTGTAAACATCCAATAATAATAATATATACTCAGTTTTCATATTATTCCTACTGATTTACACGTTTTAATTCAAAATAATACACTTTCCTGTAAAACTGTGTTTTGAACTGACCATCAACAAAATCCAGCTCACTAGGAAAAGCAGAAAAAACTGAACTGGTCTAATGCAGGAATGTTTTACTTATGGACAATTGCATATTGCACGTTCAAGAATAAGTAGGCCCAGTTACCTACTAATTACTATTATTGCTTATTTGACAGATCCCTTTATCCAGGGCAACTTACAACATCTGAGATATGATTGGTAACATTTCTTTTGTTTTTTCAGTTGCTGCACATACAGGTAAAGTGACTTGCTCATGGTCACACTGTGCCAGTAGCAGAATTTGAACCCACAACCTTTAGGATTAGAAGTCCAAAGACATAACCACTACAACACACTGCTAATTATCTTAGCCCTTGGATTTAAAAAAGGCCCTACAAATAATGTATACAGAAAGTACATATTTACGTAGTACTTCTGATACACCTGATTAACCATCTGCACTATAAATGACGGCCATTGTTTTACGAAATTTGTAACCCAGCCAGTTAGCAAATATTTTGAACTCTGCAATAATGATAATCACATGTGTGTGTTTTTTTTAAGTTTAGCAAGCTGCATGGAACTTTTTTTTTTCTTCACTCAATTTCCAATACTATGTGCATTATTTTCACTTCTCCCAATTAAAAACTTAAATCCATCTCTCTCCATGAAGTATTAAGAAAGAGTGTACTAGACTCATAGGATTTCAGCTGGGATAAGTGCATCTAAATGTCAACAGTGAGCTGTGTAAATTCAGCAAAATGCATTGTCAGAAACAATTATAATATGGTCAAATATCCTGACAAAATCCATACATTTTTATTATTGTTTTAATTCACCTGTCATTTTTATGTTTATTACAAATGTCAACTTAATTTGTTCTTTGACAGCTGCGCACAATGTTATAAATTACTTACTGTACATTTTGTTTCATGGTAAAATTTATATCACTGCAAAGAAGCAGCAGTTAATTTCTTCACTCATCAACAACCATGGACAATTACTTTCATATGACTGATTTTACTTGTTATTTCAATGGAATTAAAATCATGATTATTAAGAGTATATTTAAGCTTCGGAGTTCTTTTTTTTTGGCAATGTACATTTCTCCCTAATCCACACATAGTACTGTAGTTTAAAAATGTTTTTAAGATTTATGCATCAAGTGGAAAATAAATACTTGAATTACTTCCATACAAAATTCTGTTCCTCAATTACCTATACTTCATGTAGAAAATAAGTTGAGTGAAGGCAGGTTGCTACTTTAGTGAACATGTGCATACAGTTAGAAAAATTGTAGGTAAACAAACGCGCAGCCAAACATGCCAAATGTGTAGAGGCTGATGTGTCCAGTTGACTAACTATCTAGCAGCAGAGAAGTGAAGTGAAGTCTAAGTGCAATGGTGAGCTTATCAGTTAACATGAAAATTTACATTTTCACATTCTGACTTTTTGGTACAATAAACCAGTTAGATAATGGGAGTGGTGAAAAAGCAGTGTAGCGTTTATAAAATATATAGAGTGTATGTGGTGTAATATATTTTAATAATGACATTTTAATGATGTTATCCAACACTGTTTTAACTTATTTTAAAGAAATGTTGGGTTAAATATTGCTAAGGAAATATATATGTAAGCATATGAATATCACATCACTTTTGTATTCAATTTTATTTTTTCATGTTTATTAAATGATTATAGTTTGTTTGCTTAAAATACAAGCCTTGGAGCTTTTTGATTCTTCACGGATTCTCTTGCTTTGTATTTTGATTCAAAGTTGTGTGTTTTTTTTTTCTACAGTACATATTTACAGTATATTGCAATAATCATTTAATGCTATCATTCAGTTTTTTTTTCTTATGTTAACCGTTTTTGGCTATATCTTCCATCCTAGTGTAGGATACATAAATCATCCTTAGCTACTTTTCTAGCTATGAAGTGCTTGTATATCCCTGCCCTCAGCTCTTCCTCTGTGTTTTCACAACAGGTTGACCAGTGACATTTGACAGACTAATATTTCTACCCAAAAATCTTTAAAAGAAAAAATAACCCTGCTGTTCACTATATGAATCTAATCTGCTGTACTGCTTTTATTATTTACCCACAATTTAAACTATTCTCTTTTATTTATGTTTAACAAAGGATTTGACTACAATAAAAGTGTTGCCTTAAAGTCTGATAAATGTTTTGTTACATGTTTATATTTATACATCTATTTAACAATCTATTACAAAAATATAATTATCAATATCAAAGGATATTGAAAATAAATTCTAACATTTGTTGGCCATATCGCCCAGCCGTACATCTGGAGTGTGGAACCTTGTAACTTCTTCTTCGATGAAGAATGACAACACTAAGAAGAACATGGAGATGTAAAGTTGTAAACAATATGGACCTTGTTTTTAAGGACTAGGTTTTTTTTTTTTTTTTTTTTTTTTTTTTTAATGTTTTCAGCTATCTTCTTGAAGCATTTGTCTGTTATTTGTCTGACGGGTAGTTTACCAGTTGCAGTTGCTGTTTGTGTTTGCTTCTATGAAATTTCTTTATTTATTGTAATTTTTGGCCCTCTTGTGTTTCTCATGCTAATCCTAATTTCAGCACTACATGTACATTTTACTATGCTAATGCATTTCATTTGCTTGTTACTGTTTTCTTAAAGTGAGATTTAACCGTCTTTGCAAAATAATATGTTTTCTGTTATTTTTACTTAATCATACTGAAGGGTTCTTTCATTCTCCTTTTTTTCTGTACACTGACAGTGGTCGGACTCAAAAACAGGTGCTTGATTATGTAAAAGATTCAGAATTCAGAAAAATACCCTTCGAAAGGTAACTTTTATTTCTAGACGTGTTAATTGTTTGACTGTTATATTGTTTTCGTTACATAACGTTTATGTAGGATGATGTAACCTCTGGCCCCCTACGACCTTAAATTGGAAAATGGGAGTTTGAGAATAATGTGGTAAATGCTGAAAAATCAGGTTATATTTCAAGAAAAATGTGAAGATGGTGGGTCTGCAGACTCTGACTAGATTTCAAGTGCATTCAGTGTGAACAGCTCAAACAAGATTTAAGAGATCATGTTATGCCACAAACAAGGCATGATGGGCCTTTTTTTTTTTTTTTAGCAGTCACCCAGAAGTATTCTGCTAATGATATGTATTTTTACATGTATGCATAATCACATGCTCATGCTGCCATTGGCTATGACTGTCAAAATCATAATGCACTTTATGGCAAATGTCAGCTTTCTTTGCCTGGTATGGCTATTATTTTAAGTAGACTAATCTCTTTAATAAAGACTTAAAATGCTGATGAGCCAATGGAGTAAGGGAAACAGTCAAGTCAATTTCAGGAAATGTAGTGCTATGTTTTCTCAATTAGCCTTTTGACTCTCTGTTTTTTGCTGACTAGAATTTTAGTAATATGTGCAGCAAAATTTATTCTGGCAGATTTTTATTTAAGTATAAATGGTCCAGTATTTCATTCCAACCTTATTCATGGTAATGCATTGTCTTTCAGGAAACACAGTAAGATTCGATCCAACGCAAGCCTTTCACCACAGTCTATAGAGCACAAATCAGAAGTGCCAAAGCAAGTCAGTATCACTGCCCATATTGTTTTATTTTAATCTTCTTTAATTTTGTCTTTTTCTACTGTTCTCATCTTTGTTACATGTAATGCATATAACTGTAGGTTTTTTTAGTATTACAGGGTGTATACAGCAGTATTTTAGAGACATTAAAAAAGACACACATTAGTTAGAGATGCAAAATATAAAACCTATTTAAACTGTACTTTGTTTGCAAGTACACTGTTGCTGTTATTCTTCCTTTAACAAGGCCTTAACATGTTTTATAATTTAGTCTAAATTTATATAGCCACATTTGTATATCTTTTTCTTCTGTTTTATTTTTTAATTTAACAGAACATTTATTCCCTCATTTTATCCTAGCAGTTTTTCAAAAGTTTTAACATCTTTCCGTTCAGATTTTTTTTTCCAGTTCTTCAAATAATTACATCAAATTAGCATGGTGGTACAGTTGTTAGATCTGTTGCCATACAGATCGAGTAACATGGATTCTCTACCTAGCCAATCAGAAGCATTCTATATATATATATATATAATATTATAAATAAATATATGTGTGTGTGTGTATATATATATATATATATATATATATATATATATATATATATATATGTATGTCTTGTTTCTCCTCTATATGTGTTTTTTTTAAGAGCTGGTCAAGTTTCTTCCCACAATTCAAATATATGCTTGTTAGACTGATTGGTGAACCTTAAACTGTTGAACTAGCATCCTGTGTTGCTTCTTATGCCTCATATTGCTTGGAAAGGTCCTCTTCAATGTGTAATGGAAAAGAACAATCAAAATGTTAATGAATTGAAAGTCTTTAATTCTTAATTATTCTTCCACTTCATTGGATATTGCTGTTGTAATTATAGTATCATTACCTTCACGGGTTATACTTGTGAGATGGTACTCGAAATAGACTCACTGAATTCTACTTGGGACAACAGAAGGCATGCAAAGGTGCACCTAGACCTTATTTGTGCCTTCACTGTTGTAATTGTTTTGTAACTTTTTGCCTCCGTGTCCATTCACTCTACAAGATGTTCTGAATGTACAGTTTGACAATAATCTTTAATTTCCGCTCTCACTATTACACAGGGCTGAGCATCTGTCCAGATAATAGCCCAATCAGTCAAACAACTAGGTATCTCATTACCACATTCAGAAGTTCATGCTGCTACATTCTTCCATTGTTAAGTGCTAATGCCATTTATATACATTATGATTAAATAATTATGTGACAATATAGCAGCTTAGGTGAGATCAGTAAAAAGCTGAATGTTGTTTGCAGTAACCTGAAACAAAATCAAAATTGATTTGCTGCTTAAACTGCTTTATTGAATATTATTTGTTTGTACTTTTGAACTGTTTATTCTTAGTGTGTACAATATTTTCTGATATTGTGTAATTTGTATTTATACATCACTTTGGCATATGACTGTGGTTTTCCTTTGACAGAAGTATTAAACAATGAATATTTTTTTAAACTACATATATGTCAGATATATTGTGTGGTTTAATTAAATAGCTGCATTTTATTTAATCAGGGTATTTCTTTGATGTAAATTCTGCATTATTAATGTTGCACAGTTGTTTGAATTACTTCATTTGAGAAATGAAATGGAAATCAACAACGTAGTTTTTTACCATATTGTCATGCATATACAGTCTTACTTGTTTCCTTATCTCTGCTTATCTTGTTTCTTAATTTATTCTGTATTGCTTAGAGTGCAAGCTACACTTATGGAGATAAGACTGACTCACCAGCAGAGTCACCACGTCACATAAAAGAAACTATAGTCTGTATGGAGAATGTGGTGGGACAGCAGCAGCAAAGTCCATCATCCCTGAAGAGCTGCCAGGAGGATAGGAGATTGGGGTCCACAGAACATGAGGCGGATGGAGACGTCCAGGGGAAGACCCATCTAATGAAGCAGCAAGTGGAGCTCCCAAGCACAGGTCCAGCATTCCGGGCTGCCAGAGGCAGTAGCTCCTCAATCCCTTATATAGACTGCAGTGATATAGATAGTGAATATGACCTGATCAAGGGCCGAATCACCAGATCTCAGTCTCAAATAAATGACAATTATGAGGATGAACCACTGACCAGTAGGGATGAAAATCTGAATAAACTCAGGTTTAGGGAGTCTGTTTCCTATTCTGAAGAGTTTATTGATGATGACCCTGCTAATTTGTCATTCTGTGGTGGTGGAACACCTCGAATGCCTAGACAGAGCACCCTTGTGGATGAGATTTTCAGTGGCTCCGAAAATAGGAGTCCTGCATCCAGCCCTCATACTCCTGGTACTCACAGGAGGGTCAATCCCGTTTCAAGTACTTTTAATAGTTATTTAGTGCACAATGGTCACAGTTGTAGATCTCGTCAAAGAGAGGAAAATCAAAGTTATAGCTCAAGGTGTGACACAAAGGAGCACATTGAAGGTCATGATTGCCAAAATTACATTAGTTGCTCTCCAGTTTTAAGCAAGCTGCACATGCAGAAGCTACAAACTGTACAAAATCGATCAGACACTGATCCATTCATTCTTAGTCAACTCACTTCCACTCCTGCCAATGATCAAAGAAAGGGGAGTCTTTCAAAGGCAGAGCAATTTATTGCCTTAGAGAGGAAGGTGATGACCAATGGTCTTTGTTGTTCAGGCCAATCCAAGGCAAGCCCGGCTATGCAAAGACTGCTTATGAGTGCAGCCATTGACCATATGGGAGCTGTCCAAATGATTGATGGCTCCACAAGTAGTGGAACAGAATCCAGTGATTCTGAATCAGAGATCGTTAATCCTTTTAGTCACCCTCTAATGTTTGGGAATCCTGTTGCCACTAGCTCTTCTCCTACACCTAGGAACAAGTACTCATTTGGAAGTTTACAGCTGGATGAGGAGGTAGAGGAGGACATGTCTATGAATTTGAGTGATGAAGATGGAGCACGAGTATTCAGCTGTTAGGTAGTTACTGCAAGAGAAATATCAGTTATGTGTGGAATTTTAATCTCCGGGCGTGTGGCTGTTTAATATAGCCTGGTTTACCATATGTTAATTTGGCCCGGAAGATTGGCTTTTCTGTGGTGAACACATAAGCATTAAGTATCACCTATAACCTGCCAGTAATATTTATGTCCACAAATATCAAATAATTTCCTTGTCTGTTACCAAGGATAGGTTTGTTTTTATCAGACTCTATTAGTGACTACTGACACTATGCAAAAAAGCAAATAAACATTAAGACAATAGAAATATGCACCCTTGCTCATATCAGTTACCATTTAATGAGGCCCTTAAGTGATTGCTTTAGAGGCACTTTTATTTAATATACTGCAGAAAGTAAAATCTTAATGATAATCTTGCTATCCATGTTGA
Source organism: Polypterus bichir lapradei (assembly GCA_026402145.1). NCBI lineage: Eukaryota > Metazoa > Chordata > Cladistia > Polypteriformes > Polypteridae > Polypterus > Polypterus bichir. Next base: position 2,125,454 of record JANRMT010062834.1, read on the forward strand.
TTTTAAAGTATACATTGGCAGCATGTCTCTCAGTGCTACAGACAATTACTTCCTCTAACAAACAAGTTTTCTGACTGTTTTGCTGATCTTGATTTGCTTACCCAGAGTTTTGAGTTGTGAAGTGACTAGCAAAAGATTTTTTTTTCTCTATACAAGCACTAAATTATTGTTGTCTTTCATTTTCCCATGTAAATAGGTCCCAGCAAATATTTAACAGGAATCATTTTGCTTATTTTAAATTTCAGTAATTAGTTGTGGTTGTTTACAAGTCAGTAAAAATGCTTCAGTCAAAGACTTGGCATAGAAACATCAGTTTTCCTGATGCATATTGTTAATGAGAGTACTTAGGAGATGCCGACTTATGCTACAGACTAATATATGGGGAGGTTTGAACATTACCTATTCAAACAAAGTTCATGTTTAGTCTGCTACATTAAACTTAATACTCTTGATTCTAATTGAGGATCTTAGTTTAGGCAAAAGTATTGGACGCATGCCTGTAGAGTATAAGTTCACTGTGCTTTAAAATTTACAAAGATTACTATACATTTTAATAAGAAAAAGTCATACTTGTATATGTACACCTTAAACCAAAACCTAGTACTGTATATATTTTAGATCAAAGTCCTGGTTTAGGTGAAAAAAAACTAAACTTGCAGTATTTAAATTGGTGGTATCTATTGTGTTTAATCCTTTTCTCATAATATCTGTATCTTTATGGTGATGATTTCTTTATAAAGTGCAACTCAATATTCGAAAATGTAGTTTTCTTTCCTGAAATAACAGATTGCAGAATGTTTATGACATAGCTAGATTTTGGTTTGCTAGAGAGACCATTACGTGTCTGTCAGAAGGTAGCCACACTGTTAAAACTTTTGTTTTATGAAGAGTTCTTCTTGTAGAAGAATGTAAAAATTTTATAGCTAATTATGTTGTTTCATTTCTTTAGATATGCACTTTAAAGTAGCTTGGTTTCTTTATCTACAATTGTGTAATCAAAACATACTTTTTTCTGTTTAGGAAATATACAAGGAAAATATTCAGTGAGGTTTGTTCTCACTAACAGTTTGTTTTAAAAGGGTGCTTAGGCTCATGTGCCCATTGCTGATATGCAGACACCCAATGCTGAAACTCTAGCCCCTTGTGTGTATCTTACTAATTTCCATATAATTTTTTCAGTGCCTTTTTGGTTGTTACATTTTTGTAAATGCGAATGTATATTCACAAGAAGATCAACAATAGTTTGGTGCACTTTAATACTGATTTCAGTATTTTATTGTATACTACAATTTGTGACATTTTATTGGGAGAGTGAAAAGTTAAATGCAAATATTAAACTGTGGAGAAGTTGGTGAGCATATGCATACATTGACTGAATAATTTACTTGTACATTAATCCTTCTTCAGAATAATAATGCAAAGATAAATTGATTTTTGGCATCACCTGCCTTATGTAATTTTGTAAATACATCACATATTTCTCCTTATATACACTGCAATGGTGTGTCTGTTTTCCAGGTTTAACTGATAAGCATGAAACCATGACCAGTCACATTTTAATCAAGTTGAAGTTAATATAATTCCAACTGGCTTTTCTTTTTCAAAGATCGTTAGAATTTCCAATATTTCCAAATGATTTTACAACTGATTTTCCAATACAACTAATGTCTCCTCCATTCTTGTGCTTTGCATAATATCAGCTTTGTATATACATTTGAAACTACTTATCTTTTATAAAAACAGGGGGGCTTCGCCTCATGCTTGCTTTGCTTGCCAAAACCCTGCCTGCGCTTTGCGCCAGCAAATTTGCATCTCTGTTGATCGCATATGTGGATTTCACTTTCAACAAACAACAAAACTTTTAATACTCGCAGATAGGCCTCATCATTGGGAAGAAACACTACTTTTTCCTGATGGCAACACAAATTAGATGATCTACAAGTCTCCGACTTAAAGTTTAAATCTGAACGATATATTTGATCTCTTTTCACTGTTCCGTTATTTCACCAAGTAATAATTTCCTTTTGTTTGCGCTAATATGATCTTTACTATCATTTTCGAATTTTCGTACTTCCATTATCTCTAATCTGCTCTGCATGTGTATCGTACCAGTGTTTTTGAATTCTTTATGACGTTCTACTATGTCATATACTCTTTGTCTTTTTCTGGCCCCGGGCGTGGTTAAATCTCTTGGCACAAAGACTCGTCTCGCATAACGTGTAAGTGTCTCTCTGAGAAAATCACGTCTAGTCTCCTTCCAAGATTTTTTTTTTATAATAGAGCGATGATACATTTGAATTTAGAAAAAGAAATATAGTTAGTTCCATAAGTATTTGGACAGTGATGCAATTTTCATAATTTTGACTCTGTGCCACCACATGGATTTGAAATGAAGCAATCAAGATGTGATTAAAGTGTAGACTTGTGGACTTAATTTAAGGTGTTTAACAAAAATATTGAGCCATTTGGAATAGACAGCCATTTTTATTCATAGGAACCCCATTTTCAGGGGATCAAAAATATTAGGACAAACTAACATAATCATGAATATAATGATCATTTTCAATACTTTGCTGAAAACCATTTACAGTCAATGACTGCCTGAAGTCTGGAATCCATGGCCTTCTCTAATAACTAATGCTTTGTTAGGCCTTTACTGCATCTGTCTTCATGTGCTGCCTCTTCATTGGACTTTCAGCCTTTGGTTTTGTCTTCAGCAAGTGAAATGCATATCCAATTGGGTTGAGGTCAGTTGATTGACTTTATCATTGAAGAATATTCCACCTCTTTGCCTTGAGAAGCATTTGGTTTGCTGTCATAGTATATTTTGGCTCATTGTCCATCTGTACTGTGAAGCATCCGCGTATTAGTTTTGCAGTATTTGTCTGAATCTGAGCAGATAGCATAAATCTGTACACTTCAAAAATCATCTTGCAGCTTTTGTCAGTAGGCATATCATCAGTAAGCACCAGTGACCCACTTCCATTGGCAGTCACTCATGCCCATGCCATAAACACTGCTTCTGTCGTGTTTGACAGATGATGTGGTATACTACAGATCATGCACCATTCCTTCTGTTCTCTATATTCTCCTCTATGCATCATTCTGGTACATAGTGATCTTAATTTCATTTGTCCAAAGAAAGCTATTCTAAAATTGGACTGGTATTTTAAAAATATTTTCTTGCACAATCTAATCTGTCCTTCATATTCTTGAGGATTACCTTGTGGTTAAACCCTCTGTATTTACTTTTATCAAGTCTTCTCTTGATTGTATACTTTGGTAGTGATAGGCCTACCTCTCAGTGTTCTTGGTTTGGCTAAATGTTGTAAATTAGTTTTTCTTCACAAGGAAAGGAATTCTGAGTAAATCTAGTACATTTGTCTTCCTTGGTGGTCCAGGCCTTCTGGTGTTGCTGAATTTACTAGTGTGTTCCTTCTCTTTAAGAATGTACCACATAGTTGATTTAATCATTCCTGGTGTTTCTGCAGTCTTTCGGATGAGTTTGTTTTGTTCTCTCTGCCCAATGAAGGTCTGTTTTTACTTGCATAGACAGCTCTTTGCACCTCATATTGAGAGTCCACAGTAACAGCTTCCAAATGTAAATTTTACACTTGGAATCAGCTCCAGACCTTCTACCTGCTTAATAACTAGTGAAATAAAGAGGGACCCGCTCACACCTAGCTGTGGAACAGCGTGGCAGTCAATTGTCCAAATACATTCAAAAATGGCTCATACAATATTTCGGTTAAACCCTTTGAATTAAAAGGTTACACTTACACTTCAATCATGTAATTATTTCTTCATTTCAAATTCATTATGGTGGCTTATAGAGCCAAAATTATGAAAATTGTGTCACTGTCCAAATACTTATGAACATACCTGTATTAATCAATTTTTAATGTATCGATTTTTGGTCAGTGCAAATTTGTTTTACGAAGTGTTAAGCATTAATGGTAATGGTATTTTCAGCCAACAGAGACTGCCTGTTTTATTTGGATCACCATTTTACTAAGGTACTGTTTATTTCTAGAACCTACAGCCATGACATGATAACTTGGTTTAACGTAAAAGTACACTTGTTTGTGTATGGCTATCATGGAATGCTGTCACATTCTGTCTAGTACCTTTCTTACATGCTTTACTGCCAGAAGATCAGGGTCAGTAAAACTCCAGTCTCCAGTGGACATTAAGTGAATACAGATGCAGTAAATGTAGTTTTTTTTTTTTTTTTTTTTTAATATAACTATTCTGGTTGAATATATTATTGAATTGCGATGTATATGTGACAGCACTGTCACATAATAGTTAAGGCTTCTGTTTCATGGATTCAGCATTCTTGTTTTGAATCCAACACCCAGTCATTGTCTGTGTGGAGCTTGTATGAAATCTGTCTGGTTCTCCATTAATTTTTCTTTAGGTACTTCAAGTTTTCTCTGCAAAGCCTTGCAGGTTAATATATTTGCAACTCCAGTTTGGGCCCAGTTCAAACTACATCTGGGTGTGTGCATATGTATACTTTGTGATTGACTGGTGACTTGTTCAGAGTTGTTTCCTGTGTTGCACCCAGTGCTACCAGCATAGTTTCTTCCTTCCCAGTACACACTGAAATGAATTACAGTGGGTTCAGAATGCATGTATTTAATTCTGTTTTGCAGCACAATGTTTCTTGCAAAAGTCAGATTATATAAGAGATATAATATGGTAATTGTGGTTGCGTGCATTTAAAAAAAATCTGAGTAATGATGATAAAAGGTGAATATTTATTTCTGATACAGCCCAAAGTTCTGGGCTATTAGAAATCTTGCTATAAATTTTGACAACACATGCACTTATTTGAACGTTCATTGAGTTTGACTAATAGAAAAATAGATATATTTGATTTTATAGCTTGCCAAACAAAAAAAAAAAATTACACCAGAGCAACTAAAGATATTCTGAACAAACTGTGAATTAGGACACTGAATTCAGTCTGGGTGTTATAGGCCTGGAATGCTAAGTGTTTATGACCACTCTGCATTCAAGTGGAATTTTCCAGGCCATGTAATTTATCCATCTGATTTCTAAAAAATTCAGATTATTGCTAGTAATCTTTTCAAGTTGTAAGTACTCAATTAAATGTACTTCAACTGCATTCTTTCAGTGCATTTTCTTTGAGACAGACTAGTGTTAGACCAAACATTTTATGTTTTCTGCCTTAATGTTGCTTGCTGTAAGCCTGCTCAAAATTTAACACGTTCAGTTAATGGAAAATCTGTCTGCCCCCTCCAAGCCATTAGCAAGTTCAACTCAAGATTTTCCTGTCCTGTATAAATGTTGAAATCTATAAATGGGAGGTTACATGAATTCTCACTTGGTTTGTTGAGCTAGGTTGCAGTTCTGATATAACAACTAAATGCATTGCATTTTTCAACATTTGCATTTTACTTGGTGTATTCAGTTAAAATGTAGGATTTTTCAATAATATTTTTATTTAGTTAACTTTAAGCATGCTTTTGTGAGTGTTCTTATAATTTTACCACCACATGCTTTTGTCTGACTGTGAAATATTTCCCATACATTTTGTGTCATACATCTGCCTGTAAATAGGGGTTTACTGTTTTGCTGTTTTTGTTTTCATTGGGATATAATGCCATGTTGTTGGCAAAATCTTATTAATGAGACTGAATATATTTCAATTGCTAACTAATGAAATGCAGTGATTTTCAAAAAAAGAATATTTTATATTACTCTGAACATTGGAGGAGCTCCGGTGATTCAGCAAATTGCCTTCATAAATGTTTGTAATGTTTGTTTTTTATTTTGTGATACAATCAATTTTGTTAGGCAAGGTGTGTAAAATTACAGTAGTTGTATTAATTTTTAAAAATATTTAATATTTTGGTTTATGCTAAATAATTTTGTGCATTAGTTAAGCTGCCAAACAGTAGCTAAGCTTTGTTGTATACAGTCTTAAGGAGGAAAAAAAAATATTGTGAGTTTGTATTTTTTTTTATTCATAAACAAAAATGTATAACATAGTTTAAATCTATTTAGGTAGTTAAGTTCGGTGTGTTCCATTTGCTGTAGTTCACGTGGTGAGTTGTCAAGCCACATAATCTGAGGTATTGCAAAATTTTAAAAAATTTATTTTTAATAAGCCTAGTGGTCGTGTAGCATTATACATTACTTTATCTTCCTTTTGTTTTTTAGCTTTAATTGTGAGAGTATATGCTGACTTAATTGTAGAATTTTTCTGCTTGCTTTTGTATTGTTTTTATTGGTATTTTTCAATCATTTTGTTTACAAGGTCTGTAGATTAAATCATTTAATATTTCCAGAGTTATCTATGTGTTGGATCTTTTTGGGGCTAACAATAAGTGATTAATTGGTCCCTGTGGACTTTTAAGCAGCTCTCCAGATTTTGTTTGTGTAGTCTGGGTATTAGCTCTAGAGCAGGTAGATGTCAAAACTGTTTTATGCCGTCAGTTTAAGAAGTAAAAACTTGCAGCATTATGTACTTTGATGTACATAACTGATTCATACAGCCTGAGAAAACTATTGTGAAAGAGACAAAGTATCTTGATTTGGTGAGATATTTGTACAAATGGCTTGAATTACTTTTTACATTTTAAAAAATTGTTGTGAGATTGTATTTAAATCTTCACTGTGATTGGTGGTAACGAAGGTTACCTAGGTAATAAAGGTTACCATAATATATTAACTGGAGGAGCAGGGTGTTCTTCAAGTTGTTGATATTAGCTGTGATGGTCTCTTCTATAGTACCGCTGTGCAGAACAAGGCAACAGCTAGATATTTTGATCATGGATACTGTGGAAATGTAGTGACAAACAGGTTCTTCCATGCATTTGTGAAAGGTAAGAAAATATAGTTGAACAGTGAAGTGACAGACTAAACTCTTTGCCAGACACTAAACCAGCTATTTACTTGCATCCCTTGCTAAGCTAAAATGGCTGAAACACTTACTATGATTCCTATGCTTGGGTATAAGCAGCATGATCCATTCACTTTAATTATCTACAGCATTGTGAGCAAATTAAACTGTCCAGAAGGTAACTTTCTCTGCATCTCTCCCTGCCTCCGACCCCCTTAATTAAAAAAAAAAAAATGTTAATGGGATTTTCATTCTCATTATTGTCATTTGTTTGCAGGTTTTTTTATTTCTTTATTTGCTTTATTTCTTTTAATTTTTCTCTGTTTACTGTAAGCACTGTTCTGTCAGCATGTTCCTCTGAGAAATGGAGTTTGTCATTGTGCTTTTCTTTTCTCTTCAAAGCATGGTATACCTTCTATTCATTCACTTGCAGTATTTTGTTAAATGCTAGTTAACTAATTGAGGTGTGGGAGGGATGAGCCTGCTGTTTCCCTACTGCAGTGATCACATTGGTGAAAAATCTAAAAGGAACGAGGCATGTTTTTACTGACTTACTGTTGAAAAAAATTAAAACAATGCAAAGCTGCAAAAAAAATCTGCTTCAGTTCACTCTATTTAATTTTAGACTTCGGTGTAGTAACTTATATTTGCCATTAGATTTAATTAATTTGTTTTAAACATTACAAGATAAAAGAAAATGATTGACACCTTGTTTTTTTTCTTTTATTTTAAAATTTTTTGTTTCATGTTGAATTTTATGCACTCTTTAATGCATTCCTCAGTTTTTCATAGATGAAATTGATAAAAGAGTAAATAGAGGTTTCTCTGTTTTGTTGTTTAATTCAGCTGCACTTCTATTAAGTACTCCTCATACATTAGAATTGGAAATAGAGAAACTGTTACATTAGACAGTTGTTATTATCAAATGATAAATCCGTAACTTGGATTATAATGCCATGAATGTATCACTTATGTGATTAAAAAAATGTTAGAATGATGTTACAGATGGCAGTTGTGTTTTATTAAAAGTAAATAAAATTGATTCTTTTGCCCAAAAAATTCTAAATCCTAACAGTAGGCAGGGTGACCTAATAACTAAAGTGCTGGTCTGTAAACTGTAAGATGGCAAACTCAGTCTCATTTTGCAATCTTGAGGAAACTTCACTTCGCTTGCTTGATTTCTAATTGTGAAAAATATAGCCAAGCAAGTATATTATACATCTATACTAATAAAGTGCCTTAGAACTGATAGCACTTTATTTGCTCCAAGGGGAATGTTTACGTTTTTACATAAGTTTAGTAAATAAATATTTTAACAAACAACAACAATTACCCCCCAAATACATACCAAGATTACAAAGAAAAGGAAAACATTTGACCTAACTAAAGATAAAAAGAGCAGTCACAGTAAGGAATTATAAAGGCATATTGCCATTGGTGTAATGATGTTCATTATAGAATAATAGCAATATAAATAGAGATGCAAAATAAAGAGATTTATTTAACTAAAATAACTTTTAAGTAAAATGCTTGTCAAAACAAGTTTGAGGTTTTTTTTCTGTTTGTATTCTGCAACTCCTTTTAATACTCCTTATACCATTATTGTGAGATTTACTACCACAGTAAGAAGTACCAATTCATGTTTTCCTCTTTAAGAAACAGATTGAAATAACCAGTTTCAGTGTATTTATATGTACACACCCTTTTCACCAGTTGTAATGACTATTTTCAGAGTAGCAGAATATTTAAACTGAACTAGTTGCTAATATATTGCAAGGTACACACACTCTCTTATAATGGGCCAATTCAGAGTAATCAGTTAAACTAACATGTACACCTATACAATAGGAGAATGAAAACTGTGAAGGTTTATCACTGTGATTGAAAAATCTCCCATGCAGATGCTTACTGGACATGCAAACTGTCATTGAAGGTGATTAGGATTGAACTTCATCACAGTGTTTCCCTTAAAATATGATTTTTAAAATGAATCTTAAAATTTAATCTTAATTATTAGTTATAAAGCTGTCTAAATTACCTAAATTCAGTGATACCCTGGCTTTTGTCTAATTTTACAAGAAATTATGTTTTTTCTTCTTAAATGATCCAAAGACATGCATGTTAGATTCATGCTTGACCCTTAACAGACCCAGTTTGAGTGAGCATATATACAGTGGCTTGCAAAAGTATTCGGGCCCCCTTGAACTTTTCCACATTTTGTCACATTACAGCCACAAACATGAATCAATTTCATTGGAATTCCACGTGAAAGACCAATACAAAGTGGTGTACACGTGAGAAGTGGAACGAAAATCATACATGATTCCAAACATTTTTTACAAATAAATAACTGCAAAGTGGGGTGTGCGTAATTATTCAGCCCCCTGAGTCAATACTTTGTAGAACCACCTTTTGCTGCAATTACAGCTGCCAGTCTTTTAGGGTATGTCTCTACCAGCTTTGCACATCTAGAGACTGAAATCCTTGCCCATTCTTCTTTGCAAAACAGCTCCAGCTCAGTCAGATTAGATGGACAGCGTTTGTGAACAGCAATTTTCAGATCTTGCCACAGATTCTCGATTGTATTTAGATCTGGACTTTGACTGGGCCATTCTAACACATGGATATGTTTTGTTTTAAACCATTCCATTGTTGCCCTGGCTTTATGTTTAGGGTCGTTGTCCTGCTGGAAGTTGAACCTCCGCCCCAGTCTCAAGTCTTTTGCAGACTCCAAGAGGTTTTCTTCCAAGATTGCCCTGTATTTGGTTCCATCCATCTTCCCATCAACTCTGACCAGCTTCCCTGTCCCTGCTGAAGAGAAGCACCCCAGAGCATGATGCTGCCACCACCATATTTGACAGTGGGGATGGTGTGTTCAGAGTGATGTGCAGTGTTAGTTGTCCGCCACACATAGCATTTTGCATTTTGGCCAAAAAGTTCCATTTTGGTCTCATCTGACCAGAGCACCTTCTTCCACATGTTTGCTGTGTCCCCCACATGGCTTGTGGCAAACTGCAAACGGGACTTCTTATGGTTTTCTTTTAACAATGGCTTTCTTCTTGCCACTCTTCCATAAAGGCCAACTTTGTGCAGTGCACGACTAATAGTTGTCCTATGGACAGATTCCCCCACCTGAGCTGTAGATCTCTGCAGCTCGTCCAGAGTCACCATGGGCCTCTTGGCTGCATTTCTGATCAGCGCTCTCCTTGTTCGGCCTGTGAGTTTAGGTGGACGGCCTTGTCTTGGTAGGTTTACAGTTGTGCCATACTCCTTCCATTTCTGAATGATCGCTTGAACAGTGCTCCGTGGGATGTTCAAGGCTTTGGAAATCTTTTTGTAGCCTAAGCCTGCTTTAAATTTCTCAATAACTTTATCCCTGACCTGTCTGGTGTGTTCTTTGGACTTCATGGTGTTGTTGCTCCCAATATTCTCTTAGACAACCTCTGAGGCCGTCACAGAGCAGCTGTATTTGTACTGACATTAGATTACGCACAGGTGCACTCTATTTAGTCATTAGCACTCATCAGGCAATGTCTATGGGCAACTGACTGCACTCAGACCAAAGGGGGCTGGATAATTACGCACACCCCACTTTGCAGTTATTTATTTGTAAAAAAATGTTTGGAATCATGTATGATTTTCGTTCCACTTCTCAAGTGTACACCACTTTGTATTGGTCTTTCACGTGGAATTGCAATGAAATTGATTCATGTTTGTGGCTGCAATGTAACAAAATGTGGAAAAGTTCAAGGGGGCCGAATACTTTTGCAAGCCACTGTATCTTGTAATGGATTGGTTTACCCAGAATTGGTTCCTGCCAATCCTGGTTAGAGTAATCAGGGCTTTTGCTCCTGAAGCCCTATACCGAATGAATGGCTAAGAAAATGAATGTATCAAATTAAAAAAAAAAAAAAATCATGTAAGATGCGTTCTACCGTCACATGATCTTAATCATCTGGCCATAGCTAATTACCAAATGAGACATATTTTGGGAAAATAAAAAAAGATGAATACATTCATTAATAATAAACAGAAATAGAGGGTCTACAACAAACCATAAATTCATGTATAGATTACACAAACATAATAATATTACCAGCATAGAGCTGATTTTGCTTCTTAATACTGTCAAGATGAAGGTAGCAGTTCCCAGAAGTAGCCTGAGAAAGGAAGGTGATAAGTGACAAAAGAAGTTCAATCTGCATCATCAAACCCTCAGGAGCTAAAGTCCTCCTTCATAAACAAGCAACTTTATTTAATGCAAAATCAAGATGCCTTACATATGTATAAAAATTTCATAGAATTTCACAGTCCATCTATGGCTGGGACTAAACTGAAAGTCTTTATTTTTACCTTCCAGCACATTGGCCTCAAAGCAATACTGCCGACCTTTTTTTAACCAGTAACTATGAGTTTCTGTGATGAGAGTTCTCCTGCTTTCCATCACCTTCCTTTGCCCCTCTTGCCTCCTGTAACCAGATTGTTAATCAATTGAAGCCTTTATCCCGGTTGTATTGATTCAATTAATTTAACTAACACAGCACTGCTAACTCTGCTTAGTGTCTTCAGGGCTGTACTTAAGTTGGAATAGTATGACTTTGTGAACATTATTAAAAAACAAGACATAACTTCCTTTTTTTAAGTAATGTAAAAATATGTTTATGCATGATAAAAACATTAAACAGTGATTTGTACGTGCGATCAAGTTGCCCTCTTCTCATTCAGTCATTTTCAAACCTGTTATGTCCAGAACAGAGTTGCGGAGAGTGCCAGAGCTTATCCCAGCTAGCATAGTGTGCAAGGCAGGAGCAAACCTTGGACAGGGTGCCAGTCCATTGCAAGGCGAATAAACATACACACATTACACATCACTTATTTCTTTAAGTAATACTACAGTATTGAGTTAGTAAGGGATATGTCAGTGGGCAACTACAAAAGGAAAAATAGTTAAAAGTGATTTTCATGATGAAATTTTTTAAAAGAAGATTTGTGAAAGAGCATTCTTGCTGATGAAGACAAGACCTGCAGAATGTTTCTCTAGCCGTGTTTTCATTGTTTTCCATGTTGAAATAACCTTCTTCTAATACAACAGTAAAGCAGATCATAGGAGATAGGTTTGCCAAGGTGATCACTGCAGTGAGTAAAATGCTCCTTGTCACTTGCATTGTAAGCTGCCTTGTGTTTTTATGAAGCACTGGTATTCAGCTAAGTAGTCATACGTTGGAGCAGTTCAGGCAATATTTGAGAGAAACAGGGTACAACACTGTGTATGTAAGCTGAACCTGCTGTCGGCTTATTCTGGGGGAATGACTTGATATATACAACTGCTGGCTTATTTGTCTGTCTAACATCTTGATATGCATGTCAGTTCAAGTGGAAAGGTAACACATTTACCAGCTTACATACTTTATAGTTTTATAATGACATGGTTACTTTATAAAGCTTTTTTATGTTTTTGGTGTACCAAATCACCTTAAATGTAATTCTTTCACGTTTCATCTTTTTTGTCTTAATTTTACAGAACAGTTGCAAGAAATTAAGGTTCTGATGAATGTGTTACCCCAAAGAACAAAGCAATTTTTTTCTTTATGCTAAAGCTGATGAAATAAGTTTCTGTTTGCATGACAGATATGCAGTTTTTGAGTTCACTGGCATTATAACTGTTTGCAGTCAGAGAACTTGTAAACTTTTTAGAGTCAATTAACAAATAAAATTTCCCTTTTTGAACTAATAGTAAATGGAGATAAACAGGACCTGCTGCTTTTTGACGAGGACACTAGACAAGTGCATGGCACTGTGGATTGCATGGAGATGAATGAACTATCCACCTTTAATATTTTTGGATTCTGTACTTGACCCCTGTCTTGCTGCTTCCCTCCCCGTTTTGCTCTTGCTTTTTTCTTCTGAAACACTTTGTACTTCACAATTGTATTGGAATTACTTTGCAAACACACTGGTTTCTTCTGTGAATGTTTTGCTTTTCCTTTTCAAAGGGTTTCCTGTTTTTAACATTGTATATGGTTGTGTATTAGTGTCAATAAAGTTGACCTGTGTGAAGTGGGGCTCTGGCAATTTCTTGTGACAACTTAGTTAAACTTACTACTGTGCTTTGCTTAGCTACGTTTTGTTTGTAGATCTAACATAAATGTGTTAGTTTTTATGTGTTCTGGACTATATGTTTGTCTGTTTGGATCTTGTTAAATGGTATAAGATTAGCTGCAAAATGAATACATTGAAAAGTGTGAGTATGTATGTTCTGAATGGATTTGTGCATGCAAAAGCCTCTGCCAGGGAGTGCAATGCCACTAATGTAAACTCAAGGCTTGAGTCACTTTTTGTTTGATTCCGGCATTGTGGTTTTTCAGCACACCCTGAAGTAGTCTGTTGCATATAAAAATGGCTTTTTTTCTTTTTTGTTTCATTGTTAGATGTAGCCATTTGTTGGAGTTGTGTAGTAGCATGATGCCTGCCGTAGAGTACTGCAGATTGTAATAAACTAAAGCCATTTTATAGATCTAGGTTCATAGTAGATCTAGTGTGTAGTTCATAGAACTATCCACAGTTTAGACATTAGTCGTTATGCTGTCGTCTGTCTCTGTTATCATCGTCTTCATTATCATCAGAAAATTACATTTGTTTTCGGTAATTCTTGTCTTACGCAAGTCAGAGATGTGCAACGTATTTCATCATGATCTCATTTTGCGCGTTGCATAGTGTGGAGCAAAGTGTACAAGCAGGCAAGTATATGTACTGTCAGAGCGAGGAGAAGTGGCCAAAATTGATAAATTTTATATGGCTTCCAATTTATTTGGTAAGTGTAATACATACATCTATTTTTTATTACTTATTAGCATGTACAGAATGTGTACGTGGACATATAATTAGAAATTAATCCCTTAGTGAGGTCTAATGTTCTGTTGTTGAGTTTAAAACAATATTTTTTTAACCAATTAAGTAGTTCATATTTTTTCAGGTGGTTGGGTAGGTACTATCTGGCGTGACGTCAAATATAGGAAAGGTCTTTTGCATTGACATACAGTAGCAGCTTTAGCCATTAGAGCTTTTTGTTTGTATTGTTTAAACAATGTACTTCCTGCATATTGATTGTATAATTTGTTCCATTTCCTCTCCCAATTTTATTTTTTGCTACTCCCCTCCCCAACAGGCTCTTTAACAAACAGCCCACGGTTATCTGAGGCTTCAGTCAATTCACAAGGTCCACAGACAACGCATAGACCTATCCTGTCTCCAAACCTCAGCCCTGATGGCAGGCAACCATCACCTCTCACTAGCCCTCTTTTAAATGACGCAGGCTGTGTTCGAACTGATGACGAGGATGAAGTCAGAAGGAAGGTAAAGAACTAGTGCAAATTTACGATTTACTATCCATTGTAAAAGCATGCTATATAACTTTTCATTTAAGGAATGAATGCTTTCCACCCACCCACTTCTTTAACTCATTTATCCAGTTCCAGGGTTACAGGACATCATTACCTACCCCAGCAGCACTGATAACAAAGTCAGATCCAACACGCATTTAAGATAATTAATATCCTCTATTAGTCTATTAGCGTCAGGGTAAGGAGTTCCAGTTTTGATCTTTCCCTGTCTCTTTTACCTGCGATTGAACATTTATAGCACTATAATTTCAGTATTGGCATTTTTGGCAAGTTTTTTCTCTGAATGCCTGCAATATTCATTCTAAAAAAATACTTTTCTAACTGGGGCTGCATTCTTCTAAACTTGGCAATCACCAGAATATTGTATTACACCTTTTCTCCACTTTATTCTAAGCCATTTACATTATACAATATGTCTACAAAGTGGTTAGTGTTAGTTCAGTAACAGCTTTAGGAAACTTAGAATTCCACACTAGCCCTACTTTATAGTATGTGGTGATTATACATTCTCTCTATGTCTGTGTAGGATTTTGCAAGGTATTTTTGTTTTCAACCCATATCCCTTGTGTGTTTGATTGACTACTTTAAATTGTCCAGGAGTGACGTGTGTGTCCTGTGATAGACCCCTTTAAGAGCTCTTTGCTGCCTTCTGTGATTACTGTTAGGAAAGGCTATGGCTTCCAGCAATAATTGGTTCAGTAAATAAATGGGTGGTATTTTTCTTATTAAAATAATGTTGTATTATCAAAGTTTGGAACAGCATATAATCCTCAAATATGAACGTGTGTAGCTCTTAAAAATTACAACAGGGATTAAAGCCATAATCTGGGTGATATCTAGATGATATATTATGACCTAGACACAAAGGGCACCCTAAGGGAGACTTCAGTGTCAAGTGTTACAGGCCCACCATTAAAATATCATTTACAGATTTAGATGTTAATCAAACTAGCACTGTTTATGGCAGAAACACCTCATTCTAAATTTGTAATATTGAAGCATGTTAAAGATGCCAGGTTGTGCAGTGACAATAGCAAAACTGTCAGTACATTGTAATGACACACAAGTTGCAGTTAAATTTTCATTGAGTGACAACCAGTATAATACAACAGCTTGAATGTTTCTACTAAGTTAATTTGAAAATGCAGCAATGCACATTTTAAATTACAGAAATAAAACTGAATTGCTTTAACTCACCCAACAAACCAAACCCCCAAAGTAAGTCCCTTCCGAAGATGAAAAAATATATATATACAGTGGGATGCAAAAGTTTGGGCAACCTTGTTAATAGTCATTATTTTCCTGTATAAATTGTTGGTTGTTACGATAAAAAATGTCAGTTAAATATATCATATAGGAGACACACACAGTGATATTTGAGAAGTGAAATGAAGTTTATTGGATTTACAGAAAGTGTGCAATAATTGTTCAAACAAAATCAGGCAGGTGCACCAATTTGGGCACCACAAAAAAGAAATGAAATCAATATTTAGTAGATCCGCCTTTTGCAGAAATTACAGCCTCTAAACGCTTCCTGTAGGTTCCAATGAGAGTCTGGATTGTGGTTGAAGGTATTTTGGACCATTCCTCTTTACAAAACATCTCTAGTTCATTCAGGTTTGATGGCTTCCGAGCATGGACAGCACTCTTTAACTCACCCCACAGATTTTCAATTATATTCAGGTCTGGGGACTGAGATGGCCATTCCAGAACGTTGTACTTGTTCATCTGCATGAATGCCTTAGTGGATTTTGAGCAGTGTTTCGGGTCGTTGTCTTGTTGAAAGATCCAGCCCCGGCGCAGCTTCAGCTTTGTCACTGATTCCTGGACATTGGTCTCCAGAATCTGCTGATACTGAGTGTAATCCATGCGTCCCTCACCTTTGACAAGATTCCCAGTCCCTGCACTGGCCACACAGCCCCACAGCATGATGGAACCACCACCATATTTTACTGTAGGTAGCAGGTGTTTTTCTTGGAATGCTGTGTTCTTTTTCCTCCATGCATAACGCCCCTTGTTATGCCAAAATAACTCAATTGTAGTTTCATCAGTCCACAGCACCTTATTCCAAAATGAAGCTGGCTTGTCCAAATGTGCTTGAGCATACCTCAAGCGGCTGTGTTTGTGCTGTGGGCAGAGAAAAGGCTTCCTCTGCATCACTCTCGCATGCAGCATCTCCTTGTGTAAAGTGCGCCGAATGGTTGAACGATGCACAGTGACTCCATCTGCTGCAAGATGATGTTGTAGGTCTTTGGTGCTGGTCTGTGGGTTGACTCTGACTGTTCTCACCATTCGTCGCTTCTGTCTATCCAAAATCTTTCTTGGTCTGCCACTTCGAGCCTTAACTTGAACTGAGCCTGTGGTCTTCCATTTCCTCAATATGTTCCTAACTGTGGAAACAGACAGCTTAAATCTCTGGGACAGCTTTCTGTATCCTTCCCCTAAACCGTGATGGTGAACAATCTTTGTCTTCAGGTCATTGGAGAGTTGTTTTGTGACCCCCATGTTGCTACTCTTCAGAGAAAATTAAAGGAGGAGGGAAACTTACAGTTGACCCCCTTAAATACTCTTTCTCATTATAGGATTCACCTGTGTATGTAGGTCAGGGGTCACTGAGCTTACCAAGCCAATTTGAGTTCCAATAATTCGTTCTAAAAGTTTTGGAATCAATAAAATTACAACGGTGCCCAAATTTATGCACCTGCCTGATTTTGTTTGAACAATTATCGCACACTTTCTGCAAATCCAATAAACTTTATTTCACTTCTCAAATATCATTATCTGTGTCTCCTATATGATATATTTAACTGACATTTTTTATCGTAACAACCAACGATTTATACAGGAAAATAATGACTATTAACAAGGTTGCCCAAACTTTTGCAACCCACTGTATATATAGCTTTGGCCATTGTTCTTTAATATATAAATTGAAAACCTAGCTGTAATTATACAGTAATCTTTTCAAGTATTCCATTAATGTATTGGTGACTTAAGATTTCTAAATACTGTTTTTAAAACTAATAATCAATTATGCAATATAACTGATTTCAGATGTATATAAATTGAATTTCTGTGTGACATGATGGCCCATTCTCACAGCTCCAGAGTCCTGAATGTAATTGTTGATGGTTCACTGTGTGATGTTTACTCATTCTCCTTATGGCTGCCTTGTTTTCTTTACTCAAGTGTTTTGAATTTTCTTTGGTATCCCATAGACATGGGTTTTGATGGTAATTCTGAATTAACCCCAAATAAGTTAGTGTGGATGCTTGATTGAATTAATACTGCAGTGGTTACTATGCTAACTAGCTAAGGTTATGTCCCTGGGGACCTTGAACTGGATTATGTAGATGTGAAAATAGATGGGATGACAAATAATTTCTATGATTGTTATTGTTCCATTTACATGCCCATAATGGGATAATCTAATTTAAATATTGCAAGTGTTTATACTGTCAAATGCAATGTACCTGTTTGACTGGTGATGCAGTGGTTGTTATGTGAGTTTGTGTTCCAAGCACCCTGCTTAGGGCTGCTTAATTCCTTGTGCCCGATGCTGCTTGGATTGGCTTTGAGTCATACAACTGTACATTGGGACAGTATTGTGTATACATAATAAATGAAGAAAAAGTTAATAAATGAATAAAGATTTAATGGGATGAGGGTTTTGAGTATCTTAGAAAAGAAGGTACTGTTAATGCTCCTGAGATAGGTGGTATTTATTTCTAAATGTCAGCAGTCTCTTCTAAAATAATCTTATCTATTTAAATGGTAACAAATGTTTGAATTTTTCATTGGTAAGAGAAAGATGGTAGAAGAAACAAGTATATGTGACTTAAAAGTTATTTCCCTGGAAGTCAACATTTTAGGCAAATGGACTTCATATTCTTAAACCATATTAACTTGAAAATACAGTACCTCTGTGGAACATTTGTGGACATTTTTATAAGACAGTGTTTACATTTAGAGAAGGTCAGATGGCCTTTGTGGGTAAGCAGTGATCTTTTGGAAAATGGTGCACATCAATTTTAGAAAAAATAGCTTAGTAGAGAACCACTTTTGTACGTTCAAATGAATAATTCCTTTATTCAGTATGATTTTCAGATTTCTCTTAGGCATGTTTTATATATAGCATCATATTGTTGTATTAAAATCAGATCCATATTCATTCATAAGTAACTTCATCTAAGTGTTCCATGTAGATGACTGGATTTTCCTAGCAGTACTCAAAATTTTTAAACTTTACCGCAGGCTGCCCCATGTTTGTCATTAACTTCAGTATTTGCCACAAAACGAAATTAACAGAAAGGTACTGTAAATAAAGTGTCTTGCTGAACTAAACACAATGGGGCAGAACACATTCTGTTCATATATCCAGATATTTCTGGAACCTGCTGTTTATCGGACATGTTTAATGAATATTCAATGTTTTGGTTATACTTTTTTGTAGTTTATTTGCCAGCATTTTAATTTTACTCATTTTGATCACTGTTATGATGGTTATAAGAGCTTTCATTGATGCTAATCTAATGTGACTGACAATTTACAAAAATGTAGCTATTATTGAACTTTTAGCAGTGTTTCTAAACTCTATCATTTTTATTATTATATTCTTTCAGAGATTTCCTACCGACAAAGCTTATTTTATTGCTAAGGAATTGTTGACAACAGAAAGAACGTACCTGAAGGACCTTGAGGTCATCACCATAGTAAGAGCCTATTTTTCTATAAACTTTTTTAATATTTGCAAATATGTAAAATTCATAAGCAACATGGAAATATTTTTCCAGATGAATCTACTGATGCCTTTGAGAGTTTTGAAGCCCTGGGTTATGTCTCCATGCAGCTTTGCCTGTTCAGAACTAAAGAGATTTAATTCTTTTAGCCTAACAGAGTAAGACATGCTCTTTAGTCTGTGAATGTATTTGATTGGTTTTGTTTGCCCACGTTTGGGTGTGTGTAGTGACTAAAACGGCTCATAATACTCCTGATGAGGGGTGATTAATGTATTGTCAAATATGTCTTTGTTTTAAAGGTTTGTCGAGTTAATTAGAAGAGTGGCATTAAAGGCCATGTGCAGGGTTTGCCTTTTTTTTGGCATATGTGTATGTGTGCCAGAGTGGTTATTTGTATATTACAAGTCCTGTTTGTCACTTACTGCTTAATATGGGAACTGAAAATTGATTTTGGGCATGCTATCTTTAACATAATAATATACAGTGCATCCGGAAAGTATTCACAGCGCATCACTTTTTCCACATTTTGTTATGTTACAGCCTTATTCCAAACTGAGCGATCGGGGGAGAAGGGCCTTAGTCAGGGAGGTGACCAAGAACCTGATGGTCACTCTGTCAGAGCTCCAGAGGTCCTCTGTGGAGAGAGGAGAACCTTCCAGAAGGACAACCATCTCTGCAGCAATCCACCAATCAGGCCTGTTTGGTAGAGTGGCCAGACGGAAGCCACTCCTTAGTAAAAGGCACATGGCAGCCCACCTGGAGTTTGCCAAAAGATACCTGAAGGACTCTCAGACCATGAGAAACAAAATTCTCTGGTCTGATGAGACAAAGATTGAACTCTTTGGTGTGAAAGCCAGGCGTCACGTTTGGAGGAAACCAGGCACCGCTCATCACCAGGCCAATACCATCCCTACAGTGAAGCATGGTGGTGGCAGCATCATGCTGTGGGGATGTTTTTCAGCGGCAGGAACTGGGAGACTAGTCAGGATAAAGGGAAAGATAACTGCAGCAATGTACAGAGACATCCTGGAAGAAAACCTGCTCCAGAGTGCTCTTGACCTCAGACTGGGGCGACGGTTCATCTTGCAGCAGGACAACCACCCTAAGCACACAGCCAAGATATCAAAGGAGTGGCTTCAGGAGAACTCTGTGAATGTCCTTGAGTGGCCCAGCCAGAGCCCAGACTTGAATCAGATTAAACATCTCTGGAGAGATCTTAAAATGGCTGTGCACCGACGCTTCCCATCCAACTGATGGAGCTTGAGAGGTGCTGCAAAGAGGAATGGGTGAAACTGGCCAAGGATAGTTGTTCCAAGCTTGTGGCATCGTATTCAAAGAGACTTGAGGCTGTAATTGCTGTCAAAAGTGCATCGACAAAGTGTTGAGCAAGGGCTGTGAATACTTATGTACATGTGATTTCTCAGTTTTTTTATTTTTAAAAAATTTGCAAAAACCTCAAGTAAACTTTTTTAACATTGTCATTATGGGGTGTTGTGTGTAGAATTCTGAGGAAAAAGATGAATTTAATCCATTTTGGAATAAGGCTGTAACTTAACAAAATGTGGAAAAAGTGATGCGCTGTGAATACTTTCCGGATGCACAGTAGCTTTACTAATTTTTCATAGCAGAAACTACCAGAGTGCTGGCAGATGTGGTGCGAATTTTTACGTTCTTTTGTTCAATATGACCTTTAGCCATAGTATCCTCTCATCTAGCTTTGTGGGTCCTACTCTTTTCTTCTGCTGATTATTTTATAGCATAAAAGTTAGCTAGCTGTATGG
The DNA here is from genome assembly GCA_026402145.1 of Polypterus bichir lapradei. Lineage (NCBI taxonomy): Eukaryota > Metazoa > Chordata > Cladistia > Polypteriformes > Polypteridae > Polypterus > Polypterus bichir. Next base: position 2,146,248 of record JANRMT010062834.1, read on the forward strand.
GAAAATGAGCTCCTAAAGAAAATCAATTAAGAGGTTAGGACAGGGACAAAAAAGGTTACACAGTAATGACATGTTGGCACAGCAACACATAATATTGGTACACATTCAGTAGAACATGGTAAAACTTAGAAGACAATTGCTTGAAGTTTTAATATTGAATTTAACAATTCACAAAATTCTTAACAGATATATGCATATTTATTACTGTATGCTCTGACTGTATTTTTACTTGCATTTAGCTCAGTTTGCTGGAGGTGTTTTGGTAAATATATAAATAATTTAAGCCAGTGTAAAACCAGGGGTGGCTTTCTGTTTTTTTTTGTTTTTTTTTTTATAAAGTAATCTTTGTTTTTAATAGAGTTTCCTTCTCCCCCATTCCAGTTCTTTCAAAGGGCTGTGGCTAAAGATGAAGCAATGCCAGAAACACTGAGGAATGCAATCTTCACTAATACAGATCCCCTATACAAGTTTCATACTGGATTCCTAAAAGAAGTTGAGCAAAGACTTGCCCTCTGGTAAGGCATGTTTTCTGTTATTCAAAAGACATTTCTTAACCCCTTCTGTAAAAGAATTACTTTTTTTACCCTTATGTTATCAACAATACTGTATAATTTTTGATAAAAATTGATTTGTGTGTTGTCTTCTTTAAACAAGTGCACATAGCGTTATTTGAATTTTGTTGCTCATGGATGACTAAGCAATTGCATTTTATTCTGAAAACAAATGTTTGTTTGACCATAATTACCTGATACAATGTTTAATCAAATCCATAAGTATAACTATTATCATCTTTAGCAATTGGCAAGGCATACCCAAGATTAATTCAATCAAATCCACCTTACTTTGCTGTCATTCAGTGGAAAATGAAGATGTGAATACTTTTTCAAAATACTTTTACTGCAAGATATCTCACATTAAGCGGTTCAACTGAAATAAATATGAACCATTGTCACTGTTCTTAATTAACCTTCAATTTATATTTGCAAATATTGTTTTTAGGGTTGCCAACAGATTGTAGAATCTGTGCAAAATTCTGTGGAAAAATACATTCATACACTAATTAAACACTCTCTTAATGAAGCAGCCTGTTCCAATACAGAGTTGTAAGGAGTTGGTGCCTCTCTGGAATTACCAGAAGTACTAACTCTTTATATTGCAGACACCACTAACTTAGTATGTTGAAGATTGACGTTCAGGGCTGTTGCACCACACTTTTGTAGGACATAAATATTATAGACTGTAAGGCACTCTCAAGCTATCCCTGAACCCAAAACCACGATAGGAGGGAAACAAATGTAAAAGGAAGGTGAAATACAAAAAGGACAAAGTACACATGAAAAGGTAAAATAAAAAATTATCTGTGCACTTTGGGGCCAACCTGTAAATTAAGAATCTTTTACTTTTATGTAGATGGGTGGTCCAGTAATCCACAGTAAGCACTCCTGTATCATCTGACACTATACTCCTTTCCACACTGAGTTCATATTTCCTCCTCCCACTATTGGAGTTCTTAGCATATGCTCATGTTCCAACTCCAGACTCACTGTTATGTTTTATGTGTGGTCTCAGTTTATATACAGTAGCCCTGGACCTTTAATAAAGAGCTTGACCTATTAGTCCTAGGTTTGTCTGCACTTCTGGGTTAGGGTTACCATAGATACACCAGGGGAAGCCTCAGACAGGCTGGTGTAGATGAGCCCAGCAATGCTGTATTGGAGTTCACACAACCATTTAGAAACTTGGATGATACCTAATAGTTTAATTGGAGGTCTCCCCTGTTCAGCACTATATATATTTTTTTTTTTGTAACGTTTCTTGATATAATATGATAGTGGCTTTTGCTGTCACTGCCTGCATCTAGTGAAATACAAACAATGTGTAAGACTATCAGTAAATGTGGTACTGTTAACCCAATAACAGTTGGAAATATTCTGAGCTGAAAAAGTGAAAAGACCAAATAGTTTCACAATAATATCTGTGGTTTTTAAGTAAAAAGCTGTCATTTCATAGTTCAAGATTTCACTTTCCCAATTGCCTAGGCTGAAGGTTCTGATAAACTCCTGACTGCCTCCCATTTTATACAAAAAGGATAATTAATATATGTCAGCTAGAAAAAATTTAGCATTGTTTAAAACATTTAGTAAATTGTTAAACATGAACAATCTACTGATTTAAGTGAGTAATCAAATTTTCTTTTGGCCAAAGTTTAAATATTTAAATACAAATTGTTTATTCAAAACTTGAATAATATTGTAACAGTAGCATCCTAATTGTGGCAAGGACTACATAATAATTTGTTTAGTAATCAGAAAGAAAATTTGCTTAATAAACCTAAAGCAGTACATTCCACGTTCCTGTAGAAGATGGTAATATAAAGTATACAATGATCAGATTTGGATTGTGTCATTGTAACAGTTTTTCTTGCTGACTCTGGAAAACAATAGACAATAAATACAAGTTTTGCCTGTCACCAAGAAAATCTGTTTATCGGGCTGTCCAGAGTGTGGAGACTATGAATAAGGTTCCTGTGAAGTTCAGGAGGAACCAATATGCCTGTTTTGCATGCAGGCTGGAGCAAGCTATACAGAACTGCTACTCTCACAGCATTGAATATGCTGCCTTAATGGATAATTCTAGGTTTTGTTTTCCTGCAATTTATTAATGCTGAGATATGATTTACATTAAGAGTACATATATACAACATTTCATTGTCTACTTAAACTCCAAAAGGCTCCTATCATAAGTGGGTCACCATCCCAGATTAGAAGAAACCTGCTGAGTTTAGTCCTCACAAATTGTCGATGTACCAATACTGTACATTTGTTAATATAATCTAAAGTAAGCGACTTAAACTCAATTCCTCAAGTTTCACAGTCACTGTTATTTCTCAAAAGAACATTTTCTAAATGGAAGTCAATTCTTACTGCTGAGACATGTCATTTAATGAAACACATCTTTTAATTATATGGCTTGTTAGTGCTTTCATTATCCTACATATTGTGGACATTCCATTTCTGAGAACATCAGAGTATTTTTTACTTCTCAGATCCTTTAATGGTTTTGTTCCTATTTTTCCTAAATATTTTGTGAAAATTTACTTAATGATGAACACACACAGATGCAGAAACCTGAATTTTCCTTAAACTGTGATATTTTCATTTCAGTACTAATGGGCACAAGCGGCACTATACCAATGACACTGAGAGCAGCTCCCTAAAAGTAGACAATGCAACTAGGATTTCTAACTCTTAAAATGGGATTGAACTAAGACAAAAAATGTTCTACAATGATAATTGGCTTCTAATTAAGAATAGTATCTATAACAAATGCCTGCAGCATATTCCAAATAATAAAAATTTTACTGTAATGACCTGTTATTCTGTATCAACTTAAAACTATATTGTAGAGGTATAAAAATTTAAAAGAAAATTTAGGAGGGTAAATGTCAGCATGTTTTCCTATAATCTGCTTTGCAATGTTCACTTTGACTTTTTTCTGAACCCAAATTAAATTAAAAAATTCTTTCATTCACTTATGTCACAGTTCTCAGTTGTAAATGAAAACACTCCTAATTTGTTCTATTAGATACTTTCTATTCTGCGGGTGTGTGATGAAGTACCTTTTTGTTTTTTTACTTTGAAAAGCTCTATTCTCTGTTTTACTCAGTTGACCTATAGACTCTGTAAGCCCTCAGACTTGGGAATAACAGTCTGTTTTACCAGCATGTGATTTGGTTGTTTACTTCCCAGTCTTTAACATATTGTGAAAGAACATTTATTTTATGGGAATTTTTCAAATAGTTAACTTTGCAAAGCAAATAAGTTTTACGATTCATGCTGGTTTGTGAGTTCACTGTTAGTTATGGTGATGGTAGTTATGTAATGGTTAAGGCATTGTTCTTCAAACCCTGAGGATGTGAGTTCAAATCCTGCTAGAGACATTGTGTGACCCTGAGCATGTCACTTGACCTGCCTGTGCTCCAATTGGAAAACCATAAGAAATATAACCAATCATATCATCATAATTGTAAGTCGCCTTGTATAAAGGCGTTGGCCAAATAAGTAAATGTTATGTACTCAGCCAAATAAGTAAATGTTATTGTAAGCTACAGTGATGATTTCTAAATACTCGTAATAAGCTACAGCAACTCTGATGTAAAAGAGGAAGCCAGCCTTAGAGAATGACATACAAGTGCGGCTTTAGAAAATTTTGGGAGAAGTAATTTGCACAGAATATCATGCTTTTGAAAATTTTCCCTGTTTAAAATTAAACATTGATGTTTGGACAATGCTGAAATCTCTTTAAATATTGCCATCATAAACAATTCACATAATTAGTTTTTTGTCTGTGGTTATTCAGTTATTTTTTCAGAATAACTAAAATAAAAGACTTATATGCATCTTTTATAATATCTGATAACAATAATAAGGTTGTCATCATTCCTAGCAGCTCAAATAATTATCAAAGTAATGGAAATCTGCATGAACCTATAAATCACCCCAATATGAAGAGCTTGTGAAGATTTATTACCTAAACTATTCTTGAAGGTGTCAGTCTGTAATTTACTTTTCCTAATATATACAGACACGCACACACACATACATACATCCTTAACAGGGTGTTCCATGGTACTGTAATTCTTAGCCTGTCCTGCAGGTATCCATATGGCAGTTCCACCGGTGGGATTCTGCTACCATGTGTACTGCAGGAACACATAACCCTGGTCAGCAGACACCTTCTGTCCCACCATCAAGATGAACCTTCTGGATGCCAGTCCACCTCTGTTCTTCCCTTACATATATATCGAAAGAAAGTCACAAGGAGTCAGATTTGGCAAATCTAGGAGTTGTGAAGTAATAACTACCCAGTTTTGAGAGTTTAAAACTATTTGAACAGTGCAGTGAGTACATCACCATGCTACTGCAGTGGGTGAAAGTCAAAGTGTAAAATGTAGTTTTGAATGTGTTTCTGCTCCAGGTGTTTTTTTGTTTTTTGTTTTATTTTTTTTTTTCTCCACCCCTGATGCTTAGTTTAGTGTGATGCTACTGATTAACAGTCTGTTTATAGGTAAACTCCCTATTAATAATTTTGTTAATGTCAAAAGTGCTACCATTGTTTTGATGTTTGATGACTTGCCATGCTTTTTTCGGCTTGTAGGAAAAAAACAATCATTGAAGTCACCTGCGCATTTGTAGAATAAATGTCAGAAATATGTACCTCAATCAGTCCTGTACAGTGCTACTTGACAGACTGATTAACAAGACCGTAGCCAAATGATAACTAGTGGTATAGTTAATAACTACGCCTTATGAAGCTGTTACAACTGATACAACTTGTCAGCACCATTACTGTATATAAATACTAGGGGGCTTCGCTCGCCAACCCCCATTTTTGTTTTCCCGGATACACACTTTTAAGATTTTTTTTTTCTGTAAAAACAATTTTAAATCTTTTGAGTACCAACATGATGAATTTTTTTAATGAGGTCAGTGAGACATGTGATTAATGACTTTGTACCATAATTCTGGATAGTTTTCTCTGTTTGGATTTTCAGCACAGACTGAACAATCGACATCATCAGCAGTTAATAATTTTTTTGCAAAGTAACCAATAAATGCATGTGAGGTAAACTCCGTTTTTGAAATTCTCTTGACTTAAACTTCAAAGCCTTACAATATTTACATACTTCTGACATATCACCTGTGTCCATATATTCGATCTCTATTTGCCTTTTCGTTATTTCTCTGAGTAATAATTTTTCTTTGCGCTAATGCGATGTTTACTTTCTTTTTTTTTGACACTGTCGTTTTTTTCTGCTTTGATTGTCTGCATCTTGCTCTTTATGTGTTTGGTGCCTAAGTTTTTTTTGAGTCTCTTGTTTCCAGTTTTCATTATCTCTAACCTGTGTTTGGCCCCCTTGTTTTTTAACCTTTTTATGACGTTTTACTTTGTTTTCTACTCTGTCGTTTATTTCTGACCTCGCTTTATCCTGCTTTTTTTTTAGTGACACCAGGTCTGTGGTGATTATCTTCCCTTTTTTTGAGTAATAATTTCCGTTTGTTTGTGCTCCTGCGATCTTTACTTTCTTTTTTTTATACTTTCTAATTTTCCTACTTTTCTTTAACTTTCTCCACATGTGTATCATGCCAACTCTTTTTTTCTTTTTTGAGCTTTTTGAATTCCACTGCTTTCATAATCTCTAACCTGCTCATGCCAACATCCGGATTGGACATGCTTTTTTTTTACAATTACACTTGTTCCGGGCTGATAATTGCTTGTTATTACTTTCATAATCACTAACCTGTTTTGCATGTGTATAGCGCCAACATCCCGATTGGACTTGCTTTTTTTTTCAATTCCACTTGTTCCGGGCTGATAATTACTTTCCTTATTTTCTGAATTTGCACCTAGATTCTTTTTTTTTCTCTCCAATGCTTTTGAGTCTCTTTTCTCCGCACTGCTTTCTTCTTTGCTTTGTCGTCTACATTTCATTTATAACGTATTGTCCTTATACGCTTTCTATGCGCTGAGAGCCCTGGATCTGTGTGTGCTCAAAGCCAAAATACGACTGTGTTTGCTGGCTGCCCTTGCTTTTATTTATGTGTAAGTAGGGCGTGTCTTGCAAGAATCATATGTTCTACGTCATCGCGAGACAATCCTGGGTCAATCTCTTGGCACAAAGTCTCATGTTTAAGGTCCCTGCGAGACGCTCCGTGGCTAATCTCTCTAGTCTCGCGGGTCTTTTAAGTGTCTTCCGTGATCTTAATGTGAAGATCATGTATTGTCGCCCTACTGTTTCTCTCCAGGATTTTTTTTTATAATAGAGAGATAATATTATTGTCAAGAATATATTATTTAGTAACTAAACATGTTGGAATATAGTTTGGATGCATATTATTCAGCAGATAAAATGTAATGTAAATGTACAGTATATTAGTTATTCTGTAATGTACCACACATCAACAAGCATACTATATAGCTCAGTCATAATGTATTCTGGCAAGATTGGAACGGTATCATCTTGTCCTGAATATACCCTGTACACATGTATAACCTGCACAGTGTCCTTCAGTTAAGAAAAAACTGTATAACCCACAAATTTGCACACACGTTTATTAAAATGAATATAAATAACGAGAACCCCTGAACAAATTAACCTGCAACTGACAATAGCCCGCATTCACAAATTATTGCATTACCTGTAAGTGTCGCGTTGCTCGCCATAAAACATATACATTACTAAACAACAGCATTGCTTCATGTTATGTTAAATTATGTTCTCCATCTAACTCATATTTTTCCTCTGCAGCTAAATTTTGTACTTTTGCAAAACAGCAGACTTCATATTACAATCCCGGCCACCTTGCTCACATGCTGAAATAGCTCTTAACTTGTGAGAACCTTGCTTCCAGGTGCAAAGTAATTCTCCAAGACTTCCTTACCTGCATGGTGTTTGACTGCTGCAGTATTATCATATGTACCTGTAAGTAGTAAGTTCAAGTACAGTGTGGATGTTTTTATGCACAAAGGTTTCAAAGTGGACTATGACATACATTCATTGAAATCTGGATAAGTCTTCATTTGGCCAGCTAATGTAGCTGTCTGCTCCCAAAAGGAGTCCTTAATGCACTAAGCACTTGCCTCTCTGTGCAGTGAGACGTTTTCAATAGGATGGCATTCGTAAATAGGATTTCTCTGTCTGCTCCTGCTGCAGTGAATAGAATGTAAGTGCAAAATGATAGGCAATGAACTATCAAGTTTAGAAGCTCACAGGGGGATAGAAAAGGCTCCCAATTAGCTGCCTGCTATGTGCTAACCTAGTAAATCAAAGAGAACATGATGGATGCTTTGGTATTTGTGTTTAGGAAAAGAGATGTCATGTATATGACATACTTGGTTACAAAGCATAGAATTTGCACTTTTATGTTCAGCTTAAACTAAAGAAAAAAATAACTGTCTACTCTGGGTGTCAAGTCGAATATCACTTTTTTGAATAATTTGAATTTATTATAATAAAGCTCTTACTTGAATAACTGTTAAGCACCCGAATATGCAAAAAAGGTCTTTGTTTTTCCCATTAAAAATAATGGATGATAACTACTATATGTCTGATATTTGTGTTATTAATAACATCACCTTTTTAAAAAAGTTTTTTTGGCAGTGCACATTTTAGTCACTTTTGCCAACACAGTTTTAAACACAGTTTGCGCTACAGCAGACTGTTCACATAACATGCATTTCCTAAAGTAATAAGGCAAATATTGTTTTTATTCAGCTGTAAATGGAAAAGGAGAGTCAGTTTGTTAGTTTTGTGAGTCAGTCCTTGACTACCCACTTCCACATACTGCACACAACTTAACCTGCGGTACAGGTGAGTCCAGCACAATCTGTTGTCTACCAGGTTTATTTATTTATTATTATTTGATTTTTATTTTTTTATATTTATTATTCAGAACTAACAATAAACTATGCTTTGTCTGGTTTACTTTAAACTTTTGTTAGATATACATATACACACTGCTTTTTACAGAAATATTTGTAAATTGCTATATATAAAACTATTGCAAATCAATAATGCTAATGTAGCATTGCAAAGATGGTGTTTTTGTGTAGAGTATAAAATAATTATTATAAAACAAGACAAATGCATGCAGGTCATGAATAGGGCTCCTTGTTTTGAACATTCAGAACCTGACACATAGTGTAGGTCCCCCTTGTAGACTGAAATATTCATTTAACAATTATTCATAGTTAGATATTTACAGTCTGTCTGCACTGTTACACTAATGAGAAAATACAACCGATCACTGCAAAGATCGTTCGTTTCTTTCACTTGTGAGCTACTGACTCATGGTGCCTTAATTTAAAAATATAGATGGATAGGGAACAGGACAATTCTCTGTAGAGGAATATTTCAGGGAAAAAAAATAAATAAACATGAAGATAAAGGCGTTGTGAAATGTGACATTAATAAAGCAATGTCTGTGTAGAAATAACTAAATGTGTTGTGAAATAATGTTTTTGTTGCTTATTTTTATGTGATTATCTCTTCATTTGTTTATTTCAGTGACACCACATGCAACATGAATAAAATATGCCTTGAAAATGAAACTGTCATTTTCACTCATCAAAGTTAGGAGGGTTTGTTCTAGTGAGTACCAGATTTGAGTGATGAACCAAACCATAGCTTCAGAAAAGAACAAGTATGGTTAATGAATGCATTTAATGTGTTTTAGTAATCACAGGTGACATTTTTATGGCTTTCTTATGTAGACTGTTGGATTACAGTACTTACTGTAATACTCCCAGTGCAGCCTTGTTTTGTGAAGTGCTGTATTTTCAAGAGTTACATTAACTGTCACCACGAAAAAAAGTGTGTCATTTAAAGAACACCTAATATGTCGTAAGCACTTTGTGGTTTAAAGATGCACTGAGAACAAAAAAAGGGGAGACGCCATCACTCGGGCTGCTCCTACTCTCCACAAAGTACTCATTATCTGTTGGTTCACTCAGGGAGCCTCGGAACATCTAATTGCTGCAGGTTTAATAGTTGTATGCTAGAGGAGATGCTGATTACAAATTGTGGACCTATATAATTGAGTCTTGTATACATCTGGTAATAATTTATTGCAGAAAAAACAAGGATTGTATTTAAAAATGTTTTGGTAACCTGCATCCTTGTATAACCTGCATCCCACTCCTATTTAACATAATATATTGTGGAAGACACCCGGAACAGAGACGGCTCAGAATGTTCCAAAACCCACACGTTTATTTTTACAGTCCTTCCTGCACACATCATAGTGCACCAAACAGCCCAAACTTACGGTCCTTTCTTTTCCTTTTTCTTCTCTTTTTCTTTGCCGCCTGCACCCCTCTCCCACAAACTCTGTCCTCTGCCACCCAACTCCAGCTAGTACAAAAGGAGTGAGGCGGCCCCTTTTTATGTTGCACCCAGATGTGCTCCAGGTGTACCCTGATGATTTTCCTACGTGATTTTCCTGCGGGGGTGTAACACGAATGTAAGTGTAATGTCACTGTGCTCTGAAATTATTTTATGGATTCATTCACTTGTGCGGGCCAAGTTTGGCACACAGGGGCTAGTCTGCCTGCATTTAGAAAACCACTACTTTAGCAGTTTGGAGAATGTAGGGGACAACTGCGAAAACATTGTATTATTCCTGAGATGAAATTGAATCCTTTCCTTGTTTGGAGACCAGAGAGGGGCCTGCACGTGGAGCAGACAGTATAAATACGTGGACAAACAGTCAAACCCTTTGAAGCCGATGGATGAATGATGTCATCCGTCCGGAAAATCCTTTCAGTGCAGTGATGAAAAATGGCAGACTCTATAGATCAAGATCCCATCTTGATATTGTCTTGCTATGGCTTCTTTTTGTCTGTTATGCTGCATAAATCGTCATTAAAGAAAGCTAAGTTATTCTTTCTCTTATGTAATTTTTACCGCCGTATAACTATGGGAGGGATATCGCCTTTTACATTATATCTATATAGTTTCTGGTTACTTAAAATGCTGTAATTTAAAAGAACTTATTCCAATTAGGGAGCTTTTGCTTCTAAAGGAAACAGGGGGGATGCCCTCTCGCGTCCCAGGGAAGATATTGCCTCTCTCCCGGTCCTTCTGCTCTCCAGGCGTCCTGGTGCAGGAAGGTCCCCAGTCACCTGTCACAATTTATTTATTTCTATATATAATATATATATATATATATAAATATATATATATAAATATATGAAATGTGTGTGTATGTGTATATGTATGTATATGTGTGTATGTGTTTGTGTATATATACAGTATGTATATGTGTGTGTATGTATGTGTGTGTATATATATATATATATATATAATATATATGTGTGTGTGTATATGTATGTGTAACCTATCAGGAAAAGATGGTAATTCATATGTAATATCTATCGATAATTTTAGTAACATGTTAGATGAAAATTGTTCCTTTCTCTTTTAAACTGCATTAATGTATCATTTAATTTTGTTTTTTCTTATTCAAACTTAAATCTGTCTGTGTTCCTCTTAGTTTACTGGTCTTTTAACTTCATTCTTTATCTAGTGTTGAAAGTTTTATTTTATATTAATGTACAATTTCCCACTTAAGCACTTTAAATATGTTTTCTTTAGAAAAATAGTTTTAAAACGAAAAGATTAGCTAGCTGACTGAAGCATTTTATACTGTGATTTCTTTAATACCAGCTTTCCTATCTTAAATCTGAATGGTATTGTTTCAGTGACAAAGGGAAGAGCTTTACAGTGTGGTAACAAAGTAGTTTTTGGTCCTGATTTCATTATTTGTGTTCTGTTCCTGGCAGGGAAGGCCGTTCAAATGCCCACATCAAAGGGGACTATCAAAGAATTGGTGATGTCATGCTGAAGAATATTCAGGCAATCAAGGTAAGTAAGAAAAGTCTTTAGACAAAGCACAGTTGTGATTGAGCTTTGTCAGTGTCAAATGTATTCTGCTATTCAAAGCTACCAAAGAAAATCTTTTTAGAAAGAGCATATAAGTCAAGTTGATAAGACTGGTTCAAAACTTTCTGCATCTGGCAGATAGCCATAACTTTAGTTTATAGTACCAAATGTTTTATTTTTGTCATTTCAACAAATCTTCCAAATAAGTAACATTGTTCAACACAGTTAGTTTATTGAGGTGCAGTTTTAAAAAAATATGAACTCTAGTTTAGTGTAATTTTGCAAGTGTTTTATTAAGATGGTTTTTATTATATCCATCCATGTGAATGTAGTCAATCTGCACATTGCGGCAATTTGGAGGTTAACATTCCCTTGCCAAATTTCACTTGATCAATAGTGCAAAAGGCCTCAAGCATCTCCTGTGCCGACATTTTTAGTCATCATACCTGTTCTAACCAATGCAGCAGACATTTGTAGAAATTACTGATGTCTTTAAGTAGAGTTTTGTATAATTTTCTGGAATTACTTTTTTTATAGCATGTCTTTCAGATAATTGTTTTTGGATTGCTGTTTGCATTAGAGGCATCATTCTAAACCAGGACATTTTGAGTGTGATGGAATGTGTTGGACTGGCCTCTCATTCTTTCTTTCTGCCAGAGCCTCTCAGACTAGGCCCTGGTACCCTGTGACCCTTCTAGAAAAATCAGAACATTTAGAAAAATAATAGATATATCATTCAAAAGTTTCTAGGTGGTGTCGCTTTACTAAGGCATTCCAGTAATTTGTGGTTGTTCCAGGTCAGTGCATACGCATAATTTTTAATGCTGCAATCCCTTTATTTTTGCTTACTGTTTCACTATGAACTTATCTGTGAAATACATGAGTTCAGTATAAATTGTTAATTAGTGATAAGGAAGGCAATTTTATTTTAAATTGCAGCATGTTCATTAGTAGAAGTCCCATGTTCAGTGTGAGAATATTTCCATGTTATTAACTTGTATCAAATCAAATACAATGTTGCTACTGGATCATTTATTTCATTTACTGCTACAGTGAGACAGATTGCAGATTTAAGTGGTGCTGCATTACAGCAAGTTGCAAAAAAAAAAAAAAATATTTCACTCTGTTTTGACATGGATTCTCAATGAGTAACACAATCACTAGGCATTTTGAAAATAGTGATATTCTAAAATCTGTAATAAGAGCTTAGTTAGATTGACATTTAATAATTGGTATAAATACAGTAGATGTGTTAAGAGCCTTGATTTCTGTGAGGCTAGGCATAAACTTTGATAAACAGCTTTCCATTCCTGGTTCTGTTTCAGGTTGAAAAAATATACACATTAACTGACCTCAGTGTTGCTAGTGATACTCCTTTTGACTTTAAATGCTATTGAGCAGTCTCTGTTAAATTCCTGTATGATCATTCTGTAAAGAAGAACAATTTCTTGGAATGTTTATCAGTGTCAACATCTCCCTATGAAATTCAGCTTGTCATTAGAATATACTAGAAGTCAGGCAAAGAATCTATAGGCTTCCATCTCTGTAGATTATGGTTAAATTTCAGCCTACATTTAGGATACTGGTGTAGTTTGACTGTAATGCCATCTAGTGTTGGTAAAGAGAAGTGCTGGTGTTTATCAAAGTATACACAGTTGAGGCACATTCTCTGTTTTCCTGATCAATTTTTAACACAGCTACCATGATGATTAGTGTCATTGGCTTGTTGGACTGCTGTATAGTCTGTATCTCTTTTTCAAGACTTATGTACATTTCATATGTAATAAATTATTATTATTATTACAGCTCTTTCTAGTAACAACTCTATTTAGATGTGACTATATTTATTTCAGCATCTGTACAGTTGATTACCTAATAGCTACAGTTAGAGATGTCATGATGCCAGAATTTTTGTGTTCAATACCAGTGAAATTTCACAATACTCGATGCTTATTGGATGCCACAGGAAAAAAGAGAAATCCCTTTCAAATGCTTTTTAAGTAAAACTCCATTTTATAGAATATAAGATTTATAAATACTAATAGTAATGGCAAATTTTATAATTGTGATATATCAATCAAGTATTTACCCATACATAATTTAATTAAACTATTATTGGCATTTAACAATATCAAAATACAATGCAAGACTTGAATTTAACTTGATAGACAGTTATTCTCCCAGTATAACAATATGTGGGTTTGAGGTGTTATTCAGCATTGGGTTAATAAAGAATTGCATCATCATCGACCAACTGATTTCTCTTACTACAGTATGTACACAGCCTAATTTTGTTCTCTGACATTTTTCTCACCTGTAACTGAAAATTACTGTTAAAATCGATACTAAAAATACAAATTCAAACAATTATATCTGTACTTATAAATATGTGAATTCCAAAATAATTCATTTTCATGTGAACAAACTATTTAAGTTGGTTTTTGTAACAACATGCTTTTAAAATCAAGATTCAGATCATCAGATAAAATCCCTATGTTAGGTTTATCATATTTGCTATTGTAAGATTTATATTCGCATGATAGTCTGGTAAAAATACTTGCTAAAGAGTCAAATTGATTCAAATTTCAAATGCTACAAGTTCCTGCTGCTTTGACTATCTTCATCTGTCTCTTTTTAAGTTTGTCCCAGCTTCAAGGCTTTTTGTTTGAGGTTTTTTCATTAACTCATTGTTCAAAAATACTGTTTTCAAAGTATATTACATTAGTGTTCTGACTTTATTACTTAGCTTGTGTACAAATCCAGAATTAGACTATTTTCTGGACTGGTGTTACTTGTATTCAGTTAAATGTACAGTAACTGTGGGTAACGTACCATTCAGGTATATAATACATTCTATGTGTTTTCACTATGTTCATCACATAAGAGGTTACACTATAGAACATTAGTTTGCCTTCAAAAACAAAATGACTGATACAAATTTAGCATTTGTAGATTTGTATTCAATATACTGTTTTGTCTGTATTGCTATAGCTGCATGTCTCTATAGTGGGCTCCTGTTAACGCAGTGTATGGCATATTACTAGCTAGTCATGCTTTGTGATTCAAAGCATCTAACACTAAATAAATATTATTTTGATATTATGAAATGGAGCAGGTCATTTCATTGCTGATGTCCAGTCAAGTAGCTACCTCTGTTGTTAACACCATGCATTTTCCTCCCACATTCTGCAGTTGTATATGCATAACCCTGACACTGCTTAGAAAATGAATGCTCAGATTGAAATCTGTAGCGAACAATCAGAGAGAATGCAAAGCCTTTATTCCTTATTGGGACAGTGTAGGACATGGTATTAAAAAGTGATCAATCTTGCCATCTACAAGTTAAACAATTATAACTTGCATGAAATCATTGATGTCATGTACTCTCAAATCATGCAGCTAACTGCATAATGGGTGTTTTGCGTGTTTTTTTTGTTTTTTTTTTTTAAGTTATAAGTATGTTTCTGGCATTGGTATGCTTATATTTACGAGGGACGCTCAAAAAGTTTCTGCACTTTTTTTAAACTCTGTTTATTAAGAATTTTAAAAACAAATTGCATCACTTTTCTACATAGTCACCTTCCTTTGCAAAGCAATTTTAATGCCATCAACAAAAAATATTTTTGGTTGAGTGCGTAGCCACTGATGCACAATTGCTTTCACATCATCATTTTTCTTCATTCCTCGTGGTCGTGGCTATTGCTGAACGTCTGGAGCATTCTGCATCTGTCACACTAGTACTGCCATTTTCAAACATTTCAATCCACTCATTGTCAACTCTATGAGAGAGAATTTTATCCCCATACTGAGCACACATGCGAAGATGGATTTGTGCACCTGACACACCTTCTGCCTACAGAAAGCATATGATAGAATGCTGTTCCTCTTTGATGCAATTTCGCAGTTTCACAGCCATCTTCACCACAGGGTGACAACTCATACTAAACTGCAACGGCAGCCGGCTTGCCAGACAGAACTAGTCACTTGACACTCTCACACACAACCAATTACTACTCCTCCTGTCTTCACTGTTTCCAGTGAAATATGAAAGTACGGAAACTTTCTGAATGTCCCGTGTATTTTTAATGATGAGCAAGATTCTGGCAATTGTGTGCTGAAATTCTTCTACCTTGTATACAAAGGATTTCCAGACATGTCTTCTGCTTTTCTTTTTGAGATGTTTTAATGTTTTTGTGTAGCTTTTACTCGTGCTCTTTTCCTGTATTATCGCACTTTCTGAAGTAATATCTCTGCTTGCAGTCACTCAACAGTGTGGCGCCAATGCTGTTTTAAAAAAGAAAAAAAAAAAAAACACTTGTACTGTTTTGCTTTTGGCATTTTGGTATCAACTTTTTACTGAAAAACTGGTTCTTTTGACATCCCTAACCACAGCATATGTTAATGACCGTAATGAACTTTTTTTGTGCATTTTGCTTTTAAAGTTTGTCTTCTGTAATATTCTGCAATTAATTATTCTTTCTCTGTCTTATAATCAAATCCACATACATCCACATCTCATTCAACACAATTCTATGCTTTGTGTGCCTCAAAACTTTTTATTTCTAAAACATCATCCGTCATTATGTTTAGTATTTATTGCTTCCCTTTTATATCTGTCCTGATATTGGTACTGTACGCCTTTACTATGGCTATTTCTTTTTCCAGTTACAGGTCATTTTTTGCAAAGAGCTTAAGATCATCTACTGTTACCTGTAACATGCATCAAGTGATGCACTTTCACACATCATACGTGATTTTGCTTTCGATCATCAGGTGTTCTGTATTTTTCATCATCAGACAACTTTGCCCAGGCAGCCCAACCTGGAATAATCAGTTCCTAGCCTGTGTTCAAGTAGCATGTGACCATAATTCAACCCTCCTAATTCACAGCAATCTCAAGGCTATCTCCACTACCTCTTTTGTTTCCTTGAGGCCCTTTTTTTGTGTGCACCAGTAATGCCTCTGAGAGGCTGAAGTTCAAAGCCTCTGCTGTCCACGTATGTGTAGCACACCATGCACACCACCCACATCTGCAGCACTCCTCCACCAACTCTGTGTACTTGACTTTCTTTCTCTTGTTAGCTCCCTCCATCCATTCCTTCCAAGGAACTGTAAGCTCCACCTACCACAAAATCTGATTTTAGGGTGGTCTGTTTGATGTTCTCTCAGAATCTGATCTGTGGCCCTGCTGCTCTGAATTAAGGTTTGGGCTTCTCTAAAGCTTTGCTAATACTGATGCCTTCCCTTGCTGGTCACAAAAGCTTTAATCAGAGCTATTGTGCTACAGCAGTCACCTTCAAATCCTCACTGAGGCACCAGTGATAACAACCTTTGCATAGTGCTTTAGGGCAATAGCTGAGGTTATGCTAAAGTGTTCCTGTCCTGTGGCACAAGGGATACACTAGTGACTTAACCTTACAACAGCAAAAGAGGTTGGATGGGCTAGGCAGAATGTCATACACAGACTGGATGAGAAATTAAATACAGTAAGATTTAGCCCACCAGTGGACAGTGAAACTTGCACCACAAGATATTATTTTCTGGTCCTATCTTGTCCATTCACCTTCTACTGCCTCCCTGCTATCTGATTAATGCAAAGTTTTTCAGTTCCGGCTCTCACCTACTTTTGAGTCAGCCAGCACCTGTCTTTGACCAGAGCTTTGTCATAGCGGGGTACTGAGAAGCTCCCTAACCCTGCTCAGCCTGCTGCCACTGACTCCTGTGACATAGCCTGGTCCACTGCATCTTGTGTCTTGTAAACTTTCAGGTCAATGAACTTTCTGTACTGCAGCAAATCTGTTGCATGTGTAGCAATACCCTCCTCAGCCAAGCTACTATGGTGGAGTCTTAGATTGTTCTTATTGTGATGCTGCTCAAGCTTTGTGGCACGCCTAGCCACCTGTGGAAGTGATGACTAATCCTTTTCTCAAACAGTCAGCAGTGAAAACTCATACACAAGCAAGGGCCGCAAAATACTAGGCATAGAGCCATATCAATGTTGGGTTTTATACCTTCACATCAATTTCACCTGCATTAATGTTAATTATTTTTTTTATTTTTTTTTTATGAATCATGCATTTTTAACAAGTACAATAAACAAGTAGCATCATGAAATGGGGTACACAAGGGAAAACCCTCTTTATTAGCCTAGAGAGGCTAAAAGTGGCAGATGCAAAGTGAATAAAGAGTTCATTATTTGTAGTGAACAGTTAAGGAAACTCTCACATATGACTCTGGCTTTTAAAGTTGTGGAACTGGAAGGGGAGGTCCTGGAGACAGGGTTACTATTCGTTTTTTGTTTTTTTTTTTGAGGATAAAAAGGAAGACACATAAGCTAGTGTCTTCTTCTTTCGGCTACTCCCGTTAGGGGTCGCCACAGTGGATCATCTCCTCTTCCATATCCTTCTGTCCTCTGCATCTTGTTCTGTTACACCTATCACCTGCATGTCCTCTCTCACCACATCCATAAACCTTCTCTTAGGCCTTCTTCTGTTACAAATCACTCCTGACACTCTTATCCACCCATTCCACCCTGCCTGCACTCTCATTTTTCACCTCTCTTCCACAATTCCCATTACTTAGTACTGTTGATCCCAAGTATTTAAATTCATCCACCTTCGCCAACTCTACTCCCTGCATCCTCACCATTCCACTGATCTCCCTCTCATTTACACACATGTATTCTGTCTTGTTCCTACTGGCCTTCATTCCTCTCCTCTCTAGAGTATATCTCCACCTCTCCAGGGTCTCCTCAACCTGCTCCCTACTATCGCTACAGATCACAATCTATTGCACAGTCATCTGCAAACATCATAGTCCACGGGGACACCTGTCTAATCTCGTCTGTCAACCTGTCCATCACCATTGCAAATAAGAAAGGGCTCAGAGCTGATCCCTGATGTAATCCCACCTCCACCTTGAATGCATCCGTCACTCGTACCGCAGACCTCACCACAGTCATACTTCCCTCGAACATATCCTGTACAACTCTTGCGTACTTCTCTGCCGCTCCTGACTTCCTCATACAATACCACAACTCCTCTCGAGGCACCCTGTCATATGCTTTCTCCAGGTCCACAAAGACGCGATGCAACTCCTTCTGGCCTTCTCTAAACTTCTCCATCAACATCCTCAGAGCACACATTGCATCTGTGGTGCTCTTTCTTGGCATGAAACCATACTGCTGCTCACTAATCATCACCTCACTTCTTAACCTAGCTTCCACTACTCTTTCCCATAACTTCATGCTATGGCTTATCAATTTTATCTCCCTGTAGTTACTGCAGTCCTGCACACCCCCCTTATTCTTAAATATCCACACCAGTTCACTTCTTCTCCACTCCTCAGGCATCCTCTCACTTTCCAAGATTCTATTAAACAATCTGGTTAAAAACTCTACTGCCATCTCTCCTAAACACCTTCATGCTTCCACAGGTATGTCATCTGGACTAACGGCTTTTCTATTTCTTCATCCTCTTCATAGCTGCCCTTGCATCCTCCTTGGTAATCTGTTGCACTTACTGAATCATTATTTACACATCATCCAGCCTCTTCTCTCTCTCGTTCTCTTCATTCATAAGCCTCTCAAAGTATTCTTTCCATCTGCTCAACACACTCTCCTCGCTTGTGAGTACGTTTCCATCTTTATCCTTTATTGCCCTAACCTACTGCATATCTTTCCCAGCTCAGTCCCTCTGTCTAGCCAATCTGTACAGGTCCTTTTCTCCCTCCTTAGTGACCAACCTCTTGTACAACTCATCATACACCTTTTCTTTAGCCTTCGCCACCTCTCTCTTCACCTTGTGCCTTATCTCCTTGTACTTTTGTCTACTTTCTGCATCTCTCTGACTATCCCACTTCTTCTTTGCCATCCACATCCTCTGTATACTCTCCTGTACTTCCCCATTCCACCACCAGGTTTCCTTTTCCTGTTTCCTCTGTCCAGATGTCACGCCAAGCACCCTTCTTGCTGTCACCCTTACTATATCTGCTGTAGTTTCCCAACTGTCTGGTAATTCTTCACTACCACCCAGTGCCTGTCTCACCTTCTCCCTAAACTCAACCTTGCAGTCTTCCTTTTTCAAATTCCACCATTTGATCCTTGGCTCTGCCCTCACTCTCTTCCTCTTCTTGATCTCCAGTGTCAATGTCACTTTATTTATATAGCACATTTAAAACAACATAGTAATGCTGCGGCCAAAGTGCTTTACAATAATAGAATAAAAGAAAAAACAATAAAACATAAATAGTAATAAAATATATGAACATAAAATAAGATAGATAATAAATAGGAATGATGTTATATGATCACAAAGAGGAAAACCATCAGTATTACTGAAGGTCACTGAATGCAAGTGAAAAGAAGTGAGTTTTTAATCTTGTTTTGAACTGTTCAATTGTAGACGACTCCTTAATATGATGAGGTAGAGAGTTCCACAGGCGAGGGGCAGCAGCTGCAAAGGCCCTGTCCCCCTTGGTTTTACATTTGGTACGAGGGACAACAAGAGACAACTGACCAGAAGATCTAAGCACTCTGGATGGCTGGTGTAAAACACACAGTTCAGATAAATAGGCAGGAGCAAGCCCATGTAACGATTTAAAAACTAGCAGCAAGATTTTAAAATCAATTCGAAAACTGACAGGCAGCCAGTGTAACGAAGCTAAAATAGGAGAAACAGAGTCATACTTCCTTGCCCCAACCAGAAGGCGAGCAGCAGCATTTTGGACCAGCTGTAACCTGTGTATCAGAGATTTGTTAATCCCAGAATACAGCGAATTGCAATAATCGAGGCAAGAAAAAATAAAAGCATGAGTAGCTTTCTCAAGATCTTTAGAAGATAAAAAAGACTTTATCTTACCTAATAGACGAAGTTGGAAAAAGCAACTCTTGACAACAGAATTTACTTGTTTCTCAAAAGAGAGGTTGCTATCAAAGGTAACACCAAGATTGCGGACTTGAGGTTTGGAAAAGGCAGAGAAAGAGCCGAGAAGTCCAAGGCCAATTTGGGCTTTAGCTGGTGGACCCACTATAAGCACCTCCGTTTTATTTTGATTTAGATCAAGAAAATTATTGGCCATCCAGGATCTTAGTTCAGACAGACAGTTGTGGAGTTGATTTGTTGCAGAGTTGCAGACGGGAATATAAACCTGAGTATCATCAGCATAGCAGTGAAAAGAAATGTTAAATTTCCTAAAAATCGCTCCAATAGGGTGAAGGTATATAGAGAATAAAATAGGACCTAAAATGGATCCCTGAGGGACACCATATTTAAGAGGAACAGTAGATGAAAAAGAGGAATTTAAAGTCACTGAAAAGTGTCTACCAGTTAAATATGACCTGAACCAGTTAAGAGCAGCCCCTTTAAGCCCAACAAGATGTTCGAGCCGCATCAGCAATATTTCATGGTCATTGGTGTCAAAGGCAGCGAACAGGTCAAGGAGGACAAGGACTGCCACATCACCTGAGTCAGTAATAAGAGAGATGTCATTGAACACTTCCAGGAGTGCCGTTTCAACACCATGATAACGCCTAAAACCAGATTGGTAGGTCTCAAATAAATTATTGGAGTTGAGGTGATTGACCAATTGATTATAAATAATTTTTTCTAGTATTTTAGCCAGAAATGGGAGCTGGGAAATTGGACGAAAGTTGGTTAAAACTCCAGGATCTAATCCTGCCTTTTTTAGATGGGGACGGACTGCAGCATGTTTAAAAAATGAGGGCACAACCCCCGAACTAATAGAATCATTTATAATGGCTAGTAAAGATGGGCCCAACACATCAAAGGCTTCTACTAAGAGACGTGGTGGTACAATATCAAGGGGGCTGGAAGCTGGTTTAAGGGTGTCAATAGTTCTTTTTAGCATTGAGAGTGAGACTTGATCAAAGGAATCTAGAACAATGTCATGATTAACAGTAGGAAGTTCATAGCTAGTTTGAACAATGCCACGGCGGATAGTATCAATTTTGCTGACAAAGAATGATAGAAACTGCTCACATGAATGAACAGTGCTATTTAACCCCATCGTAGAATGAGGGTGAATGGCCGCATTAATTGAATTAAATAAAACCCTAGGATTGTTTGAATGGCGGGATACTAAATCGGCAAAGAAGTCATGTTTCGATTTCTTAACTTCTGCCTGGAAATTGAAGAGAGAAGTCCTGAAAATCTGTTTAGAGATAGTCAGTCCATCTTTTTTCCAACGCCGTTCAGCAGTTCGACAGGCGCGGCGCAGTGATCGCGTAGTTTCATTTAGCCAGGGAGCAGGTCTTACCTTATTACTGCGTATCTTGGGCGGAGCAATTGCGTCTAAAACCGTTTCACAGGAGGAATTAAATTTTACGACAGAGTCATCGATATCATTATTTTGGTCATGCATATAAAGATTAGAGAAAATGGTTTTAAAATCAGATATAGTAGAAGAATTTAAAAAGCACGAGCAGCGTGGGGGACAACTATTAGTCGGGAGATCAACAGTAATATTCAGATCAGTGAAAGAAACATCACATAAATCAATACTATTCACTGAAATATCACGAGTAAGAATGAGATCAAGGGTGTGACCGAGAGAGTGAGTTGGCGTATTAATATGCTGTATAAAATCAAATGAGTCCAATAGTGATAAAAAGTCTTTGACCAAAGGTTTCGATTGACAACAAACGTGAATGTTGAAATCACCAACAATAAAGATCACCATCCTATGCTGCTTAACTACACTTTCCCCTGCCACCACTTTGCAGTCTTCAATCTCCTTCAGATTGATTACTTCTTAACCCTTTCCTCTGTGTACCCTTGAAACTCTTCCCTGAAAGAGGCAGACCTTGGCCACATGCTTGCTCTATTATTGATAGTCTTGCACTTACTGTCTGAGTGATTATCACACTGAGTGATTCCATCCCAAAATGGAAGCTTTCAAAAAATAATTATAGCTGTCATCTTACAGTAGATGTATAACCTCTGATTGAAAACAGTATGCTGACAGTGATATTTTTTCTTATTCTTCTCTGAGTTTATGTTAAAGGTATATCATTTCCCCTTTACACATATGAGCCAACTCCCTTAATGTATTCTTGCTTAAGGTATGAAACACAGTTATGTCAGTCTTTCATTAGAGAGTGTTCTAGGGAACCTACTGATTTTAAATAAACTGTAAATTATTATAAACTAGGAGGCTCCGCCCCCTGCTCGCTTCGTTCGCCCACCCCCGTGTTTGGTTTACCAGATATACAATTTAAAGAGATTATTTTCATGGGAATTGTTATATATGTATCATGTTCACTTTTACTTTAAAAACTTTTGTAAAAACAATATTTGTCCTTCATTTCCGGCCCCGGGCGTGGTTACATCTCTTTCTTGCAGGACGTATAACGCTGCTTGCGTTGTGAAGAGGGGGCGGCTAAACGCACGCTAAGGAGATGCCCTCGGATCACCTGCTGTCTTTCTGCTGCTGGTGAGCTGCCTGTTCTGCTTGTCACATGTCATTGTTTTAAGAGCTGGGAGCACATGATGCGTGTCTGCCAAAGCAATCCAACAACTGTTAGGTTAGATGTCTGTGGACTTGTTTTAAATGATGGCTCACTGCCTTGTCTCGCATGATGTTGTAAAAACAATACTTTATTTCTGGCCCCGGGCGTGGTTAAATCTCTTTCTCGCAGGACGTATAATGCTGCTCGTGTTGTGAAGGGAGGGCAGCTGTTGTTGCGCTGCATGTCAATCATTTTAAAGCCTGTACAGCCGCTGTCCTTTTTGCCACTTCGTGTCTCAGCTGCTTGCATTGTGGGGGGGGTGAACGCACCACAAAGAGAAGTGGTCGGATCATCTGCTGCGAGCCGAGGGTTTTGCTTGTCACTTGTTATTGTTTTAAGAGCTGGAAGCAAGTTAAAGTGTCTCTCGCGGGACTTCAAATTGTCTTCTGAGAAGATCACGTCTCATCTCCCTAGTCTGCCTCCCCAAGATTTTTTTTTATAATAGAGAGACATCATTTTTGTAAAATCACCTAAATTGTCCCTAGTGTGTCTGTGTGTGTTTGCTCTGCGGTGGGCTGGCGCCCTCCCTGAGGGTTGTTCCTACCTTGTGCCCTGTGTTGGCTGGGATTGGCTCTGGCAGACTCCCATGACCCTGTTCTAGGATATAGCGGGTTGGATAATGACTGACTGATGACTTGCTAAAACAAAATAAGGGGGCACATGCCAGCAAACACTGTTCTAACATTTTCTTTTTTTTTATATACCAAAACATAGAAAAGACTGCAACATTTTGTAATATTCTTCAACTGCTGATTACCTGCCACAAACAATTTCATGATACTGCATACTCAGAACTATTTAGTGCCCTCTTCCTTGTGAGAGTCTACAAGTAATTACCTTGCTAAAGAAATCCTTTTACAAAAATTAAGAGAGCAGTTTCATTCAAGTGACAAGCTAAAATGTAACGTAAATGTTGACTTTTATACAAAGATACCTGTGCTTGTAATTTGCTTTGTATGGTGTATGGTGTTTTTTTTATTTTTAAAAGAAATAGATCTATATACAGTACAATAAAAGATCAAGAAGGCTGCTTAATATGAATGTGGATACACAGTGAGCTGGTGATGAAGGATAAGCCTGCAACTTTGTGGCACTTACTTAGCCTCCCTTGTCTTTGAAATACATGTCCAGCGTAACAAGGAAAAGTATGAAGTGACTTTAATCCTTATTACTTTGACACATTTGCTATCTTTACTTGGGAATTTAAGAAGAGTTACAATGCATGCTCCCATCTTCTCCTCAGTAGCAGTAGTGTTGATGATCTTTCCTGTTGTATATTTATCTCTAATAAGTAACATTTCCTTCTGTTCTGTTGGGAAGCTACCTGGCTTAAGATCCTTTTCCTAAGGTTAATCATCAAGTCGTATGGCAATACATATACGGTGCATCCGGAAAGTATTCACAGCGCATCACTTTTTCCACATTTTGTTATATTACAGCCTTATTCCAAAACGGATTAAATTCATTTTTTTCCTCAGAATTCTACACACAACATCCCATAATGACAACGTGAAAAAAGTTTACTTGAGATTTTTGCAAATTTATTAAAAATAAAAAAATTGAGAAAGTACATGTACATAAGTATTCACAGCCTTTGCCATGAAGCTCAAAATTGAACTCAGGTTCATCCTGTTTCCCCTGATCATCCTTGAGATGTTTCTGCAGCTTAATTGGAGTCCACCTGTGGTAAATTCAGTTGATTGGACATGATTTGGAAAGGCACACACTTGTCTATATAAGGTCCCACAGTTGACAGTTAATGTCAGAGCACAAACCAAGCATGAAGTCAAAGGAATTGTCTTTAGACCTCCGAGACAGGATTGTCTTGAGGCATAAATCTGGGAAAAGTTACAGAAAAATTTCTGCTGCTTTGAAGGTCCCAATGAGCACAGTGGCCTCCATCATCCGTAAATGGAAGAAGTTTGAAGAGCTGGCCAGCTATCTAAACAGAACGATCGGAGGAGAAGGGCCTTAGTCAGGGAGGTGACCAAGAACCCGATGGTCACTCTGTCAGAGCTCCAGATGTCCTCTTTGGAGAGAGGAGAACCTTCCAGAAGGACAACCATCTCTGCAGCAATCCACCAATCAGGCCTGTATGGTAGAGTGGCCAGATGGAAGCCACTCCTTAGTAAAAGGCACATGGCAGCCTGCCTGGAGTTTGCCAAAAGGCACCTGAAGGACTCTCAGACCATAAGAAACAAAATTCTCTGGTCTGATGAGACAAAGATTGAACTCTTTGGTGTGAATGCCAGGCGTCACGTTTGGAGAAAACCAGGCACCGCTCATCACCAGGCCAATACCATTCCTACAGTGAAGCATGGTGGTGGCAGCATCATGCTGTGGGGATGTTTTTCAGTGGCAGGAACTGGGAGACTAGTCAGGATAAAGGGAAAGATGACTGCAGCAATGTACAGAGACATCCTGGATTAAAACCTGCTCCAGAGCGCTTTTGACCTCAGACTGGGGCGATGATTCATCTTTCAGCAGGACAATGACCCTAAGCACACAGCCAAGATATCAAAGGAGTGGCTTCAGGACAACTCTGTGAATGTCCTTGAGTGGCCCAGCCAGAGCCCAGACTTGAATCCGATTGAACATCTCTGGAGAGATCTTAAAATGGCTGTGCACCGACGCTTCCCATCCAACCTGATGGAGCTTGATAGGTGCTGCAAAGAGGAATGGGCGAAACTGGCCAAGGATAGGTGTGCCAAGCTTTTGGCCTCATATTCAAAAAGACTTGAGGCTGTAATTGCTGCCAAAGGTGCATCAACAAAGTATTGAGCAAAGGCTGTGAATACTTATGTACATGTGATTTCTCAGTTTTTTATTTTTAATAAATTTGCAAAAACCTCAAGTAAACGTTTTTCACTTTGTCATTATGGGGTGTTTTATGTAGAATTCTGAGGAAAAAAATTAATTTAATCCATTTTGGAATAAGGCTGTAACATAACAAAATGTGGAAAAAGTGATGCGCTGTGAATACTTTCCGGATGCACTGTATACTAAATATCATGTTGGTCATCTCACAGGCTTCTTTTGTATATTCCATACAGTTAGGACGGTATGCTTACTTCTTAGCCAGGGGATTCTTAACTTATAAATGAGGAGAAAAAATTTACATTTGAAATATACAGTACATAAATAGTCATTTTGTGCCCTTTTTGCAATAGTAACCAATTAAATTTTAATATGAGTAAAATGTCATTTATAATTTTTCATTTTATTTATATTCTGTTTTTTTGTATCATTTGTATTCAAAAATTATATTTGTCTGTTATTTGTTTTATGGCTTATTCAGTATGCATATAGTATCCTAAAGACTTGTCATGTTATAGAAAAAACTTTACTCTGTATTCAAATAAATCATTCTCAGAGACCAGATGAAAATGCAGAATAATTCTTTATTTGCACATAGATATGCATGGAATGAGCAATCAATAAAACAATTCATTCCCTTTTATACTTTTCTATTACCACTACCTTATCTAATAAATCACGTCATCAGACTCTTAATTTGCAGAATTCTATCATCTTAGCTAATTGACTACAGCCACCAGTAAATTTACTGTTCTTTACTCAATTACTTCATTTCAACTTTAGCAACTCTCATGGTGGCTTCTCTAGATGAGACACAAGCCTCACGTGCCCAAGATTTAAGCTGCATTTCGTTAAACCTTTAGTTACCTTCAGTCCTTTTCCTTATTCTTTTAATAATCCACTGTTACAACTTAATTTAAGTATATGCTTATATTAAATTGTAAATATCATGTTTTGATTAGAACTATTTGATAAAAATTCCGTTGTATTAGTTTAGTTGGTAACTATAAATTAATGATCGAGTGGGGTAGTGTATGTGACCCAAGATAGACTCATGCCGTATCAAAGCTCAGTTCCTACCTTGTATTCAGTGGTGCTGTGACTATCTCACCACATTCCTGAGGTGGGTAAAGCACATTAGAAAATGAATTAATTGATAAATCTAAATAGAACCTTATTTCATTGCATCAGTGTAAAATTAGCTCTTAGTGTATTCATACAATCAAATTAAATTATTTTTAATGGATTTCAGCTTTGGGTTCTTTTTCACACATGCATTAGAGATAAATGACAGAATAAATAAATGTTAGAAACAATGAATACAAAATGGCTGGTCAAACACAATACATACTATAAAGCATGTAAGGCAGCATAAAAAGCACAAAATACTAAACAAAATCCATTCATTCAGTGGTCATGAAATTAAGGTATGCTTGTCCCACTATATTTAAACTTTTAGGTCCAAGCTAGGTTACTATAAATATGCAATCCATAGAACTCAAAGAAACTAATTGTCCCTATAGATCTTTTTCCAAAAGTCTAAAATGAGTTCCTATGTCTGGTAATAATTAATACTAGACTGTTACATGGAGTAAACAAAGAAGATCCAGGAGTAGTGTTACTGTCAAAAGAAGAGTCCATGGCATTGAATAGTTTGTTTAAATAAAGAAAGGAGTTCTCAGGCTTATGTGGGATGCAGATGTTTGCAGTAGCGTGGCGAAGTGACTCTGGGGTGTGACTTGCAGTGGTTGGCTGAATGTGCATTCCCATGTAGATGCACATGGTTTAACGATTACATACCTGCATCCCAAGAGGTATAAGAGGAGCCTGAGAGGAGATCACAGTGGAAAAGAGGTAATGGCAGAATCTGGTATATGTATCCAACAAGATGGAAGGGGAGGCAGAGCGGTCAGTGGTGTAGGAAGGAAATGAGGGGAACTGTGCTTCAGGGGTGGATAGCTCATGTTGAGCACCAGAGTAGTGGAGCAATTGAGTACTCCAAGGTCATGCAAATACTGATGGAGGAAGCAGGAAAGTTGAGCTCTGGGCGTACTGGCAGATACCGATTGAGGAAGTTAGAATTTGGGCCAGAGAGTGTGAAGCAGCTGTTGGTGTTTCTGCCAGCTGCAAGACTTGAGAGGTGTGAGCTGGGGAGACAGTTGTTTAGACAGAATGGACCTGATATCTGCAAAGTTTTACTTCTCACTTTTATGGGTTTTTTATTTCTTATTTTAATCGACACTGCACTGGATATTATTATGGTTTATTTATTTATTAGAAGATGGAACTGCACTTAATTTGGATACTTTGTAGTTTGTGAATAAAAGGTCTAAACACTTTCTACCTGTTGACTGTTTATGTATTCATTTGCCCTGGCTCATCTTGGTTATGACTATTGGAGGTTCCAGGTTCAAGCTGCCAAAAAATATGAACCAACCCGGACTCAACACACCTCAGATTATGAAGCATTTTACTTTTTTGCTGATAATACATACCAGCCTGTTTATTTTTACTAATGAATAACAGTTGCAATATTGCAGAATGTTTATTTTTTATTATTGATAGCCTCTGTCTGTCGGGATCTTTGAGTCCAGGAAGATTACATATTTTGCAGTTTCTCTTTGCAGTATTGTACCACTGTAAATGTTTACATATATATATCTGAGCGATTTCTATTTTAAATTTTTAATAAATCTGCAAGCCTTTCTGAAAATGTTTTCATTTTGTTCTTAAGTGTAGATTGATTGGCAAAATTGGCACATTATCCATTTAAAATTAAATTTGCAAAGCAATAAAATGTGCAGAAGGTTCTGCATACTTTCTGAATTCACTGTATTTTCTATGTAAAAGTTAAAAAAATAAAATAACAGGTATCCTTAGGATATGTTCTTATTTTAAATTATGAATAAATCAGTGCTTATATTAATTTCAGTGTGCTGCTGCTACTGGTCATTTTGGTTTCCTGTGGGAATGACAAGTTAAATTAGGACATCTACATCTTTCTCAAGATTCTTTGTTTGTTATGTTTAAGGCAGTCAGAAACCTTAATATAATGTTGATAGAAGAAAAGCCTTTATCCTTTAGCTTTCTCCATTACCAAATTATCACTATATAATTTCACATTTCTAATCCTCTGCTAAATCCAGCTTTCATTTCCTATTATATGGTTTATATGACTGTTTTGTTTCTTTTTAAATCTTTAGGGTTATGTTCCGACTTATGAGCTCAGACTAATTGAATGTTTAATCTGAGCATTCTCTACCATCACCTGTTTGATATTGATAGATTAACTGATATACTTTATTTAGATGGTTATTGCAGCATCTTCCATTATCTTGTACAAGTTTAAGTTAACTCCTGGAATGAATCATCGTGAACAAGTTCATTAGTATTTTGCCTGCTCACATGGTTTTATTATTGGCTTTGTTTTTAAGGCACATCATACTTGACTTTCTGTTAGGTTACTTTTCAATTGTTGTTTCTTTTTCCTTTTTTATACCTTTTTCTTGACAGATTTTCTTTGAAGACATTGATTTTTTTTCTATGCAATTCATTTAACTTTTTTGATTGTCTCAAATACTGTGTCAAATTCTTTTTTCAACTTTTGTTTTTCTCAACAAAATATATAGCAGACCCTTTTACTTTTTCCACATTTTATGTTACATTCGTATGTTAAAACCTTTTCATTTCTTTTTTTCTACTAATCAACCAACACCCCAGAATGACAAAGCCAATACAGGATTTTAGAAAATCTTACAAATTTATTAAGAAATAAAAAAAAAATGAAATAACCCCCAAGTATTCAGAATCACTACTAAGTAGTTAGATGAAGCCATTTTGGCAGCATTTACTGTCTTGAGTGTTCTTGGGTATGAAGCAAAAAGCTTTGCACACCTGGATTTTCAGATTTTCTGCCATTTTTTTATGCAGTCCTCTCAAGCTGTGAGACAGTAAATGGAGAATGTCAGTGAACAGCTATTTCAAGGTCTCCACAGAGATGTTTGATTGAATCTGACCGGGTCACTCAAGAACACTCACAAACTTGACACTAAGCCACTCCTGTGTTGTCTTTGCTTTGTGCTTAGGGTTATTGTTCTGTTGTAAAGTGACCTTTGGCTCACTCTGAGCTCCAGAGTGCTCTGGAGTAGGTTTTCATTAAGTATATCTCAGTCTGCTGAAAAACAACCCCACAGCGTGATGCTACCACTACCGTGCTTTACCACTTAAATGGTATGGTGCTAATGATGACCAGTGCCTGGATTCCTTCAGGGTGACACTTAAGAATTGAGGCCAAACAGTTCCATCTTGGTTTCAACAGACCAGAGAATCTTTTTTCTCACTGTCTGAAAGTCTTTCAGATGCCTTTTTGCAATGCCAAGCAAGGCTTTCATGTGTCATGTGGCCACTCTGTCCTAAAACCCCAATTAGTAGATTGTTGCACTGGTGGTCCTTCTGGAGGCTTTTTTCATCTCCACAGACGTTCTCTGGAGTTAAAGTAAATCTGCATTTCTGATATAAAAATATATATGTGTTCTTTGTAATTGCCACTGACATACAAATTCATGAGAGGATGGACAATATTGTTTACCAAATTATTGTAAAATTAGGCATTTATTTAGCTTTAAATGGGCTTAAATAGCTTTTTTCACGTTTCTTGATACCACCATTTCCTATACTTAACACGTAAGGTCAACACATTTTTTTAATCTTCAATGGTCAAGAAGGTTAAGACAGTTCTTTCTAACAGTGATAAGTGAAAAGTGTCATATCGTGTAATCTCCATTTTTTAAAGGTCCATTATTAAAATTGTTTTGTCTTAATTTGGCAGTATCCCAGCCGGAGACGGTTATGTTACGTTCCACTTCTGAAATCATTAGCTGCCAGTCCCCCACTGTATTTTTTATAGCTGAAATTTAAAGCCATTGCTATTATTTCTGAATCATTACACCTACCCTCTTTTTACTTTCCTCCAATCTAGTAAATGGATTTCATTAAAGCTATTGTCCATAATATCTGAGATGCGTGAACGTGATGTTTACCTTAACAGTGTCGTTTACCTTAAGATTTGATGAATGTGTGTGTTCTTGTTAAATTAAGTGTTTTTTTCCTTGTGTGTTTTTGTAAATTAAGTGTTAAAGTGAGGAATACTGGTTACTGTTTTTCTTATGCTAATATCTTTGAATTAATCTTTTATTTGTATCAACTTCCCATACCAATCAGTACAAATGATGTAATGGAATCAAAGTATTTACTTTCCTTTACATCCATGTTCTTTATCTTTGCAGCAACTAACTGTAAACCTCCAAAGGAACTCTGAAGTGTTATTGGAATTGGAAAAGGCCATAAAGGCATCACGCAAGTTAGAGGTAATGTGCCGGGACTTTGAGCTGCAGAAGGTCTGCTATCTTCCTCTGAACATCTTTTTTCTGAGACCACTTCACCGCCTCATGCACTATAAACAAATCTTGGAGAGGCTCTGCAAGCACTATGCACCTGATCATGTTGACTTCAGGGACTCCAGAGGTACAGTAATGTGTTCAAGGAGTATGTTTTTTTTTTTTTTTATTTTAACTGCTTATTATTGGAAAACATAGTTTCATGCTAAGAATTGCGAACATTTTAATTCAGTTGGAGAGTTGTTGGGGACCTCTTGCTCTTTTGCAGTAAAAACATATACACACCTACACTCACTGCTACTGTGGCAATTTAGAGTCACTGAATACTAAAAGATAAAATACTAAAATACTTAAAGATATGTTTGGAAAATTGGTGTACCCAGTGAGTCAGCTGCGACACAGCAGTTCTAACCACTGCACCACCATGCTGCCTAGCAGTAAAAGCATTATATTTAATTACTAGTACTGTTCTAAAAAAGATGTAGTTAATACCAGTTTGCTGCAATTTTTCTCACTCAATAAATCTCTCTAAAAGATCCCCAAATAAAACCATTCCTAATTAAAAAAAAAAGACGATAAAAGGAATGCCATTTTGGTGAAGTGTCATTGTTTACTAGTATTACCGTTTCAAATGAGAAACATAAATTCAGCATTTAAAAAAATGAAAATGAAAAATAGTTTTCCACGTTATTTGCATGTATAAATACTTTAATTAAAATTGTGTTCAACACTAGTTTCTAGTAGGTGATGTAGTTGGTATAATGGGTGACATTGTCCTCAGTTTGATTCCCATGCCCTGATTCTCAGGGTGGAGTTTGCTCATTTTCTTTCTGTTTGCATTGGTTATCCTCCTGCAACCCTAAAGACCTACTCATTAAATAGGTTAATGATTCTAAAATGGTCTTGTGTGAGGGGATCCTGCAGAGGACTGGTTCTCTGTCAACAGCGGTTTCCTGAATTGTGCCAGATGGGGCATAAGTCAGGCCTTGGCCTCCAAAATCCTGAATTGGATTAGGCAGGTTTGAGAATGTAATGTTATGTTACTAAATTCTAATAATCCATAATAAGTAATTGGAAAATCAAATCATTGTTTTTTTTTTCCAATATATCACTTCAAATGTAAGCACAGTTTTCATTAAACATTTTATATGCATAAGTTTTTAAAACCAGCTTTATCCAATTCGGGAGTAGCACAGAATTTAAGAGATTTAGAGCGTAATCAGCATCTAGGTTTTTTTTCTCACAATGTCACTATAGAAAATGGACTAGAATTAGTTACAAACCAATCTGTTCTTTTATTATATATTTCTATATTTATATGAGCAACAAAGTGCTCAAAATAATGAGCAGATCAAACATTAAGTAAAATAAGGCTTATAATAACAGAAAAGGAGAGGTCTAAGGACAAAAAAAGAACACTTTATTTTATGAAATCATTAACACATTATCACAAAATAAGAATACAATGCAGCGTTTAACTGTTCATACTTCACATTTCACACCTAACCAGTGGTCTTTAGCTAGAAATTCAGAAGTAAAATTAGCATCTAGGGTCTAATTTGTCTGCTAATAAATAATCCTAATTAGTTTTTAATCTTAATGACAGTGTTGTATTGAACAAAAAATGTTATGGAGAGAATGCTTGGAGCAAACCATGCTCATACATTGTAGATTAGCTTGTTGTGCTGGACCTTGATAAATGAAAAAGAAAGGCAGCAGTTGTTACCTCTACTCCATTCAAGTATACTTATCAAATTCCTGTCAAGTGACATTTGAGCTTGGGTTTTTAACTCATTGACAGCAACATGTAAATCGAATATTTTTTTTGGTTTGTTTTTTTTTTTTTTTACTGTGGTTACATTCTTGAATAAAAGCGCATGTGTTTATTTGATATTTGTACTAAAGTCTTCACACATTATACACTTCACATCGTTATTAGTATGACATGGAAAAAGTATCTGCTTTAGGTATGTGTTCAGCATTTCTTGCCTGGCATTTCCTTTCATCCTATACTTTCCAAGATCTTTGTAGACACAGAACACACATGAAATTCATGTATTCCAAATAACGATATACTGTATTATTTACTCTGTACAATTTCAGGCACCTCACAAGCAGATAAGGAGCCTTGGCTTGAGCTCGGATAACTTTTTGCCCGAGTTGATATCTGTCAGGTGGAGAGGATGGGATAGCAGGCTTCTTGCTGACTGACACTTTTACAAAACAAAAGACACTGATGCAGAGGTGCGAAGGGATTTAAGTTGGGCTGGGATTACGGGTTTTTTGGTAGGCTTCAGGGATTCTAGTGTTAACTGAATGTATAGGCTAACATCACTACCTCTCCAAATTACATACAGAATCATTCCCATAAGATTATACAGTACAGGCCAAAAGTTTGGACACATCTCCTCATTCAATGTGTTTTCTTTATTTTCATGACCATTTACAGCACTCCATCACTCTCCTTCTTGGTCAAATAGCCCTTACACAGCCTGGAGGTGTGTTTGGGGTCATTGTCCTGTTGAAAAATAAATGATCGTCCAACTAACCTGACTTCTGCACAACACAACTGCTGGTCCCAACCCCATTGATAAAGCAAGAAATTCCATTAAATAACCCTGATAAGGCACACCTGTGAAGTGAAAACCATTTCAGGTGACTACCTGTTGAAGCTCATCGAGAGAATGCCAAGAGTGTGCAAAGCAGTAATCAGAGCAAAGGGTGGCTATTTTGAAGAAACTAGAATATAAAACATGTTTTCAGTTATTTCACCTTTTTTTGTTAAGTACATAACTCCACATGTGTTCATTCATAGTTTTGATGCCTTAAGTCATGAAAATAAAGAAAACACATTTATTGAGGAGGTGTGTCCAAACTTTTGGCCTGTACTGTATATACAGTATACTGAGTTTGCCCAGAGTCCTTTTATAATATGTTAAATTAAGTCTTTGCCCCTATTAGTTTACTCCACATATATACAGTGCATCCAGAAAGTATTCACAGCGCATCACTTATTCAGCCTTATTCCAAAATGGATTCAATTCATTTTTTTCCTCAGAATTCTACACACAACACCCCATAATGACAACGTGAAAAAAGTTCACTTGAGATTTTTGCAAATTTATTAAAAATAAAAAAATTGAGAAATCACATGTACATAAGTATTCACAGCCTTTGCCATGAAGCTCAAAATTGAGCTCAGGTGCATCCTGTTTCCCCTGATCATCCTTGAGATGTTTCTGCAGCTTAATTGGAGTCCACCTGTGGTAAATTCAGTTGATTGGACATGATTTGGAAAGGCACACACCTGTCTATATATGGTCCCACAGTTGACAGTTCATGTCAGAGCACAAACTAAGCATGAAGTCAAAGGAATCGTTTGTAGACCTTCGAGACAGGATTGTCTTGAGGCACACATCTGGGGAAGGTTACAGAAAAATTTCTGCTGCTTTGAAGGTCCCAAAGAACACAGTGGCCTCCATCATCCGTAAGTGAAAGAAGTTCGAAACCACCAGGACTCTTCCTAGAGCTAGCCGGCCATCTAAACTGAGCAATCGGGGGAGAAGTGCCTTAGTCAGGGAGTTGACCATGAACCCGATGGTCACTCTGTCAGAGCTCCAGAGGTCCTCTGTGGAGAGAGGAGAACCTTCCAGAAGGACAACCATCTCTGCAACAATCCACCAATCAGGCCTGTATGGTAGAGTGGCCAGACAGAAGCCACTCCTTAGTAAAAGGCACATGGCATCCCTGGGAGTTTGCCAAAAGTCACTTGAAGGACTCTCAGACCACGAGAAACAATATTATCTGGTCTGATGAGACAAAGATTGAATGAACTCTTTGGTGTGAATGCCAGGCGTCACATTTGGAGGAAACCAGGCACCGCTCATCACCAGGCCAATACCATTCCTGCAGTGAAGCATGGTAGTAGCAGCATCATGCTGTGGGGATGTTTTTCAGTGGCAGGAACTGGGAGACTAGTCAGGATAAAGGGAAAGATGACTGCAGCAATGTACAGAGACATCCTGGATGAAAACCTGCTCCGGAGCGCTCTTGACCTCAGACTGGGGCGACGGTTCATCTTTCAGCAGGACAACGACCCTAAGCACACAGCCAAGATATCAAAGGAGTGGCTTCAGGACAACTCTGTGAATGCCCTTGAGTGGCCCAGCCAGAGCCCAGACTTGAATCCGATTGAACTTCTCTGGAGAGATCTTAAAATGGCTGTGCACCGACACTTCCCATCCAACCTGATGGAGCTTAAGAGGTGCTGCAAAGAGGAATGGGCGAAACTGGCCAAGGATAGGTGTGCCAAGCTTGTGGCATCATATTCAAAAAGGCATCGACAAAGTATTGAGCAAAGGCTGTGAATACTTATGTACATGTGATTTCTCAGTTTTTTATTTTTAATAAATTTGCAAAAACCTCAAGTAAACCTTTTTCATGTTGTCATTATGGGGTGTTGTGTGTAGAATTCTGAGGAAAAAAATTAATTTAATCCATTTTGGAATAAGGCTATAACATAACAAAATGTGAAAAAAGTGATGCGCTGTGAATACTTTCCAGATGCACTGTAAAAACAAATATTTACAAAAACACTCAATATAAACCTCATCTGCTTAAGACCCATCGAATAAATATGTACAAAAAACTGTATATACACAAAACTGAGACACAACAATCTATTATTAAACAGCATATTGTTTGGATTGGTTTGTGGAGATGGCACAAAACTGGCAATGCAAATGAGATAGCTATGGATAAAAGGAAGAGTTTGAAGATGGTGCTATCCCAAAGATAAGAAAAGTTTGAACCTACCTAAGACTTACCCTCCTCAGATGATTGGCTAGCCAGAGCACAAAAACAGTCTTTAAAAGATATGTAGGTGGCCACCTCACTAACCTTGTACATGACAACAGTGGATGAGTTATTAACAGTTTTTTAGTCCGGAACTGATAGTCAATCTCATTTATTCTTCCCTTTCTTAACCCCTCAAAAAAAAGCAATACCTGCATGTAAATCAGCCAACATCCATGTGAATTCCTTCTTTCTCCTTTTTGAGTTTGAGAGCCTGAATACTTATTGGCCACTGACCAGAACTATTCCTCATGGATGCTCGAAAAATTGCATCTTCGAAGGCTGATGCTGTCAGTCTCTGCCTTTCGGCTCACAGCCCTAGATTATGAAAGATTCACCACCTGTATTTAAACATGGATGCCTAAAGCAGTGACAAACAGGACACATAAGACAGACAGTACCTGTATACAGTATACAGTACCTCTTTAGCATGTATGTGGCAGTGCTACAAGGTTCATGCCTTGATTAGTGGTTTCTACCATCCATCCATCCTCTTCCGCTTATCCGAGATCAGGTCGTGGGGGCAGCAGCTTGAGCAGAGATCAACAACATTTATTTCTATGGCACATTGTCATACAAACGATATAGCTCAAAGTGCTTTATAAGATTTCAAAGACATAGTTGCATTCAAAGAAAAGCAAATTAAAATTAGATAAGAATAATAATGTATAAATACTACATAAAAAGTACATAATAAACACTTACACAACATAGATATATAATTAAGCAAATGAGTCCTTAAATAATGAAATGTTATTTTAAGTCTCTAACTCACAGTTCAATGATAAGGTCAGTTGACCAGGGCGGACAAACAAAATTTAAAAAAAAAAAAAAATCAATTTAAACTGGAGAAAGAAACAAACAAACTGTAAAGGTTTTAAGCCAAAAGACCACACAGCCCGCACTGGGCATTCTGCTTAACTTTTATTTATTTTTTTGAAGGCTTGTTTTGTTCATTTCACTTTTTACAAAGTTCATGTTTATTTTACTTTTTCTATACCTTTATGTAGTGTTATTCATTTGAAAATTTCTTCAGGAAATGTTACCAGTTCCTCTACATATATATAGTGTGTGAATGTGTTTTTGTGTGTAATACACATGCATAAGCTTTCTCCATGTACAGATTTAAGGATCCTCATCTCAACTGCCAACAGAAACTGGAACAAGGCCGCATGTGTGGAGAAGTCCAATTAAAAGCAGAAATTACTTTGGGTGAAAACCTGCAGCCACCTGTGGCCTGTAGACCAAGCTTGAAAAACCACTGCATTAAACAAGGCAACAGTAATTACCAAATCAAATAATACTGCACAGGAGTAACAATATATTGAAACAGCTTACCAAATACAGTTTGCCAAAACACAGCAGTAAGATATACAATACTATGACAAAAGACCATTTATGAGGCATAAAAAATAAGTGATCACAAGTCTACACTTGAAGGAGAAACTGTTTATATGTATTTTTAAAATGACTAAAGGAAATATTATCTATACTAATAAACGGCAAAGCCCTCACTCACTCACTCACTCACTGACTGACTGATTGACTGACTGACTGACTGACTCATCACTAATTCTCCAACTTCCCGTGTAGGTAGAAGGCTGAAATTTGGCAGGCTTATTCCTTACAGCTTCCTTACAAAAGTTGGGCAGGTTTCATTTCGAAATTCTACGCGTAATGGTCATAACTGGAAGCTGTTTTTCTCCATTTACTGTAATGGAGATGAGCTTGAAACCCGTGGGGGCGGAGTTTCGTCTGACATCATCACGCCTCCCACGTAATCACGCAGTACGTAGAAAACCAGGAAGAGGCCCAAAAAGCGCTTTAGAAAACATGCATTATATAATTGAGAAGGCAGTGAAACAATAAGAAGCGAGCGAGTGATATATACAACCATATTCATGAGTTCTGCTACTTCAGAAACAAA
The DNA here is from genome assembly GCA_026402145.1 of Polypterus bichir lapradei. NCBI lineage: Eukaryota > Metazoa > Chordata > Cladistia > Polypteriformes > Polypteridae > Polypterus > Polypterus bichir. The sequence goes on from JANRMT010062834.1 coordinate 2,184,212, forward strand.
GCACAGTGTAAACCTACACTTTAAATTAAGTTCATAGACAGGCTGCCGCTGGCGTTTGTAATTTAGTGCCTGCCCATATAAGGCCGTCCGTCCATCAGCGGCAATCCAATAGCAAACTGCCACGGGTAAATATTCACGGGTGAAGGACTGTGCTTATGCAGAGGAAGATGAGATGGTCAGGGTGGTGTTTGGCACAAACTCAGCGAAACTGCGAGAGAAAGTTTTAAGTACCGGGACTTCGGTAGCATTAGATACAGCCATGGACATAGCACGACATGGCAACAGCACAGCTGGGAACCTTCGATGCATGTACACCGAGCGGCTCACGTGAACTGACGCAGTGCACAGACAAAAAGCAACAGTTCCGAAGAGCGCTGAACAAAAACCGAATTACACAATTGAAAAGGCAGCAAAAAAATATGAAGCGTCTGATACATACAAACATATTATTCATAACTGCAGGTACTGCAGAAACAAAGCACACGGTGGAAAAAGTGAATGTCTCGCTAAAGGAAGACAGTGTTAAAAAAAAAAAAAAAACCCGTGCATGCAGTGTGTCAGGTTTCAGATAAAGAAGACGACGAGCTGTTTATTGATGCAGTAAGAAACGTGTATATATATACCCCGATCTACATACTCGAATAATGAATACTTTATTCGCAATCAATGATTGTTTTGGTAAAGCCATACTCAGTGTATTCATTAGATGAACGGTAAAAAAGTAAGAGCGAGGGGAGGGTCACTTATTGAGGCATGCAGGCAAAACCACATTAGCACGCGGGCTCGATGTATGAAAAAATATATCTTTTCAAGTTCTATTTAGTCCATATGTGTCAAACTCAAGGGCCACGGGCCACATCCGGCCCGGCGTGTAATTATATCCGGCCCGCGAGATAATTTTATATACTGTATTATTGTTATTAATGGCCCGGGTATATGAAGCGCTGGTAACACAATAAACTACAGATCCCATAATGCAGCGCTTCAGCTGCCTTGCCGAACACTTACCGCGTTAATCAAGTCTAGCTTGCATGTTATTGCGAAGCTAGCCCACACGATGCTTAAGAGAAAAGTTGATTCTGAAAATAGAGCCTTTAAAAACCGATGGGAGGCTGAGTATATGTTTACTGACATTGCCGTTAAACCCGTGTGTCTCATTTGTGGAGCTAATGTGGCTGTAATTACAGAATTTAATCTAAGGTGGCACTATGAGACAAAACATCAGGGTAACCTGAAAGACCTGAATGCAATGCAGAAGATACAGAAAGCAGAAGAATTAAATAAGAATCTGACACTTCAGCGGACGTTTTTACCCGTGCACAATCACAAAGTGATTTCAAGTGAAGCTGCTTTTATGGGAGACACAAATGCACCAGTGCAACTTGCCCCACTTTCCCTGTTGCCAAGTAATGTTGAACCAAGTCGGCACAACGGTGTTCCCAAATACGCACTTTGCTG
>JANRMT010062834.1:2186069-2218289 GCA_026402145.1 Polypterus bichir lapradei
AAAATATTTCCTTTTCTTTTTCATAACTTCTTTAACACACTACTTCTCCGCTGCGAAGCGCGGGTATTCTGCTAGTCAATAATATAATAGGGAATCTTGTTCCAGTGTTTTATTTAAAAGTAAAACAACATTTTCCCACAACTATTTTTAAAACATATTACAGAATTAATGTGTGATAGCTCTTGAAGCACAGACCTGTCTTGTAATATTGTTTTAAGGAACGAAATTGCAAAGTAAAGGAGAAAGGTAATTATACTGAAGCAGGAAATAAAACCTAATTGCCAAATTACTTATGTAACTGGAAAAAGTCAACGTATTCATTGTTAATGCTACAAAATGGTGACTCCAAAAAAAGAAATTTAACATGAATCATGTATGCTCTGTTATAAGCCCTTTCAGTAAGTTCATTAATTTCTTTAGTGATAAGAGACCAAATTGGGAGACAGTAAGAAACTGTGGAAAGTATAATTGCCTGGAGTTACTGTACTACTGTAACTGTAACTGTACTACAGACAGTTAAGAGAGAAATACGGAGTTTCAATTCAGTTTCCTGATTTTGAATATGAATCTCATAGGTGAGATGAGAATCATAGTTAATACCAAGATTTTTACATATAATTATCTGCACTTGCTAAAACTTGATTTTCAAAGATTATAGGACATGATATTGACAATGATTTCTTTGAAGAATGAAAATACATTTATTCAGTTTCTTTACAGTAATGGTCAGCTTATTCATTTATTACTTGCTATTCATTTTCCTTTTAGGAATCAAAATGTCTATTTCTCATTGACCGAGATAATTGCCCCCTGTCATTTTAAGTTTGAGTAAAACAAATGAAATTTGCAATCTATCAAACCCCAGTAAATTCCAAGGAATGCTGATTATATAATTCTGCGAACGATTTTTTCTTTGTATTAGTCTATTGTTTATTTTGTTATAATTCCTGTTGAGACTGGAGTTGTTTTGTCACTTTTAATTTGAAATAGAGTACCAGAGGTTGGGTTTAGGGAGATGAAGGAAAGTGAAGAGGTTTAACTGTGGTTAATTAATCATCTGTTTTGCCTTTGGCAATGCTGATAACTAATTAAATAATTCAGTAAGACTCCTACTTTATTTTCCTTATATTTTTCTGTTTTAGGAGGCTGGCTGCTTACTTGCTGTTTTAAAGTTCTAATTTATTTTGGCATAGATAAACAGTTTTCCTTCCATCCATTCATCCATTATCCAACCCGCTATATCCTAACTACAGGGTCACGGGGGTCAGCTGGAGGCAATGCCATTATGATATAAAATTCTGTTGTCCAATTCTGTACGGAGTTGTTTCAGTTGGTTCTCTGGATTCAAGTGGAGGATTAATCTTTCTTTGTGATGTGTTGTGCTATGCTTTTCTTAGCGCATTATCTGCTGTGTCATCTGCAACTTCATAGGGAAAAGCTTCAATCTTTCTGGCACAAGAGTTTAGATGCTGATGTTCAATTCTTGAAGTAAGAGCTGCTTCTCAGCCTGGGCTTAGTTACTTGCATAGCTTGGCCTTGCAGAGTGGGTCACGGCTTTCAAAAGAGGGGGGCAGCTCATCACCTTTTTAGTTTCAGAAAGAGATTATTTTGTAGAGTGTAAGCAGATTTCCCTGAGAGATGAGTGCAGCTAGTTTTTGAATGAATGTTCAATCTCCCATGATTGCATTAAAGTCACTTTTGGTATCTTCTTGTCTAAAAGGGCATCTGCAAAGATGTCAGTTGAACTCTGATTTGCACCTTTGTTATTAGATGAAGTATAGGCTGGTACTAGTATGAAGAGTTCAGCCACTTTCTGGAATGTAAGTTGGTAGAAGATGAAGCTGGATGTCTGCATGCCTGTTAAATCTGCTGTCTTAACGGACTTGTTATTCCACTAAAAACCCTTACAGAATGGGAAAAGCACACGTTGTCCTACAGAGTTCTCAATTATACAGAAAGCTCTTAAAATGATGCATAAAGTAATCATAATAATTTTACACAGACAAATAGTAAAACCTTTAGCAAATTCAAAATGGGAAAATGCTGTATACCAGTTCTTATTTTGCCCATTAACTTCTATTTTCAAATCAGGAAAATACTGTACTTAACTTTCTTTTTTCCATTTCCTTCTATTTTAGTCAAATTGAGATGCATACAGAATTAGTTGATCAAGTACTATATATACTTCAAACTGTAAATAAACTAAAATCCTCTTTGTATGCTATTGAAGATCCACATAATTTGATTATTTATAAGATGGTGTTAATATATATTTGTTTATTTTTCAGCTCTTAATAAAAAAAACATGAAAATTAACAGCCTGCATTATGCCACAAACAATATGTTATTGATTGCTTCAGGGTTCATCAGTTTGGTCAATTTGTCAATTATGGTTGTGTTAACTTTCAGCTGCTCTGGCAGAGATATCAGAAATAGCAGCTCAACTGCATGGCACAATGATAAAGATGGAGAATTTTCAGAAGCTACTTGAACTAAAGAAGGATTTAATTGGATTTGATGAGCTAGTGATTCCTGGACGAGTGAGTAGATTTATTGCACATTTAACATGAAGCCTAATAATTATGACTGATTATTGTGAGTGTAAATATATCCCCTCAATGAATGTTACTCTTAGTTGAATGTTGGACATTACTGAAAAATATGTCTTAATCATATAATTCAGTCAGTAAAGTATATTTTAAACATCAAATTTCTATGTTCAAACTCACTTTTGTTTAATGTGCACATATTTGCATATTATTATAATGTATCCAGTTTGATTTTTACATGAGTTTCTATTTTGAGGAATGCTAATTTACTAAGAACCAATTTTAGCATGCAGTTAAGTTTCTTAAAAACATCACTATTGACCAGTTTTTCTTCCCAGGGTCCAAACACTTCTTAGCTTTGAACATTTCAACGATTCCTTTCTGTTTGTTTGATTTTTATTCTTTCAGGAATTCATTAGATTGGGCTGTCTAAGCAAGTTATCGGGAAAGGGCTTACAACAGAGAATGTTTTTCTTGGTAAGTGAGACAACTGGAAGTTTGTCTTTTAGAAATTCGAAAACTTATTTGAAAATGTAATGTAATTCCTCTTAGTTCATACATTAAGCAGCTTTTCAAAACAATGTAAATGATTTACTTTCCAGTATAACTGTTACTACGTTTCATTTAAGACAGATTGATGCAGTTTTTCCCAAAATGGTTGATTAGGTAGGTAGGTAGGTAGGTTTCAGAGCTGTGAAAGTTTATTCAGTTCTTTGATGGACGTTTTATTATATGGTATTATTTATGTCAACTTTAAGAGAAATTAGTTTAGAATCAGCACCCAGTATTGCTTTGCATTATATTGTATAGTGATATGCTGATATTGTTTAGATTTTGTTTTTATATTTCCATTTAAAAAAATGAATTTGTTTAATATCATGTAAAAGATATCTTAAAATCACTTATCATTCTACATTTCTGTTGCAAAGGAAGACCAGACTGAATATTGTGGTACCAATTGTGATCTTCTTAACACGCCTAAAAGTTACTGCTTTTGTGCTTTAAAATGCTATTTTTTTTTTTTAATGGTAGTTCAATGATGTGTTGTTGTACACAAGTCGAGGAATGACTGCAACCAACCAGTTTAAGGTTCATGGCCAGCTTCCACTCTTTGGCATGACAGTAAGTAATTTGCTTGTACATATTCATCATTTTCTTAAAAACCTGCCATTAAATAGTTGGCAATGCCTGAAAGATGAGGAGAATATATAACAGATTTACTTTAGTATGTAAGATTGACAGACATACATATTTTTGAAAAAAAACATTTTTTATCTTGCCTAGATATGCTTAGCACTACCATTCCTTATATCATGTCTCATTTAAACTTACTCTGCAAAATATTCAAGATGCTGTATACCAGCCCACAGAACATCTTTGATGTTAAGCATAATGGCTAAATAGCTAATGAAAACTGCTACATTTAGGCTGATAGTCAAGAACCTGTGGGAAATAACCAATTTTCCTTGTTGTTATCTTTGGCATTTTTCCTAGTGCACCTCATGACTAATTAATAAATGGTTTCTCTTTTTCTCTTCTCAGTTATCACCTATAATATGTTTTTAGCTGTTACATATTCCATAATACTTATTGTACCGGCCTTGTGATTTGTTTCGTCTGTTTTAAAAGAAGTGCCTGAAAGTGTATTATTTGGCATAGTCATCTGCTAGTTTTAGACCAGTGCGCCTCAACTTTTGAGGTGTCACAACCCAGTTTTTCTAATTCCATTGTGATCACGACCCACCTTTCACCCTCCATGAATTTAGTATAACTCACCGGTGTCCCGCATGATCACCACAGAAGCAGAACATTAGATGAATCAAGTGCAATTGTAAATGCTTTTCCTCTTTGGTGAATCAAGCACTATCTTCAGAGCAGGGGATGGGGAGGTCATCTAGGATTGGCTGTGTTTCACCTTCGATTCTGCAGCTGTGATCCTCCCCTCTTGATCTGACCCTAACTAACAGTGTCAGCATAAATTTACACCCAATCTGACGCTGTTAGATCAGAATAGTCAGAGAAACAAAAGAATAGATGTTCATTTTATAAACTGTTGAATTTACCTACAGTGTCAATCAATGCATTTTACTCTGGTTGGTTCGTTGATTTACACCCAAATGATTTATATAAAATAAAATTTTATTATATTCTGGTTCTTCTTATACCTTTTGAGATGAGCCACCACCCTTGAAATGTCTGTGCATGTAACAACTGTCCATTCTCATTTATAGGACATCTGCTGATTTCTTAGTCATCCTTCAGTACATTTTGTATATTACATCAACCTTTCTTCTGGTACATTCTTTATCTACTTGACCATCTCAATATTTTTCCTAAACCAATTCTTATATTTCAGTGTACATTTTGTTGTTTACTTGATCTTTATCCGATTTTCGACATTTATTAAACCTTTATGCATTTTTAAGATGAATGCTATGTTGCCCTAAAAGTATTCTTCCACACACATTATACAGTTCATGTCTACATTTTGTCATTACTAAAACATGAAAAACATTTCTGTTTTAACGATGTGTTTACATAGATTGTTGTAGACACGGAACACACATGAAATGTATGTATTCCAAATGATGATATATTATTTACCCTCTACAACTCCAGGCAATTCACTCCAACATAAACACTGAGAACCTTCTTTGAGAATTGAGCTGCGGTGATGGGTAAGGGGAATAGGATAGTAGGCTGCTTGTGTTGATCGACACATTTACAAGACAAAAGACGCTGGAAGAGGTGCAAAGGGATTTAAGGTGTGCTGGGATTACAAGTTTTTTCATAGGCTTTGGTAATTCTAGTGTTAAGCAAATTTTAATATTAGTAGGTTGTTCTCTTCATTGCATAATGCAATAAAGTATCTTGGCTATTCTTTTTTGAGATGTTGGAAATGTGTGATTCCTACTTTAGTTTAGTAAGAACAACTTGAAAAAAATGAATATTAAAAAGATAAGATATACTGTAATTTAGCAGCACAAATTTCCAGTTGAAAATGCCTTTCCATTAGTTTAGTAATGTTTTTTATTTTTCTTCAAAATTATATTTTGTGTCCACAGCTACCACTGTGAGAGCATTCACTGTCTGTATTTGAACTGTAGTGCAGAGATGCAGTGGGTCATAAACTTAATAAGAGAATAATACACTTTACATACACACTAGAAATCATAATCTATAGTTGGATGGTCTTTTCCCATTTTAAGCTAATTTAAGAGGTAGTCTTCTTCTGTTTTGAGTAATCGGTGTAATCAGAAGCTGTTGGCCTTTCTGAATTAGAGTTTATTTTCATCATGAGGAAAACATGCTGTGAATACTGAATCTTTGTTATGTTTGAGTTTTTCCCAACTTTGGTTTGACTCATTTGGTTGCTGCAAGGGTTTTTAAAGAGACCTGATACTCTCCAGAGCATATTTTATAGCACTGTGTAGAAATAACTAGTTAAAGATTCCTACATCATTCTTGAAACATCTGCAGTTTTATTTAAATTTCTGCAACATGACATTAATGGAATATCAGTTTAATATCTCGCAGGTTGACATTTTATAAACTGTGTGAACACTCCATGTTCTGAACTGGTTATTGCACACTTAATACTGTTCAAGGCCATATCAGAAGAAGGTGGTATAGTGGTTAAAGTTCAAGCATCCTGGATTCTAATCTTGTAACTTTCTGTATGGAGTTTGCACATTCTCCCTGAAGCTGTATGCGTTTTTGTCTAAATGCTGTAATTTGCCTACCATATCCCAAAGATTTGTCAGGTTAACCCCGCTAAGGAGTTTTTGGCATTATTGCACCTTAATTGCATACCTAAAATTAATGGCTATTACTCTGTTTATGTAATAATGGAGGTGCAGATGGATAAACAGTAGTGAGTACAACACTTCACAAATGACCAGACATTTTCACTGAAATAAAGGGTGCATACAATGTGACAACAAGGCCCTTGGGATTGCAAACCGAATGGCTTTTGTTTAAATAAATGCTGGGCAGCGTTTGCCACTTTGGGCGTTTGTGCCCTTGTCAGTAATAACGATTTTGTCAATTGAAACTTTACCATGTACAATGTACTGATTACCTACATGCAGTTTATGAATGTAAAATGTTTCTAGCCTACACAGCTTTTTGCACGTGCAAGTGTATAGAAGAGGTTGGTTAGTCTTCTTTAAGTATCTTTGTTTTTCAGAATATATGTATGTGTTTTGTGTTTTAAGAGCTGGAGTACTGCAGGAAGTTTAAAAATGGAAACCATTTCTTACTTTGGCAATTGGTAGTACAAGATAGAGCTTTCTATTCTATTGTATTTGTATACTGTTCAGATCTTGTTTATAATTATAATGCTTATTTAGATATATACTTTCTATATATTGTTTCTCCTTAGTTCTACCCTTTTTAAATCTTTTAAAATTAATTTTTTCTTTTTTAGTCTAATTTAATCTATTTGCTAACTTTATTGCACAGTCTCTTTGCCGATCAGGGCACATTTCACTATATGTTGTACGTGTATAACTGCGTCTATGACAAATAAAGAATCTTGAATCTTGATTGCCGGAGTAATGAGGTCAATCAGCCTACAGAGTTGAGGAAGTGTGCTTGCTTCATGCAAGAAGAGCTAGAAAACTGAAGAACAGTATGGTGACTCAGCAACTAGCTGCCATATACTGTAAGAGCTGAATGTTTACTCTTATGATCCATTTTATTCAGCTCCTGGGGCAGGAGGCTACAGCAGGGTATGCCTACATATTATTTCATTCACATGGATTCGGCTTAGTGCCTGGCACACAGCCAGCTCAAATTTTGCTTTTTGGAACTTTCTGGATTTTTTTTTCCCTGAATATTTTCAATCTGCTGTTGGTTGAATCCATGGATGTGGAACACATGGATACAGAGGGTCTTCAGAATTCAGAATAAACTCTTGGTGAAATGCTTAAAATCTTGCATTTGAACTTGTAATCTACAATCTCCTACAGCAGACTATTTAAGAGGTCACTCATGTAATAAATTAAGCAAAATTGCCTTTGTAGATTTTTTGTGTGTGTGATAATCCACTTCTTTATTTTGGTCTTCAGCAGAATTTTGAAAATAATAATTAGTATTCTGTCATTATATATGTTTTTGTGTGAAAATGCCTATATTCATTCATTTCATTTTCTTCAATTGTAACATTTGTTTTCTATATAAACCATTCACTCAACACTATGTTACAACATAGTAAAATATCTCCAGTACTTGGATACATTGTTATGCCTAAATTTTTCATTTTTTCCCCCTCTTTGATTCTTTTTAGATCAGAGAGAATGAAGATGAGTGGGGAGTGCAACACTCATTTACTATGTATGGACAGCGGCAGACTGTAGTGGTAACAGCAAGGTATCAAATTTGCAAAGCTTAATTTAGGAATATAAGCTATAATTTTATCAATCTAATTTTGTGCATTGTCAGATAGTTGTGAATACTTAGATGAATAAAAAGGTCTTAGTTCTGTATTTAAAGCTGTATTTCAGAAATATGTTTTAATGTATTATCAGTGTTATGTAAAAACCTGTTTAGAGTGCTGTAAAATAATGTTGGGAGTCATACACTGAAGGTCCTGATACTTTTAACTTTCATAGTAATTGCTCTGATATTTTTTCTTTTTTCACAATTTATAAATCATAACCCCATCAAGCCATATGGAACTTGACATCTGGAACCTTTGCCTTTTTTGGAGATATGATATAATGTAGTATCTCATAATGCACTTTGAAATTCCAGTATATTTCATTTCGTGCTAGTTTAATATATTTTTTTCTTCCTTCTTTGCTGTCACGCTTACACCTTATAAATGCTCTGTTAATAACTGATGGCAAACTACTGCTGGTAAACGTTTGCATTTCTGTTTCTCTCTGTTGCATTTTAGTAAAAAAGACAACGTATAAAATGCCTGTTTATTGATTAAATAATGGGGAAGTTGCTCATTACCTACATGTTGTTAGGAATGATTAGGTCATATATACATGTGTGTGGCACTCAGCAATGATTTGATAATTGGATTTCTGACTCTCATGATTTTTCTCCAAGTAAGGCAATAGTGTTTGTTCAGTTAATGTATTAACATACATGGCATTGTTTTATGTAGATTATTCTTGAACACCATGATCTTCCCATCAAAGCTGCAGCAAACTTCTAGTCTTGTTATTGGAAGACCCATATTGTTGGATTTTAAAAGACTTAATGTTTGTGTTAGGTTTACAAGCAATTCCAGTGAATAATTCAGTATGAGTGGCATTGTAGTTGAATACAAGAGTGGGCACAGCATTGGACTGGTGCCATGTCTATGGTTTAGTTCCTGGCTTACACCCACTCCTGCCAGAACAAGTTCTACCCCAGCAACCATAAATTGGAATAGTTAATTTTTGAGACTCTTATCTTGTTTTGAACTTGTTTAAAATAGGATAAGCTTTGAAGTGAGTTCTTGAAAAGGGTGCAGCTGTACTTCTCCCTCTACTATAAATACAAGTACATATAAAACAAAAAATGAAAATGAGCACTGATTATTTAAAAAAAATATATTTAAAACTAGCCATGTGTGCCCAACTACGTTGCGCGTGTTAAAGTTGTCTGTGAAGGGCTCCCTGTTTAAACGCGGCTGCCATTCGTGAACTTGGCCCTTCGTCACACAGCATTATGATTTTTTATAAGGGAAACAAAATTACTAAAGAAAACCCTTGGATATTGATTCGATAGGAACGGCCTACTCGGAATCACTGTCTGAATCGTAATTATGTGGTGGTGTAGGAGCATTTCTGGTTCTGTCCGTTCACAGTCCGTCTCGTTTTCACGACACTGTCGTTTCCTCTCACGATCTCTTCTCAACCTTTCTCCAATCTCGCAGGTTGGTTTGTGGCAATCCAAAGAGTAAGGCAATATACACGGAGCAATGGTTATAAAAGAGGGATACATAGGTATCCAGGCTCTTTAAAGTATAAATAGGGATCACTTCACTGACATGCGAGTAAGCCACGCTACAACTGTGAGACACGCAGCACTCACCGGCTACAAAGTAACAATAATAATTTCTGGAACGTGCTATTACGTTGTCATTCATTTTACCCACTGTCTTTCTTTCATTCATATGTTACGTAGGCACGTACTTTTTATCTTCGGCAATCTCATTCTCTAACCAGGCCTCAGGAGCTAACCAGCGTAACACTGTCCAACACCCCTTTTGTTATTCCAGCACATTGTTGACATCCATGAGTAACAACAACGTACTAAACTGGAAGGTGGTCTACGCATGCGTGGAATTCACGGACAAACAAAGATCAAGATCTAAATGAAGATCTCTTTAGTTAATTTAAAGCACAATTTGTTTAGTTTGAATGTCTGTGTTTTGAGGTGTGACTGGCGTACTACAGTCTCCAGTAGTATAAGCCTGGAGAAGATTCTTAATGCAATGCCTATGTTTTAGCTGTCTCTGTACTGCCATCTAGTGCTTCTTCTTCTAATTCATTCTCGGACAAACAAAGATCAAGATCCAAATGAAGATTATATATAGAGATATGAAAGGTCATTAGACTTCTGATTAATTATGATTTATATTGTGTATGAACACTGTATCATGTAATAGTATGATATTTAGACCGGGACTAATTGTAATAGAACTATACTTTTCCAGCTTACATTGAATATTTTTGTCACTTCTACCTAGAAGACTCAAGTTTTAAGCTTAACAAATTCAAAGATATACAATAAACAAAAACATTCTTCTTGGATCTTAAAGTGTACATCTCCAAAATTAACAGTTGATTACTAAATGAAACTCCACACGAATTTGTAGGCTTTGAACATGTAGGTGGTGTAATATTCACTCATTCTCCTTGGAAAACACCCTCCAAATCTCTCTTGATAATTGCAAAGTGTTGATTGTAACATGACTTAAGTCTTACAGAGACTTTCAATAGGGATTCAAGTCAGTAGCTTTGGTTGTGAGTGTGTTATTGTTGTTTAGCCACTTAACTTAAGCTGACTGTGGCATTGTGCTTCATGTCATTGTTTTATTTTATTCCAGCTTAATATCTGAACTCAAAACCATTCAAGTTTGACTTCTTCCATGCCATTATAAACCATGGTTCAGCAAGACACTCTCCAGAATAAAGAGTTTCGGAAAATAATTGATAGTACTAGGGTGTTGTACCATGTTAGCCATTATGGATGTAATGAGAAGTCAAGCAAAATGACACATTTTATTGGCTAACTAAAAAGATTAAAATATACAAGGTTTCAAGGCAACTCAGGCACCTTTTAGCTTGAAGAAGGGGCCTGAGTTGCCTCGAAAGCTTGCATATTGTAATCTTTTTAGTTAGCCAATAAAAAGTGTCATTTTGCTTGACTTCTCATTACATATAATAATTGAATGAACATTGGTTTTTTAAAAGATTGAAGCTGCTCCCTACTGTGCTCTGCTGTGATCTGAAGGCTAAGTTGAAATGTCTATGTAGTCACAATTAGACGGTGAAAGTGTGCCTAGTGCAGTCCATTTCCATTAAGTTTGTAGAAATTTTATTTATTTTTTGTCAGGGTAACAGGAAGAGTGAGCCTGTTCTGGCTTAAACAAGTGCTTTGCAGAAACCAGCTCCAGACCAAACATTAGTCAGTTGCATATCAAATTTATCTCATTCTTTCCCTGTCAAACTCAGTCAGTCTTGAGTGAACAGTCAGTCTGTAGGGTGAATGGAAAATTCTATGCACACACCAAATCCTTATGAACACACAAAATCCAAACTATGTTGTTAGCCAGCAACAGTACCCTGTAACCATGTTTTCCTCACACTTAATACACTTTTTCTTCTTTAACTTTTCCTTAAGCAGGCTTAACTAAGGAGTTACTGAAGGATTTGTAAATTGTAGAGAGAGAAGTACTGCTCAGATTAAATAGGCTCCAATCAAATAAATCACCAGGACCAAATAATATTTACCCTTGCGTTCTTAAGGAGGCTAGCGAGTACATATATAAACCCGTGACACATTTCAAGAGTTTTTCTGAACAGTCAGCATGGGTGCAGAAGAGGGAGGTCATGTGTTAGTAACATGTTGGAACTCTATGAGGAAGCAATGAAAGGGTATTATCTAAATGGAGCATATGATATTATTTAACTTGACTGGGTGCCACATGAGATGTTGGACATTAAACTAAAAGAAATTGGAGTTCAGGGTGATGATTTTAGATGGGTGCAGAATTGTCTCATACACAGAAATCAAAGATGGCATGAGACACTTGGAATAAGCCACCAAGTAGTGTGGTAGACAGTAAGATTTTAGGAACTTTCTAAAATAGCCTTCAATAGAAGCAGTTTTTTTTCAGTTACATTTCATGTGCAAAATAAAAAAATCTCCATCTGCATGAAAATGTCCATCTAACTAATTAGAAAAAGTAGTAAATCGTGGATCATCCGTTGGCAGCCCACTGGCCTGATCTTGCTAACATGCAGGTTTTCTTTGGCAACCTCAAACTCCCCCCAACCTCTTGCACATGCTGGCTGTTCAACTTTGAATTCTTCATCAAAATGCCAGAAATCACAATTGCACCACATCTGTACTATCAGTTCATCAATATATATGATATATGATCATCTTGGCTGTCAATGTACGACATCCAACCTTTGATATTCTGTACCAGAACATGAGCAAGACATGAAGCAATTGCATCTGCCAGAGACAGCTGTTTTATAGATTCAACGATATTCCCACTAGCAAGTTTTGATAAAATGCCTGTAACACGCTCTTTTAATACTTCTTCGTTGGTGAAATCCATATTGTGCTTAGTTGGTATCAACTTATGTTCAATAGAAACATTTGTTGCTTTGTCTTGTTAAATTGGTGAACAGGTGAGTGATCATAACTTGGTTTTAAGACCTTGCTTTTCCTTTGCTGTGGCACAATGTGGTGAATAATATTCATTGAAAGTACCATGTGTCTGAAGATAGTGGCACCTTACATTGTACTATTTTATGATAGTGAATGTTTGCTGCATATCAGAGAGATTAGCTGGTCATTTCGAAAATTATGGCATGATAAAAGCATTTTTGGTCCATTTTTCTCTGTAATGGTGGTTCTCTACATCAGTTTTCTTCTTAAGACATTTTGCCAGCTATTTTTGCTTTGTGTTATGGATACTAGTAAGTATCCAAAGACTATGGTGAGGTAAATAACTAGGAGCTGATAAACATTAAATAAGACATAGTTGAAAAGAGAGGAAAGTCAAGAAATGGTTTGCATTTGGTTGACAGGTTCTGGCAGACTCTTTGTTATAACATGGTCTGGCCCAAACAGTGTTTGCTGTCTAAGAATGTGGCCCCAGGTTAAATCTATTTGATGACCCTATATATTAACAACTAGTGAAATTTTAATATCCTATAGGAAAAAGGTTTTGACAGTGTCCCTTTATGGTATCTCTGCAAAGATGACTATTGTTTGATGTGTTTTAAATCCAGCTCTGCCTCAGAGAAGAGCAAGTGGATGGAGGATATCAAAATGGCTATTGACCTTGCAGAGAAGTGTAGTGGACCTACCCTGGAATTGTCAGCCATGAGCTCGCCTGATAACAGTAAGTGATGTTGCAAGGTCACATGGATAAAAAGCTGGATTTCAGATCTCCATTTTATAGTGTAACAGTCCTACAACTAAATGTTTTATTAAATCTCTTTAGATGGGATATATACTGCATCAGATCTTTAGTACATAATATCTGAAACCTTAACATAAACTTAATATCAATTAAGGAGTTGGTATTTATACAGTATTTGGTGTTGAAATGACACCTGTTTTAAGAGTATCTGTCAAGTAATGTAATGGCTGGACAGACACCAGCTCCCTTAAGGTATATTATGGTTAGTGTGTCCAGCACAGATATGGGAAATGTGCAGTGTATTATCCCTCCATATTAACAGGACATTTTCATGTAAATACTTCAATTATTTATTATAATTGTTTAGCCTGGGAAATGTTAATCCACTGATTACACAAAATGTACTTTTATTGTTTAAAAAAATGTAAGCATAATTAGGTGTATATTAAAGGGACATAACCACTATGGTCCTTGAAGATTGTAGTGGTTGACAACAAACTATTTTTATGTATGTCTTTAGAGTTACGATTAGTGGATAAGACTAGATACACAGCCCTGGTGACTATGAGAAGATGATGATTTCCTTTGATTCTAAAAATCTGTGTGTGTGTTTTATTTTTTAATTAAATACTTCCTTTTACTCAGAATCTACAGAGGAGTCCATTGTAGACCTGGAGTCTGAGGATGACCTCAGTGCTTCGCGAACCTCCCTAGAGAGACAGCCTCCCCATCGTGGTAACACCACGGTGCACGTCTGCTGGCACAGAAATACCAGCGTTTCAATGGTCGACTTTAGCATTGCCGTGGAGGTACTCACCTCTGACCTCACTATTTACTCTCACTTTTCTTACTGTGTTTAGTTTCTCTTTCCCACCTCAGTGAGCAGTATCCTTAAAGTTCTTCCCCTAATGCTTTTTTTTATTTTTTTTAGAAGAGACATTCTTCATTTGTCTGGTAAGCCAGTGCACTTTATGCAACATTGTAAATTGAATTAAAAATGTATCTTAGGTTGGTAAACTCAAAACTCTGCTTTAGGCATCAACAAATTTCAAAACCAATGACTCAAAGACAAATACATTATTAAAAACTAGAAACACCTGCTGGAGGTTTGCTTGCACCTGTTACGTGCAAATAAAAGCAGTACTGAGCAGGTAATGTTGTATTTAAACAATTGACTTCTGTTGCAGTTAAATAATGATATCAATTTTGGCACCTTTTGCTTTTTTTTTTGGAATATGCTCCCCTTTGTCCTTCATTATTAATGTTTTATCGTCTCCCATGATGTGTGCTCCAATAGCGGATATAAATGTCTAAGTAATCATCTAATTTGAAACGTCTGTGGTTTACATGAGCTATGGAAAATGTAACTTATCAAAAATAACAGCTAGATAAAATATTGATAATCACTGATCCTAAGCCAGCATTTCACCATTTAAAATTATTTTAAAAATATTTTAACAGACTATTCAAATGTGAATGCAATCTGTCTGCCTTTATGATTATTTCTCAGCATAACTGCTAGGTTTATCACTTTAGTAAGTCTGGTTTTAGGTAGGTTATCTTCAGACAGTTTCAAGAGTAAAGTTCACATATTTCTTTTTCATCATTTTTTCAATCTTTAAATTGTTATGGATGGATTATGTATATGACTAAAATAACAGTTGGTTTCTTGATATGATTTGTATAGTAAATTTAAATAATCACGCTACAGAAGTCCTAGCTCTGTTTTTTGACATTGTAAAACTTAATAAAAAAATAAAAAAGTCACCCAAAAACCGTCTGTTGTGAACAGCTGCCAGCTGGCAACAAACTGCTGATAGTTTAATCCAGCCCCTAGGTCAGATATATTTTTATTTTATGTTAAATGTATCATTTATAACAAGAATACATTTAAGGACAATTTTTGACATTATGGAACAAATTATTCATAATTTATTGAACAATATAACTTAATATTTTTTCTTTTTTCTTTTTTTTTTGCACATGCTTTTTATTTCATCATAGTGTCTGAGCAGCATGACCAAGTGAATAGTATTATTCTGGTTTTTACAAGATCATCTTTCACTTAGTTCTCCTGTATCTAATCCAACCCCCTAGCTGATCACACCAAATCAGCATTTGTAAAGTGAACTTCTTATAAACAGACAAAACAGATAATCATGGGAGACTTTGAGGCACATCCAAGTCCAATGAAAGTGAAATTTGTAATAAACATGAACATCCTATTGTTTTTTGATAAATAAGAAGCTTCCTGAGGGTGAATCTAAAGGATACTGACTCTTTTTCTTTTGTTAACTGTTTTTCACCAGCTTTGACCTTTTGTGGGCAGCCTGTTCTCTTGTCACTTGTTTTCAGGAACCACTTTGCATATGCAGCTGATAACCAGAATTGTTTGTTTTTTTTTTGTGGTTGCATTCTTGTCTCATGCCAGTGGTCTGTTTAATGAGCTAAACCAATTTCCATAGCTTAAGGGATATAGAGAAAAACTGCCTTAAGTAAATGAAGCATTTCAACCCAAGATTGGAATTGACATCAGGTCTGATGCTATACCTTTACAGTTTCTTGTTACACACAGAAATTTTTGTCGATTGATCACCTTCTTGATCACAGGAGTTACCATTCTTGTGTAAGTTGTGAAACAGTTTTGCAGCCTACCGTATGAATGCAGTTTGAGTTTCATGTGCCACGGACTATAAATGAAGGGAAAGCTTACCTACATCATGAGTTTTTCACTTTATATAATACTTAATGCATGTCATATGTCAGGAAGTGACCTTTAGACCTATTACTCAAGGCCATGGTCTTTTCAGAATTATTCAACTTAAAATGCAGTTTCAGAAGAATGGAAGAAAAAAAAAAGAGACCTAGTGTAAAAAAGTAGTTGAACCACTTCATATTCCTTTATTTCTTTGCACTGCTTTAACTGGTAAGTATCATGGAATAAAAAGTTGAACTGGTCAGACAAGTCTCCACTGTGCTTGGCAACAGTGTCTAGACCCTCCTAAATTTATTCACAATAAAACAAAAACAAAATCTGGAATTCTGCATTATAATTCAAGTCTGTTTCAAAAAACATGAAATGATACTTGGTGTCAGCTTTATATTGGAAAAAGGTGTCTGCTTATTTTAAAGTATGGGCCTCATATTTGTAGATCTGGGTTTTGACAGAGATTGTACTTCCACTGCAGGAGTACTTGCCTGGGTGTGTGATGTGTCATTGAGTAACTGATTAGATCACTGCTGTTGTCCAGCTGGTTGAAGTAGTTTTACAAATGTTAAATTACTTAACTTTATAGAAACAGCATATTTATGTGTTGACACAGGTTCTGGTGAATGCTATGATGAGCCAATATGAATGTTTTAATGTGGCTAGGATGGTTAACATTGGGAGAAATATGTCACTTCCTGCATTTGTCCAGGTGCATAGATTTGCATGTGGCTGTACTTCATGCCATACCTCTTAACACATTAGAATAAAATCCTGACCTCACCAAAAAGTAATCATCTAAAAACTGGTGAGATTAAATTTCGACCACCGTATGTGATAGATACCTTATTTCGGAGTAACCTAACATTTGTATAATGTATAGGATCTTGGATTAAAAGATGTTATGAGGTTTAATAATCAATAATGTTACTTCTTAGAACACTTTCGTTTTTGGAAAGACTACACCCACCTAAATTCCTACAGTCATGTTTTACTCTAGACACTGACTTGTTTTCTGTATACCACATGCAGTGCTAAGCCTCCTTCCACAGATAATGTTTTACTGATTTTTGTTCATCAAACTCCTAGTGAATCATAGCAAATTAACTTGCACAATCATCAGTTTTATTGGAAACCATGCCTAAATTGTCACTCCTTAGAATGTAGTCCATGTAGCTGTTTGATATTGAGTAGAAGAATTTGTTACACACATTTTTGGTTATTGTGTGCAGTAGGTAAGTAAAAGGAGTAAACAATTCAAAATATTTTTATTAGTTTGTCAGTGTAGTTCCTTTTGATAAATTACATTACCCTGGCAACGAGATTGGTTTAGTTTAATGTGTGTCAGTGACCTCTATGGTGCCCTGTTACCAATGTCTGTTTTACAGCTTCATGCTTGGAATGGTTGCAGAAGTCTTTGTCTAACGTGCTGTATGCTTCTGTGTGGTTTTCTATTCAGTTTTTGTGTCTCTGTTCCCCTTTGTCTGCTTTTCCTTCCATGGTAGAAGATCCTTGCCCTGTCAGTGCCTCTGAACCTCTCCTCTCTGGACTGATCAGTGACCAGAGACCCGTTGCCTTTTCTCATATTTGCTGGTATCGATTGCAGAGCCTCTCCTTTAATGATACCTGCAGGAGTATAGAGGTAAAGCTTTCCACTGAGATAAAAATGGCAGATATATTTTTCCTCATTTCAGTTGTTAAAAGAGCAGGATATGTGATGAATTAGTTATCTTTTAATTGTTTTCCTTCTCAAAGAAGAATTAGGAGCCTTTTTACAGTATATGTGTGTCTTGGGTGGCTTGCATGGGTAGAGAATGCTATAAAATCTTGACCCATCCACCAAGTTGAATACAATTTAGTTTTTTCTTGGCCAGTGGCACAAAAGCTATCCCAATTTTTTTAATCAGTTGGTGTTTTACAGATTGCTTTGAGCAGCTTCTTCACAGCTCCACAGGCCTGGATTAAATTTTCAACCTGGTCACTTTGTGTACAGTTTGCATGTTCTCTGTTTGTTCTTTGCTGACCACAGATGAAAGAGAAAAAGTACTTTCTGAAGGTGGAAAGATGTTGGTGTGGCATTTTAGTAAAGCACCACAAGTCTAAACAGAAATCTTTGTTCAGTTATAAAGTTCAGTTAAGAGCCAGCTAGGCAGAAGTCCTGCCTGAAAATCATCATTTCAGTGTTTTGTGATTATTCAGTTTGTGTTTAAGAGAAAAAGAAGTAGAAACAAAATATGCTGATAGTCGTATGTGACACCATCAGCCTCATTTCTCTTTATCTCACTGGCTTTTTCAGAAGGATTTTCTACCTGCTTTTGCTTTCATGAACATGCCTCTGTAATTTATATGTACGCTTTGGTTTTCCTGGTGCTTTTTTGAAAACGAAAAAAGCATTCTTTTAAATATTATCCACTGTATTTTTTTTCCCAGAATGGCACATTGAAGCTGGACATCCATTATGCTTATATAGTTGTATTTTGTTTTCTTTCTGTAACTTTCCTATGTTTGTTACGTCTGTTTTGCTAAATAGATAATAGAAATGATAGGAACTGACTTATGTATTGTTTTTTGTCTTTATATAGAACCAGTTATCGGGGAACCTTTTAAGAAAATTCAAGAACAGCAATGGATGGCAGAAGCTGTGGGTGGTTTTCACAAATTTCAGTTTGTTTTTCTATAAAACACATCAGGTAAGAAAAAATAAAGTGCAAGGCCAAAAGCCTTCACAAACCTTATAGGAAAGTGGTTTCAGTAGTGATGGGGAGCTAATGCAGCCTTATTTTAAATCCAAAGCATGAACTTCTCAGTGTCTCTATGCAAGGACTTTTGTTTATTTGTTTAAACATTTCAGGAAAAAAAAACTTTTTTTTTTTTTTTGCACAGAAAAGAGGGAATATGGGGAACACACAAAATGCTTCATGATGATGCTTTCTTACACCTTCGGCTCTTTCACACACCCTCCCACTAGAACTTTGCTTTGAATAAAATATTATTATTATTATTGAATATTAATCCCAACTGTATATATGATTCTGCCCAGAATCTCAACACTCCAGCAGCCTCCCTCTCACTTGATGCTGAGAAGTTGTTTGATCACATGAACTGGCCTTTCTTGTGGCAGGTGATGGCACAGAATGGGATTAAATAATGTATTTGTAAATTTCGTCAAAACGCTATACTCTTCCCCCTTAGCAGATTTCCTCACAAATTTCTCAATCTTCTTTCCCTTCCCCATTAAAAAGGTAGCCAGGCAGAGATATCCACTTCCCCTCTCCTTTTCAGTCTAACCCATGTGCCTGGTGATAGTAATCTGTAACTCTCATCAGTTAATATGTGTATTTTGCCACAGCTGTTCTCAGAGAATTTCCTTCTGTGCTGATGTTGTTCTCCTTTACCTAAGTAATGTTTCTTCCAAAACTTGTTATTTTAGACATGTTTGAAACATGTGAACCATTCTCTGATTACATATTAAACTGGCCAAAGCAGCGCATTGTTATAATATAATTTATCCCAGCAAGCCTATTTACCCCCATTTGTCCCATTTAGTAACTGCTTTAGGCACCTAGATGTGGACATTTCTGTAATCATCATTACATATTTAATGAACCCAGTACTTCTGTCCATTCCTGGACCAACATCCACTGTCTTTTCAATCTAACTTGGCTTTGAATAAAATAAATACAACCCCCTGCTTTAACTTTGTGAACTATATGATCCCACTACCCAACCCCCGCTTCCAGTTAGAGGTTGGAAGTTAGATCCTTATTTCTAAATTTTTATAGAATGGCAAAGATTCAATCTTAAACGTGCATCATTAATTCCTAGTAAGTTTAATTGGGGGGTTTCTCTATCTGATATGGAATATTATCACTGGACCTTGATACTTTATCCCATCTGGTCCTAGCTATCCTTTTCTCCCCTCCTCCATTGTAGTCATTTAATGAAAATTACCAAATCCTCCAATCTCACTCCTCACTCTCTAGCAGGGATTATTTTCTTGGGCTCCATTGAAGCCTAAGTCCTATAGGCTTTCCGTTGGTCTTATCATCTAGTTGGTCTTATCATCTAGTGAAATGGCATAGTCACACCCATATTTTCTAGAATAACTAGGGGGCTTCACTTGGCAGCCGACTGCACTCCCCCCACCTGCACTACATCATTGTGAAGAGGGGGGTGAAGCCCCCAAAGGAGACGCAGTCACTCTTCCGAAACCCCTATTAAACGGTGATACAATGGGTAACAAATACAGTTTTTTTTTTTTTGTTTGTTTTTTTTTTTAACCTCTTTGCTCGATCAGCTGCTTGCTTGCTTGCTGCTGTCATGCCGCGTGATCTGCCGCATCCGGCGCTTCAAACATTTAAAAGCCTGTACAACAGCTGTCCTTTTGTTTTACTGCCTTGTCTCTATTTTCCCCAAAACCTCCTCAAAACTATTTGATCTCTTTTTGCTGTTCCGTTATTTCACCAAGTAATATTTTCCGTTTGTGTGGGCTAATGCAGTCTTTACTATCCTTTTTTTTGAGACTTTCGAATTTTCCTACTTCCATTATCTCAAACCTGCTCTGCATGTGTATCGCATCAACGTTTTTAAATACTTTACGACATTCTACTTTGTTGTCTACTCTTTGTCTTTTTCCGGCCCCGGGCGTGGTTAAATCTCTTGGCACAAAGTCTATTCTCGCGGGATGTGAAAGTATCTTTCTGAGAAGGTCACATCTTGCCTCTCTGAACAGATCTCGTCTTATCCCAAGTTTTTTTTATATAATAGAGGGATGTCCTCAACATCGGTGGCCACCCATATGATTAATAGACTGCAGAATTTAATGAACTTGGTGACCTATTTAATAATGAGTACCAAGGCTCAGTCATTGCCTCAGATTCACTGTTTCCAAACAGAAGTCAAAAGCAGTACAATTTAAAAAAAAAAAAAAAAATGAAACAAAAGATTAATCCTAAACATGCACCCGTGAAAAACAGGAGCAGGTGGTTAAGGTCGGCAGAAGATATCAAAAGGTGCAAAGCAAAGGGCTAAAGAGCAGACGTTACATAAACACACTGAAAACAAGAGAACTTCTTCATAAGTCTACTATAAAGGCTATGTGACACCATACTATAGAGTAATGCCTAAAATGTAGTTCTTCTGTGTATTTCTCAGTCACCTTCCATCAGGAGATTGTATCTTGATTAGTGTTACCAGTCAATAAAATGTGATGGGTTGGGTTAGGTAATCACATTGTGAAAGGAATGGCCTGCCAAGCCCTTTCCTGAAAGTGATAATTTTACTGTAATTTGTTGCTTTTGACTTTTGGCATAATATGGCTATTTGTGTGGAGTTTATTCTTTTTGCCCACTCATCAGGTTAGGCTGATGAGGGCTTTATATAATGTTGGCTTGACTGAGTGTTTGTGTGTTTACCTTGCAATAAAGAGGGTGTCAGACCCATCCCTTACATAAATCACTGCTGGGATGGACTCCATTTCTGCATTTATATAACTGATGGATGAATGAATGTGTTTTGTGAAAGGCTATATATACAGTAAAGTTATAACTCCTTAATAAACATGTGTTATCTTGGCATTATCATTTATACTGTTTTAGAGATACAGTAAATGCTTATGTGTAGCTGGATTTAAGGTCACCTATGTTGAAACAGACTATGGTTTGATGTGGTGCAGGTTGGGAAATAAAGTTCTGGATTCTGCACTCAATGCTTAATTTACATCTTTGCTTTTTTGAAATTAAAGAACTTAAGTGTGTACCTCACCAGTACACTAAGATTTTGCTATTATTTTTTCTAACTTGTTGCTTCTAAATTTTTCCTTTAAGCAAAGTTAAAGTACTGTTTTGAGAAACAGCTAAGAAATATTGTATGAAAAATATTTTGGTACTTTAAATTACTTTAACATGCATGGCCTATCATCAAATGTCATGGAATGTTTGGATTAAGGATGTGGTGTTTGTTTTCACTTGTTTATTGTGAAACCACCATCCACTTCATCTTCTAAACTGGACTGTTTGTAAGTCACTTGTGTGTTATCATTGTGAGATTTGACAGGAATTTTGTAACTAACTGTAGACTTGTTTTGTATTTTGTAAATATTGTATTGATGCATATTTTGTAGTTGTACTTTCAGTGCCGTATGTCATTATGGGAGGGATGTTCTAGTTAGACTAGGCTGGTTGGGGTCCTGACTTCCCCATTATATGATAATCAAATCAGTGTTAAACAGTGTGAGCCCTAGCACCCCATGGTTGGTACAATAGTATTGCTTTCAGGGACCAAAAGGTTCAAAAGTCTTATAAACTATAAATTTGAAGATTATGTTGACCATTGCAAATAGAATAGCATCACCACTCTTTATCTCCACACAGTGCTGACATTGTTTTAATCCTCATGCTATTTAATATAGTGGGTGGGAAAATGCAGAATTGTAGCTTATGTTAAATCCTTATTTTTCTGATTCAGGATGACTTTCCTCTGGCCAGCCTGCCTTTGCTGGGTTATTCCGTTACCATTCCTTCTGAAACAGAAAACATTCACAAAGACTACGTCTTTAAGCTGCACTTCAAATCCCACGTCTACTACTTCAGATCAGAAAGTGAATACACCTTTGAAAGGTAACAATTTACTCTGTTTTGAATCATTTGAATTGGATGGGAGAGAAAAAATTTAAATTGTACACTGTGGTACTCCTGATGATAAACAGAGGAGAAAGTTCATGGATGTAAAAATACAGTTCATTTGATTTTTAATTTTTGTTTGGCACAACTGCAGCCTTTTACTGATGCACTAGGTTCTCTTTTTTAACTGCAGCCTGCATAGCCTCTGTGTTAAAGTTTAATGCTTGCCCCGTATTTTCATGTGGGTTTGCTCCTCAATCCAAAGACCACATGTTGACTTTGTGTAACTCAGGTGTAAACATGTGCTAATGAGAATCCTATACTAAAAGCTGTATAACTTGAACAGATTCCATTAACGGGTATAACGAGGGCACGCTGACCTTCCAGGATCTGAGTTCAGGTATCCCTCGTAGTAGTTTGTGGAATGGGGCTTGGCTAAACTTGGGTCATGTTTAACTCTGCCATAATTCGCAGGCTTTATGCCCCACTGTGCACGCTGGTAGTGACAGTTACGAGCCTTCAGCAAAAGTAAGGGCAATATGTCTGGTTACACTATAGTTAAGGTTAGGATTGTGGAATGGTTATTTAATTTAAATAATGATAACTGTTCTGTAGTTGAAGTTACATAAAGGTGCATTTTTCATCATTTGCGTGCAATTCATTTCTTTCCTGTATAGTGTGGAGCTCATCAGAACCCAAGCATGTGTATTCCAGTCGGAGTTAAATATTTCACTCTGCCCACATTTAGTTACAGCCCATTCGGCATGCTGCAGCGAGGACCTTCTGTCTGAGCTTGACACCCCCATGGTCATACAGTCAGCGGCTTCCTTCTGTGGAACAGTCAGTGGGTTCCAAGGACATACATCATTTTCTAGCAACCTTTTTATTTCCTATTACTTATTTTCTATATAATTTCTCTCTGTTCGGTAACTGCACTTTATGTGCATTTAGTGTTCACATTTGTTATGCACCATCTATTGGAATGTGATGTATTTTGTAATGCATCTAGTAGTAAAATGCACTGCATATTTCATTCTAATAGATTGTGCATCATTAATGTTATATTTGATGTTGGGAGTCCCATTCTGAATGCTGTATAACTGAGATAACAGACAAACTGTCACTATCACTTAATAAGGAAAAATTAATTTAGAAAAAAACATATGCAGTATACTGTATGCTATTGCACTCCATTAAATGTGGGGAAAAATACACATCTTTTCTTGATTTACCCTGCTGTTCCACAGTTTAAAAATACAAATCAAACTATTCAGATATTTGCTTCTATCCTTTGGAGTCTGTAGCTGCTATTATTTAACTTAGGTCAAGAGCTGTGCCAATGAAAGTCAAAGAAGCCATTATGAGGCTGAAAAACAAGAAAAAAATCATTACAGACATTAGTAAAACCTTAGGATTACCTAGATCAGCTGTCTGGAATATTATTAAGAAGAAAATCAATTAAACATATGTGTTTGTCCCAAACATTATGGCAATTTCCATCCTTTCAGCAGCTACATTTAGGTGAAAGCAGTTTTCCTGAAGTTTAATGAAAATGCTTTCAATTAACACTCTGTCCAGATTATCAAGTATCTATAACCAATTAATGGTGTTGAATATGATTAAGAATATGTGGAAAAGCACAGCCGAGCGAGTATGTCAGGCTCAACAAATTAGTCACCTAAACAGCAAAAGGCAAGATTAGAAAGAGAGTTTGCAGTGTATAAGGAGAAGAAATGTAAGTGATGAAGAAGAGAGCAGTAGATAAGGAATTGAAATATAATTATAATGTTCTAGTGACTATGAAGTACTGAAAATTCCCAGACTTGAGGCAAATACCAAAAGGAAAAAAACAAAAGGCCAGTGAAAATGTACATCAGCATCAAAATGATTCAACAGGAACATCTTCATGTTAGCCATTTGGACCAGAAACTCAAAAATTGCAATTGATTGGTATTTTAAGTGTAACATAGTGATATTTACACTATCATTAAGTGTGTTATGCATACAGTCATATGAAAAAGTTTGGGAACCCCTCTTAATTCTTTGGATTTTTGTTTATCATTGGCTGAGCTTTCAAAGTAGCAACTTCCTCTTAATATATGACATGCCTTATGGAAACAGATGTATTTCAGCAGTGACATTAAGTTTATTGGATTAACAGAAAATATGCAATATGCATCATAACAAAATTAGACAAGTGCATAAATTTGGGCACCCCAACACAGATATTACATCAATACTTAGTTGAGCCTACTTTTTTTTTTAAATATAACAGCCTCTAGATTCCTCCTGTAGCCTTTGATGGATTCTGGATGGAGTTATTTTTGGCCATTCTTCCATACAAAATCTCTCCAGTTCAGTTAAATTTGATGGCTGCCGAGCATGGACAGCCTGCTTCAAATCATCCCATAGATTTTCGATGATACTCAAGTCAGGGGACTGTGATGGCCATTCCAGAACATTGTACTTCTCCCTCTGCATGAATGCCTTTGTAGATTTCAAACAGTGTTTGGGGTCACTGTCTTGTTGGAATATCCAACCCCTGCGTAACATCAACTTTGTGACTGATGCTTGAACATTATACTGAAGAATTTGTTGATATTGGGTTGAATTCATCTGACCCTCGACTTTAACAAGGGCCCCAGTCCCTGAACTAGCCACACAGCCCCACAGCATGATGGAACCTCCACCAAATTTGACAGTAGGTAGCACGTGTTTTTCTTTGAATGTGGTGTTCTTCTTCCACCATGCAAATCACTTTTTGTTATGACCAAATAATTCAATTTTTATCTCATCAGTCCAAAGCACTTTGTACCAAAATTAATCTGGCTTGTCTAAATGAGCATTTGCATACAACAAGCAACTCTGTTTGTGGCATGAGTGCAGAAAGGGCTTCTTTCTCATCACCCTGCCATACAGATGTTCTTTGTGCAAATTGCGCTGAATTGTAGAACGATGTACAGATACACCATCTGCAGCAAGATGTTCTTGCACGTCTTTGGAGGTGATCTATTGGTTGTCTGTAACCATTCTCACAATCCTGCTCATATGCCGCTCCTGTATTTTTCTTGGCCTGCCAGACCTGGGTTTAGTTGCAACTGTGCCTGTGGCCTTCCATTTCCTGATTACATTCCTTACAGTTGAACTGACAGTTTAAACCTCTGAGATAGCTTTTTGTAGCCTTCCCCTAAATCATGATACTGAACAATCTTTGTTTTCAGATCTTCTGAGAGTTGCTTTGAGGATCCCATACTGTCACTCTTCAGAGGAGAGTCAAAGGGAAGCACAACTTGCAATTGACCACCTTAAATAACTTTTCTCATGATTGGACACACCTGTCTATGAAGTTCAAGGCTTAACGAGCTAATCCAACCAATTTGGTTTTGAAAGTAATAAGTATTGAGCAGTTACATGCATTCAAATCAGCAAAATTACAAATTTTTGCACAGCCAGTTTTTCACATTTGATTTAATTTCATACAACTAAATACCGCTTCACTAAAAATCTTTGTTCGGGAAAACACCCCAGTACTCAGTTGTTCCTAGGAAATGAAAGACATACCACTGTTGTCTTTTTTGTTGAAAGTAAATTATTATGCAGGCAAACTTTTTCATATGAATGTACAACATAAAAGATGAAAGCAATAGCAGACATTTTATTTTTGCATTTTTCATCAAGAAAATGTCCAGAACATACATGATGAAACAATTTAATCATGAAATGATTTGGTTTGGGGACTGGTGGGAGTTACTCCTTTCTCCCTCTGTGCCCCAAAGTCGCACTTTTTTTTAAAGTCAGTGAGATAAGATGGTATTTCTCACAAACAAAGAAGCATCATTGACTTTCTGTCAAAGGCTTTTTACAAATAAGTCAGCACCATGGATGCACTTCAGGTACAAAAGCAAAATACAGTGAGTGTATAAATAAGTCCGTAAAATGAAAAAGTAAAATAAATTCACACCATTCTAAATCTAGATGAAAACTGCCATCCAGAACCATTCATCATGCATAGCCACAGAGTAATTGTCACTCTCTTCCTTGCATTCTGCATTTTCACTACCAAAGAAAATGTTTTGCAGCCATTATTTGGGTAGAAATCAAACAAGTGTTCTGAAGGTCAAGAAATTACTTCAAGAGTTTGCTGTCTTGAAAATATAGATTGCTCCCTGCTGCTCTCATGACTTGGCACTGCCCTAAGCCAAAGGAGAACAGCCTACTTGGTATCTGGTAGGCTTACCTAATAAAGTGAGCTTATATGAAAGAGTCTGTGCAGATTAGGTTAGATCAACTTTATTAATCCCCAAGAGAAGTTTACTGTGGTGCATACAGCAGTGGAAACATAAAAACCAAAGATACAGATTCACAGGGCTATTAATTCAATTGCTCAATGTATACTGTGTATATACAGTGGGTACGGAAAGTATTCAGACCCCCTTCAATTTTTCACTTTTTGTTATATTGCAGCCATTTGCTAAAATCATTTCAATTTATTTTTTCCCTCATTAATGTACAAACAGCACCCCCATATTGACAGACAAAAAAAAGAATTTTTGAAATTGTTGCAGATTTATTAAAAAAGAAAAACTGAAATATCACATGGTCCTAAGTATTCAGACCCTTTGCTCAGTATTTAGTAGAAGCACCCTTTTGAGCTAATACAGCCATGAGTCTTCTTGGGAAAGAGGCAACAAGTTTTTCACACCTGGATTTGGGGATCCTCTGCCATTCCTCCTTACAGATCCTCTCCAGTTCTGTCAGGTTGGATGGTAAACGTTGGTGGACAGCCATTTTTAGGTCTCTCCAGAGATGCTCAATTGGGTTTAAGTCAGAGCTCTGGCTGGGCCATTCAAGAACAGTCACAGAGTTGTTGTGAAGCCACTCCTTCGTTATTTTACCGCTCTCTGAATAACTAAAATACTGAGATGTATACGTGATATTTTTATAATGATAGGAGTTAAAGCACTTTATTAAACATGGGTTTCACTTCGATGAAATAATTTATTGCAGCAGTACTCAGGGGTGGCTCTAGGCTTGTGGTGGCACTGGGCAGAGGAAGAATTGGTGGCTCCTTCACCCGCCAATGTCAATATGGTATCTTATGCACGGTGAATGGCCACGTCCGTTGCAGACACTGCATAGCCGCCTCGTGCTCATGACACAAGCATTTAACTTTTGCCGAAATTTGTCGCTGTGTTTTTAGCTGTGTTGTTATTTTCTCTTTCTGTTTTATATTCAATATATATTGGCGTAGCCGCCACTGCAGTCCTTGCTTTTCTTTCCCCAAGTAACCGATTGCCACACAATCAGCTCTGTAATAGAAGTTAAGCCATCTGTAAGCTTAGTGCCGATTCTTCAAAACGTTTAACACTAGAATTACCATAGCCTACGAAAAAACTCGTAAAACCGTCCCACCTTAAATCGCTTCTTAAAACCATTCTCACCTCTCCGCCAGCGTCTTTTGTTAATCTAAATGTGCTGATAAAAGAAAAACTGCAAGTAGCCGGCTATTCCATCCCCCCAACGACTTAGAACGTGCACAAACTTCTCCCAGCTCATGCCTTGATTGATTTTCTGGGAGTGAAGTGGAGTTTTAGAGTGGAAATAATAGATCGTTGTTCGGAACACACGCATTTCATGTCTGTTCCGTTTCTACAGTAATCTGTGTAAACACATTGTTAAAACAGAAACGTTTTTTATATTCTAGTAGTAGATGACAAAATGTAGGCATAAACTATATAATGTATTAAGCCTGAAGTCCAAATATCAAAGAAATATTTTCACAGAAGGTACAAATCTAACACAACTGGGCTTTTATTCAAAAATATAACTGCAGAAACAAAAAGCCGCCTTAACATGCGACATTGACACTTGATTATTATGACTTCCTCCGTGGCGCAATTGATTCAGCTCCCGACTGGGAATCAAAAGGTCGCGAGTTCGATCCTGCGCCCCTCCGTTTTGAGAAGTAAACTACTCTTAGTCTTACTATTTTAGAATAAAAACATACATTTGATTTCAATCTGTAACAGCCGGTGTAATTTATGATATTTGTAAAGGTTAGCTTTTTTATTTTTTATTAGTCTGTTTTATTATCTCGGCCGCGTTCACGAGCCCAAACACACCCCACCCCCGCATCTGATACTGCTGTTTTCACATAGACGCGCTATAACAGAGGTAAACTCAGCTCCCTTCTACATCGGAGCAAGAATGCATATACCATTGCTTGCATACTAAATTGTCAGCAGGCACTTTTCGTGGCATTACACACATTTTTGAGCATGCCCTCTGCACACTACATGTGACTTTAGGCTTTAGGAAGTAAGTAAATAAATAAAGGTAAATAGTGTCATAAAATGATTACATTCATTTTTTCCTCAGAATTCTACACACAACACCCTATAATGACAACGTGAAAAAAGTTTACTTGAGGTTTTTGCAAGTTTATTAAAAATAAAAAAAACTGAGAAATCACATGTACATAAGTATTCACAGCCTTTGCTCAATACTTTGTTGATGCACCTTTGGCAGCAATTACAACCTCAAGTCTTTTTGAATATGATGCCACAAGCTTGGCACACCTATCCTTGGCCAGTTTCGCCCATTCCTCTTTGCAGCAACTCTTTAAGCTCCATCAGGTTGGATGGGAAGCGTTGGTGCACAGCCATTTTAAGATCTCTCCAGAGATGTTCAATCGGATTCAAGTCTGGGCTCTGGCTGGGCCACAAAAGGACATTCACAGAGTTGTCCTGAAGCCACTCCTTTAAAATCTTGGCTGTGTGCTTAGGGTCGTTGTCCTGCTGAAATCTGAACCGTCGCCCCAGTCTGAGGTCAAGAGCACTCTGGAGCAGGTTTTCATTCAGGATGTCTCTGTACATTGCTGCAGTCATCTTCCCCTTTATCCTGACTAGTCTCCCAGTTCCTGCCGCTGAAAAACATCCCCACAGCATGATGCTGCCACCAGCATGCTTCACTGTAGGGATGGTATTGGTCTGGTGATGAGCGGTGTCTGGTTTCCTCCAAACGTGACGCCTGGCATTCACACCAAAGAGTTCAATCTTTATCTCATCAGACCAGAGAATTTTGTTTCTCATGGTCTGAGAGTCCTTCAGGTGCCTTTTGGCAAACTCTAGGCGGGCTGCCATGAGCCTTTTACTAAGGAGTGGCTTCCGTCTGGCCACTCTACCATACAGGCCTGATTGATGGATTGCTGCAGAGGTGGTTGTCCTTCTGGAAGGTTCTCCTCTCTCCACAGAGGACCTCTGGAGCTCTGACAGAGTGACCATTGGGTTCTTGGTCACCTCCCTGACTAAGGCCCTTCTCCCCCCGATCGCTCAGTTTAGATGGCCAGCCAGCTCTAGGAAGAGTCCTGGTGGTTTCGAACTTCTTCCACTTATGGATGATGGAGGCCACCGTACTCATTGGGACCTTCAAAGCAGCAGAAATTTTTCTGTAACCTTCCCCAGATTTGTGCCTCGAGACAATCCTGTCTCGGAGGTGTACAGACAATTCCTTTGACTTCATGCTTGGTTTGTGCTCTAACATGAACTGTCAACTGTGGAACCTTATATAGACAGGTGTGTGCCTTTCCAAAACATGTCCAATCAACTGAATTTACCACAGGTGGACTCCAATGAATTTAATCCATTTTGGAATAAGGCTGTAACATAACAAAATGTGGAAAAAGTAATGCGCTGTGAATACTTTCCGGATGCACTGTATATCTATACTAATAAAAGGCAAAGCCCTCACTGACTGACTGATTGACTGACTCGCTGACTCACTAACTGACTTACTCACTGACTTATCACTAATTCTCCAACTTCCCTTGTAGGTAGAAGGCTGAAATTTGGCAGGCTCATTCCTTACAGCTTACTTACAAAAGTTAGGAAGGTTTAATTCCGAAATTCTGTGCGTAACGGTCATAACTGGAACCAACTTACGTACATATATACGGCCATAGCCTGCAGCTCGGTCGCCGTGTGAGGTCGCCTCATCATCACACCTCCCACGTAATTGAGTGCCTGCCCATATAAGGCCGTCCGTCAGCAGAAATCCAATAGACACGCTGCCGCTAAATATTCACGGGTGAAGGACTGTGCTTATGCAAACGAAGATGAGATGGTCAGGGATAGATTAGTGTTTGGCACAAACTCAGCGAAAGTGCGAGAGAAATTTTTAAGTGCCGGGTCTTAGCTAACGTTAAATAAAGCTGTGGACATCGCAAGATCGCACAAGATAGCACAAGCACAGCTGAGAACCTTCGATGCACGTACTCTGAGTGGCTCACGTGAACTGACTGTGAACGCAGTACGCAGAGAACAAGGAAGAGCTCCAAAGAGCGCTGAACAAAAAACGCATTACACAATTGAGAAGGCAGCAAAAGAATATGAAGCAAGTGACACATACAAGCATATTCATAAGTGCAGCTACTGCGGAAACAAAGCACGGTCTAAAGCTTAAGTTTAAATTAAGTTCATAGACACGCTGCCACTGGCGTTTGTCATGCCTACGATGAATACGATATTCGCGAGATACAAGTTTAATGAGAAGACGCAGGGTATAAATGAGACTTTTGATCACTTTGTAACGGAGTTAAAATTGCTGTAACGGAGGTAAAATTGCTGGTGAAGGACTGTGCTTATGCAAACGAATTGGAAAGCAAGGTGTAAAGCTTAAGTTTAAATTAAGTTCATAGACACGCTGCCGCTGGCGTTTGTCATGCCTAAGACAAATACGATATTCACGAGATACAAGTTTACTGAGAGATTGCAGGGTATAAACAAGACTTTTGATCACTTTGTAACAGAGTTAAAATTGCTGGTGAAGGACTGTGCTTATGCAAACGAAGGTGAGATGGTCAGGGATAGAATAGCGTTTGGCACAAACTCAGAAAAAGTGCGAGAGAAACTTTTAAGTGCCGGGTCTGAGCTAACATTAAATAAAGCCGTGGACATCGCAAGATCGCATGAGATAGCACAACCACAGCTGAGAACCTTCGATGCATGTACTCCGAAAGGCTCACGTGAACTGACTGTGAACGCAGTACGCACACAAAAAGCCAAAGCTCCAAAGAGCGCTGAACAAAAAACGCATTACACAATTGAGAAGGCAGCAAAAGAACATGAAGCGTGTGACGCATACAAGCATATTCATAAGTGCAGGTACTGCGGAAACAAAGCACACGGTGGAAAAAGTCAATGTCCAGCTGAAGACAGTGTAAAAGAATGTGGTAAATTGAACCACTTCGCTAAAGTTTGCAGGACTGGGAAAGGTAAACCCGTGCATGCAGTGTGTGATGTCTCAGATAAAGAGAAAGATGAGCTGTTTATTGATGCAGTAAGAAAGGAACAACCCTCTGAATCTGAGCAAGCCTTTGTAGACATATCAATAGGAAAGCAAGGTGTAAAACTTATGTTTAAATTAAGTTCATAGACACGCTGCCGCTAAATATTCACAGGCAAATCCACAACTTAATACCGGGAATGCCTGTTAAACATCTTAGATTCACGAGTACCGATTTGGGTAGTGAACACTTGTGGTTGACAAATACGGAATATAACTTGAACACAACACATCCTCCAAACATGAACCTGATTGAAAGAAATAATGATAATCAAATCCTTGATGACAGCAACACTCATAACAGTCACAAAACAATTAAATTGACAATTATGTTACGTTATTTTTAAAATGTTTCCTTTTCTTTTTCATAACTTCTTTAACACACTACTTCTC
>JANRMT010062834.1:2218389-2244071 GCA_026402145.1 Polypterus bichir lapradei
ATATATAACTGATCACCCATTGGCCCCGCTCACTGAGTGCAAGGGAAAAAAATAAATAAATAAATAGTCTATAAGTTATTAAACAGTAAAACATTAACGTTTTAAGAAGTAAAGATACATTGAGCACCACTGGAGTGGTTTTGGGTAAGCTACATTTTAAAGCCGGTATGACATAAGAGGTAAGTAGTACTAACAGCAGCTAAAATGTATATGGATCATCTCTCACAATTTCTGCCTGTGGTAATGTGCCTTACCGTCATTACCAGCAATTAAAAGAAAATCATTTTTGTGTCCTCTGCAGTGTTAATAGAGAAAGGCTTTGGTTTGGGATAAAAGGAAAAAAGGTGTAAAGAAAGGAAACTTGCCTTTTTCTTTTATATAGTGTAGAGAGAGGTCTTCGCTGACGATATGAGCGTCGCGGTGGGTCTCGTGTAGACTGGAGAGACAGCCCTGCCATTAACTGGCCGGGATGGCACTGTCGGTCCTCCACTCCTGTGCGTGTCTTCATAATCCGACCTGACGACCTCATAATTGTATACGTGTAAAGGAAAGTGCGAAGCGCCTTAATATTAGTTTGCTGCGGTTTAGAACTGGGATCCCATGTTTACAGTTGTCTGGGCTATAGCTCATGGGAAGGAGGAAAAACATTAAAAGTGTTTACTTTCACTTAAGGCAGAAGCGCAGTCAGCGTCTCAAAGGCCGGCACAGCTACGCACGCGCGCGCGCACCGGCTGCCCGACTTTTGTAGTACTTTTGAAGTGCAGGATTCACGTGATTACGTGGGAGGCGTGATGATGTCACACGCAGCTCCGCCCCCCACGGCCGTCGAGCTAACGTCCATTACAGTATATTGAGAAAAATAGGTTCCAGTTATGACCATTACGCATAGAATTTCGAAATGAAACCTGCCCAACTTTTGTAAGTAAGCTGTAAGGAATGAGCCTGCCAAATTTCAGCCTTTTACCTACACGGGAAGTTGGAGAATTAGTGATGAGTGAGTGAGTGAGTGAGGGCTTTGCCTTTTATTAGTATAGAGATATATATATATATATATATATATATATATATATATATATATATATATATTTAATATGAATGGAAGCGAAGGTCTGTGATACGATTTGCATATTTGCAGCTGGAGATCCACAAAGGGAGAAAATGAATCATGTATCAAAAGTAGTTTTTATTTCTGAGCTTTCAGACCCTGCCAGGGTCCTTCATCAGAGGGTAATGCTTAGACATACAAGAATCAAAGGCAATATATAGCAAAATTAGTTCTTGCCCAGCGGTATACATAGGACAAACATCAAAAAGGATCACAACACGTATACAGGAACATCGCAATGCCGTTAGAAGGAACGACTCACAATCACTGATCTATACGCATACAAAATCAACAGGACATACATTTAGCTGGGACAATGTAGAAGAAAGGTTTAAGGCCAGTACTAAAGTGAAGGAGAGTTGGCTGAATCTTGGCTATCAAACGAAAACGCCATTAACAGACATTTGGACATAAACCCAGCATATGCAAACTTAAGAAGAACATGTTCATAATAAATAAAACTTTACAACCTATACACCCCCCCCCCCCCCCACACCCATACATACACTCTGACCTAGCTCCGCCCCACCTAATTTTGGTATATATTGCCTTTGATTCTTGTATGTCTAAGCATTACCCTCTGATGAAGGTCCCTGGCAGGGGCTGAAAGCTCAGGAATAAAAACTACTTTATGATACGTGATTCATTTTATATATATATAAAATAAATGAATGAATTTATATTGTGTAGAAAGAGGGATGTCAGGAGGAACAACTGAATTGGCCAAAAGTTGTAGACAGAAAAGACATTTCTTAGCATACTATGGAGGAATGAACCTGTGGCTAAAACTGCTTCATAACAAGGGGATTTTTCCTTATGGTGTCCAATTTTGCCACCGTCCCCTCTTCCACAACAGCTTCCAGTGTGTCCAGAGTCAGTTCTGTGATTGGGGTGGGCTTTCCTGTTAAGTTTCTTCAGGCATTGAGTGTCTTTGACTGATTCTTTTAGTCTGTAAAGTCTTGTTAAATTGTCTGAATGGCTAAAGAATAACATTAATTGAGATTTTGGTTATTTTTTAAAAACCGCTCAGCTGGGTAATTTGACTGTAGCAGAAAACATTAAGTAGGGAAGGAGTAAGCGATAGAAGTGGAATGATCATTTCACTCTTGCGCAATCCCTGGCTTCATCACCCATGTGCTTAAAGTGATTTGAAGTGTTTTCTCAACAATTGAGCGGAGTTGCCAGATTTCATACAGGCCTGAATCTGCAGTGTGTAAGATTTCCATTACTTTTGGGCAGGAAGAACAGGCACAACTAAAATACTGCTTGAGTTTAGGTCTTTGTGTGTTTACTGCACTGCATTTTCAGGTTAAAATGTGGCTAATAAATGTACCTCATTTAATCTTCCAGATGGATGGAGGTGATACGGAGTGCTACCAGCTCAGCCAGCCGGGCCCGGATTTTAAGCCACAAAGACCCCCATATGTATGGATAAGTAAACATCACAGGTTGAAGGAAGACCTCCTGACAAGTGACCGCACACATGCACAAAACATTATGTGAATCCAGTCGGTGGTGTGGCAACTACACATGAAGTAGCTGTCTTTTTTAACTTATCATTATTTCTATGACAAGAAAACTACTTTTTTTATTATTAATGTTTTGAATCAAGCAACAGGCTACACTCTACTGAGCTCCTGTAATTTTAAAACTCCCATTTTTGTTTTGAAAATGTCTATGGTACTTGTAAGTGTATTTTGTAATATATTTCCGTCTCTGCCCAAACTGTTGAACCAGTCCTTTTTGGGGTTCTGAACTTTCCAACGGGAACATTTCAATTTTGTTACAGAGTTTGTGAGCCATTTGATGATATTTTATAACTCACTTTACTATTTGTGATTTTATTTGAAAGGAAACTGTTATGTTGATTCTTCACTTCCACATTTTGTGAGATTTTTTTTTTTTGTATTATACTTTGCAAAATGCTTAGAGTTTTCCAAAAAAAAAAGATCTTTTCATTTGCTCACATTTCAAAGTCTGACACGATGTTTAGTGCCAAAACAAAGTTTATACCTCAGCCAATAAATTAGCTGTTTTCCTTTTGAAAAATGTGAGGAGGAACTTAATTTTGAATACAGTGTTTTTCTGGTGAAAATCAGATTTGCATATTTTAAATTAAATTTGATAATCTGTATTTTTTAAGTGATATTTTAAAAAAATCCCAGGTAAGCATTAATTGACATTATTGATTGCATTGCTTACACTACATATTGGCATGTTTTTGACTGTATTATGAAACTAGAACATTCCTCAGGTTTTTCAGTGGCTGCCAACATTCACAAGTGGAGGATCAGCAGGGCGCTCTGGGTAGAAAGGAGCTGCTCTCTCCTGCCTGTGTAGATGAGCCAGTAAAAGCAAATTTGGGAATGCGTTACCCACAATCCATGGAGTATTTAATATACAAATAAGTCAATGCCTCCTTAAAACTACCGAATATAGACAAAGAGCAATAAAACGTTTTGTCAGTAACAGTCTCCCTTCCTTTTTTTTTTTTTAATGTGTAATGCGTAACCTTCTGAGGGGGTTTTGTGACACAGTGAATTTCTAAATAGTCAAAGCAATGTAATTGTGATGAAAGCTCAAACCGTACTACACTGGTGATGGCCCTGAAATCGAAACAACAAAAAACATTCAAAACCTGAGAGGCCTTTTGAAACGGTTTGGAATGTTCTACTTCATGAGGGTCCCAGTTTTTCATCCCTGCCTTTTTTTACTTCTTTCACCCCCCACCAATTTCAATACTTTGCCGAGACCCCCTGCCTTTTCTTCCTTCCTTGTCTTTTTTTAATCAATGTCAATGTCAACTTTATTTATATAGCACATTTAAAACAACTTAGGAATGCTGTGGCCAAAGTGCTTTACAGTAAAAGAAGGAAAAACATACAATTAACACAAAAAAAACAAATAGAAATAAAATAAATGAACATAAATAAAATAAATAGAAGTAAATGTTTTATAATCACAATGAGGAAACCAATATTACTGAAGGTCACGGAATGCAAGTGAATAAAAATGAGTCTTTAATCTCGTTTTGAACAGTTCAATTGTAGATGACTCCTTTATGTGATGAGGTAAAGAGTTCCACAGGTGAGACGCAGCAGCCGCAAAGGCCCTGTCCCCCTTTGTTTTACACTTGGTACGAGGAACAACAAGAGACAACTGACCAGAAGATCTAAGCACTCTGGATGGCTGGTGTAAAGCACACAATTCAGATAAATAGGCAGGAGTAAGCCCATGTAAAGATTTAAAAACTAGCAACAAGATTTTAAAATCAATTCGAAAACTGACCGGCAGCCAGTATAAAGAAGCTAAAATAGGAGAAACAGAGTCATACTTTATTGCCCCAACCAGAAAGTGAGCAGCAGCATTCTGGACCAACTGTAACCTGTGCATCAGAGATTTATTAATCCCATAATACAGCGAGTTGCAGTAATCGAGGTGAGAAAAGATAAAAGCATGAGTAGCTTTTTCAAGATCCCTAAAGGATAAAAAGGCTTGATCTTACCTAATAGACGAAGCTGGAAAAAGCAACTCTTGACTATAGAATTTACTTGTTTCTCAAAAGAGAGGTTACTGTCAAAGATAACACCAAGATTGCGGACTTGAGGTTTGCAAAAGACACAGAAAGAGCCAAGAAGTCCAAGACCAATTTGGGCTTTAGCTGATGGACCCACTATAAGCAACTCAGTTTTATTTTGATTCAGATCAAGAAAATTATTAGCCATCCAGGATCTTAGTTCAGAAAGACAGTTATGGAGTTGATTTCTTGCAGAGTTGCAAACGGGAATATAAACCTGAGTATCATCACCTTCTTGTCCTCTGACCATTCATAAAACAGTCCAAGTTAGGTCAGTTGCTTTTAGTCAAGCAGTCAGCGGGCCTTTGACTTTGCACTCAAGTTGTGAGTGTGCCCACCTATCCTCCATCCTAGGTACCATCTTTTTTAAAAACTTTCTTTCAGAAACACTATTTGTTAACATCTTTAGTCTATATTTGTCCATCCCCTTTCTTACAACCTGTAAGCCTTGTGCTACTAACCTCTGCCATTATCTCTGCTTTCCTCCATGTGTTAATGGTCTACTAGCCTCTTGCTTTTGGCCATTTGCCTTTCGCTCTCCACTGACAGCTCCATTTCTGCCAAGTTGGACGGAATGGCCTAACTCGCCATCACCCAGCTACTGGAAGTTTGCCTTCTATAACTTCGTCCTTCTTGAACTCTGTGTGTCAGATTATCAGCTCATCAAGAACCAGGCAGTGGTCTGCTTCTTGGCTGGATGATGTTTCATTTGTGTCTCTGCAGCTGCATTCGCACCTATGACTTTAATGTCATGTGAACATGGAGTACACGAGACAGTGACGCTCTGACTTACATGTTTCCACTACCTGCAAAAGACGTACACAAACACACAGTAGTTGACAGCTGGCAACGCAGACAGAGAACCCCGCATGTGCCCCCGCGTTTTAGAGGGTATTCGTCACAGTGTTTCTATTGTACTCTGTTTGTTCTTAAGATTGGCCATTCAGTGAACTTGTAACCACTGCTCTCATACTCGGATGATTGCACACACGGGCACTCCAGACCATACTTACCCTTAAAAATCTCACCTGTCCTCCACCCCACTCAATAGATAAATCCAAAGTAAAGGTTGAGTGAATCTAAGATGAGTATCTCAGACACACACCAAATTCCTCAGTCCCCATATGCGAATATGTAGAAAAAATCCAAATCGGACCCTGACTTCCCTCGTCTTAACTATAAAACATAAATAATTACAACCCAAAAAACAAATGGGCGCATGAACCCACAAAGTCCAATATGAAAACATGGCAACTGCAGGGAATGAAAAAGGATGGAAATCTGCAAAATGCAGGTGATAAATGAAAGTAGAACACGACGCTATCCAAAATATGAGCCAAACAATCTGAGCAGAGCGACCAGTCATGGCAGTGGGTGATGAAGTCCCACACACCTTAGTGCCGCATGTAACTGATGGAGAGGGAAGATGTGTTGGTCCTTTTGGTGAAATGAGAGGCAGTGGGAATGACGTTGATCCCGATCATTACTGATGACTCCTCTTCTCCTAAGCTCGTTTACTTTCTTTTTTTATTTTATTGGAGGAAAGTAATATTTCCTACAGTCAAACTTGTACAACAAAGAAAAAAAAACATTCCATCCAATCAAGTCAAACTTAACAAAACAGAATTCAACCCCCAGTATCTCCTTTTCTTTGAATGTATGCAACTTGGAACCCAACGACAGGAAAGGTCAAGCATTGTCATTGGGAACGCCCTTGCAGTTTGCAGATGGAAACACTTTTTCAGGGTATTTTGTTAAATATACGAGAAAAGGGTCAGACGGACACAACTGACATTTCAAGGAGTCTCACTCAAACCTTACGACCTTCAATCCATGGGTGAGAATGTCGGTGGCTGTACACCATTTAGGAGGAGAAACCAAAGCAGCTGTGCAAAGTGGACAAAGCCTTTTATTATCCTGTTTGCCATCCTAAGGCAGTGATGTTTGTGCCTGTCCTGAAGAGAAGACCTCAATGATCCAACCATTAAATCCTGGTAGACAAATACTTGGGCAAAAGCCTGCATTTTTATTTAATGAATTACTTGTTTCTGATCTAATTTGATGTTGGTCTCCCTGGATTTAGAAATGGAGGGGTTTGGTTATTCAGTTCCACTTGTCTGCCATTGTATATTTACTGTCATATTTAGGTCATTTACGCCATCCATTTTGTTGTCATATGGCCTCTTTTAGTCGGCTTACCTTCTGCTGTTCCATCACAGAAGTCATCATGAATAGATGAGATCTGTGTCAAAACAGCTTCATTGGCCCTTGGCTGAAATGTGATATGGCAGCCACAGTAATGGAGGGCATTCCATGTCATTGTGACAGAAGAATCTGCAGATTTAATGAAGCCGTTCCCCCAAAAAAACAAGAAATGTGAAGTGCATAATGGTGGTAAAAGAGAAGAACCAGAAATATGAGAAGTTGGATGCCATGGAGAATTACTTTTGGACAGCTTCAAAGAAGTTCTGGCAAACCATTCAGTGACCTGGGTAGGGTAGACAGGACATTTACAGTTATGCTTGAAAGTTTGTGAACCCTTTAGAATTTTCTATATTTCTGCATAAATATGACCTAAAACATCATCAGATTTTCACTTAAGTCCTAAAAGTAGATAAAGAGAAACCAGTTAAACAAATGAGACAAAAATATTATACTTTGTCATTTATTTATTAAGGAAAATGATCGAATATTACATATTTGTGAGTGGCAAAAGTATGTGAACCTCTAGGATTAGCAGTTAGTTTGAAGGTGAAATTCGAGTCAGGTGGGATGACAATCAGGTGTGAGTGGGCACCCTGTGTTATTTAAAGAACAGGGATCTATCAAAGTCTGCTCTTCACAACATAAGTTTGTGGAAGTGTATCATGGCAAGAACAAAGGAGATTTCTGAGGACCTCAGAAAAAGAGTTGTTGATGCTCATCAAGCTGGAAAAGGTTACAAAACCATCTCTAAAGAGTTTGGACTCCAATCCACAGTCAGACAGATTGTGTACAAATGGAGGAAATTCAAGACCATTGTTACCCTCCCCAGGAGTGGTCGACCAACAAAGATCACTCCAAGAGCAAGGCGTGTAATAGTCGGCGAGGTCACAAAGGACCCCAGGGTAACCTCTAAGCAACTGAAGGCCTCTCTCACATTGGCTAATGTTCATGTTCATGAGTCCACCATCAGAACACTGAACAACAATGGTGTGCATGGCAGGGTTGCAAGGAGAAAGCCACTTCTGTCCAAAAAAAACATTGCTGCTCATCTGCAGTTTGCTAAAGATCACGGGGACAAACCAGAAGGCTATTGGAAGAATGTTTTGTGGACGGATGAGACCAAAATAGAACTTTTTGGTTTAAATGAAAAGCGTTATTTTTGGAAAAAGGAAAA
Organism: Polypterus bichir lapradei; assembly: GCA_026402145.1. Lineage (NCBI taxonomy): Eukaryota > Metazoa > Chordata > Cladistia > Polypteriformes > Polypteridae > Polypterus > Polypterus bichir. The sequence continues at coordinate 2,226,451 of JANRMT010062834.1, forward strand.
TACTGCATTCCAGCTTAAGAACCTTATCCCATCTGTGAAACATGGTGGTGGTAGTATCATGGTTTGGGCCTGTTTTGCTGCATCTGGGCCAGGACGGCTTGCCTTCATTCATGGAACAATGAATTCTGAATTATATCCGAGAATTCTAAAGGAAAATGTCAGGGTATCTGTCCATGAACTGAATCTCAAGAGAAGGTGGGTCATGCAGCAAGACAACGACCCTAAGCACACAAGTCGTTCTACCAAAGAATGGTTAAAGAAGAATAAAGTTAATGTTTTGGAATGGCCAAGTCAAAGTCCTGACCTTAATCCAATCGAAATGTTGTGGAAGGACCTGAAGCGAGAAGTTAATGTGAGGAAACCCACCAACATCCCAGAGTTGAAGCTGTTCTGTACGGAGGAATGGGCTAAAATTCCTCCAAGCCGGTGTGCAGGAATGATCAAAAGTTACCGGAAACGTTTAGTTGCAGTTATTGCTGCAAAGGGGGGTCACACCAGATACTGAAAGCAAAGGTTCACATACTTTTGCCACTCACAAATATGTAATATTCTATCATTTTCCTTAATAAATAAATGACCAAGTATAATATTTTTGTCTCATTTGTTTAACTGGTTTCTCTTTATCTACTTTTAGGACTTGAGTGAAAATCTGATGATGTTTTAGGTCATATTTATGCAGAAATATAGAAAATTCTAAAGGGTTCACAAACTTTCAAGCACAACTGTATCTTGACGAGAGGTTCAAACAGGGGCACATGCTCCATTTCTGGTGAATCGTACCTAACCCCCCAGCCATTTTGGGTAAAGGAGACATCAAGTGGATTCCTGTCTGGTGTTGGAGAAGTAGACCAGCTCCCTTTCCTCACATGGACATTTCAGTATTCAAGGTACTTGGCCAACCAATTTTCCAGGGGATTTAGACTCCTGGTGGCATCTTGTGGAAGGCACTGCAGGGCTAGTGGGAGACTTCAGATTTTCGAAGTGGATTCCTTTTAACATTTGGGTTGTACTTCAAGGAGGATGAGTCGTCTGTTCCATTTTTAATTTTCATGAGCAAAACAGGATGCTAATACCTGACACTGTGTACACCTTCTGTTGGTGGTGGATTTGCACATTGTGTATGTATAATGAAATGGCTGATGTGAAACTGTGAACCAGTTAGAACAGCAACTTGTCCCAGAGATCTCTAGTGCTTGCCATGCTAGATGGATGGGTTTATATCCCTCAGGATGTCATTCATGAGCAACACATCATGCGGTACATCAATGGACTGAATGGTGAGGTGGTGTCAGGACTCCAGGTGTGATGATTGTTTGGCAAGGCAAGTAGAAGGAATACTTGAGCTTCCACATCCTGATGTCCAGCATCACACCTGGAGTAATGGCAAAAATGAGGTTCTAGTATCCTAGCGGTAGGCAGCCTGTGAAGAATAATAATACTCTGTGTGTTACGTCCTTATGCAATATTTTTCTTTCTTATACATTTTTATTACTGATTATTATCTCTCTGTTCCGGCACTCACTTTTCTTATCAGTCCCACCCTAAAGTTTTAAGAAGGGTTATCACATTCTGGTATGTCGAGACCCCAGATGCTGATCTGCTCAATCCTGGGATTTCTACCTGCAAACCTGTGCAGGTTTCTATACCACCAGGACAAGATAACAGCTGGAGCACTGAGACCACCTCTGCAGCCTTTGATGTCTGGTCTCCCGTTTGTCGATTTCTATGCTGAGATATTCACTAAGGCAGGCTACGTCTAAGCTTATCATTCATGCTGAGACTGATTTGTGTTCTCCTGGGGCCTCATGTATAAGCGGTGCGTACCCACAGAAATGTTGCATAAGAACTTTTCCACGTTCAAATCGCGATGTATAAAACCTACACTTGGCGTAAAGCCACGCACTTTTCCACGGTACCTCCAACCTTGTCGTACGCTAGTTCTCCGCTCGGTTTAGCAGACTGGCGGCACCCAGCGTCAAAGCAATGCTACTGTTGCTGTGTGGTTACTCCTTATTTTCCTGACGCGGCTTTATAAATATACTGAAACTAACCGCATATTGTTTATTAGTGTAACGGATCTGATTGTAATTAACTTGTAACAATATAATGGTCCAGGGAACAGCCATAGTATTCCAAATACCATAACTGCTTTAGCGTTGTTACTCTCACTGCACCTTCTTCTTCTTCTTTCAGCTGCTCCCGTTAGGAGTTGCCACAGCAGATCATGTTTTTCCATATTACTCTCACTGCACCACTCGGAGTATTTATATCGCTGTATCTGAGTGTGAATCACAGCAGCAGCTGATTCGAAAGAGAATTATCGGTATACAGCTTCAAGGACACGCTGCCTCAGCCACGGCAAAACGTTTCAAAGCCTTTTCTGTACGGACCTTGCAGTTCAAAAACAGTTTCATCCCAAGAACTATAAACACACTCAATCAATTGCTCCTTGTAGAACTGTTTGTACTTATAAGTACAATCACCCCTCTGTAAACTTGCACTACAGTTATAATATTGCACAACCTGAGCCACTTTATAAAGCGCGTATTTACATATGATGATGATATTGTTAAGATGAAATGCAGCAAAATATGTTTATTATATTATACAGGTAAAACTTTAACTTTATTTAAATAATCTATATTCTTCACTGGGACTGGCGTGAAGGGTAGAATAATTAAACATGTACTACGAAGATATTTCAATTTTCCTTAAACGTTTTGAAGAATCGGCGCTCTAAGCTTACAGATGGCTTAACGTCTATTACAGAGCTGATTGTGTGGCGATCGGTTACTTGGAGAAAGAAAATCAAGGACTGAAGGGGCGGCCATGCCAATATACAGTATATTGAATATAAAACAGAAAGAGAAAATAACGACACAGCTAAAAACGCAGCGGCAAATATCGACAAAAGTTAAACTCTTGTGTCATGAGCACGAGGCGGCTATGCAGTGTCTGCAACGGACGTGGTCATCCGCCGTGCATAAGATACCATATTGACATTGGCAGGCGAAGGATCCACCGATTCTTTCTCTGCCCAGGGCCGCTACAAGCTTAGAGCCGCCCCTGAGTACTGCTGCAATAAATTATTTCATCAAAGGTTGCGCACAATTACTGCGCAATCATGTGCCCATGTTTAATAACGTGCTTTAACTCCTATCATCATGAAAATGATATCACGTATACATCTCAGTATTTTAGTTATTCAGAGCTGTAATATCACGAATGTAATGGATTCTGTGTCCAGTCGGAGGAAAAGAGCCGGTTTAAGAAGCAAGTAGTGATTCACACACACAGAGCACATAGAAGATCAAATACAAAACAAAGCATTTAACGTACTACTTTAATTACGATGTGATTTGAGAAACTAGTTAATTAAATGATTTCAATATAAAGTTTATGATGTTCTACTTTGACAAAATAAACTACGTGATTAAAGTGGAAATGTCGAGATTGAAGTTGACATTTCGTGCTTTTTTCCCACTATGTGCCTGTTTTTTCTCTGTACCCTAATAAGCTTTCATATGACACTCAGACGGTGGGCTTCGACTCGTCTTTTCACGGCGACTTTGATATCTGAGCTTTCAAGTTTCTCCAACACGCTATGTCACTCGATCATCTTCCTTTTGTTGATTATACCACAGTTTCATTAAACAAATAGTATGTTTTTCCTTTGCCTCCACTTGGTATTCGCTGAAATTCTTATTTTCCCCGTGCTTTTCCCATTGTCTTTCCATAGAAAGCTGAGCTTAAGGGCGATTTATATTGATTTGCATATTCAAAGAGGTGTAATTCTGGGAGGAGACGGGGCGTTACATAAAGCGCGTGCACGAGCGTTACTATTCACGCTGACCGGGATTTATTTAGCGGAAGAACGTGGAAGTTGGAGTACGCACAGATTTCCTGCATCTGGATTTTTCTGTGCGTAAGCACATTTCAGCTTTAGTGCTTATGCCATGTTATAGTGCAAATTCTACACACGGCGTTATACATGGGGCCCCTGGTGGTTTGGTCACTGTTGTGGCTTTGTAAGGAGGCCAGACCCTGTTTCGTCTGAGGCCCTAGTGCTCCCTGCTGGACACTCACGGTTACTGTTCAGGTGGTGTAACAGGATGCTCAATTGGCTAGCAATGCTGCAGGACTCTGCTGGGTAATGTGGTCATCCTTACCTACCCTGTGAATGGCATAGCCTCACCAGGAGAGTCCGGTGGAGGTGGACATCACATTTTCTCCATTAATGAGGTCATTTACAGGAGTTTGTGTGCCTCTTCAGGGTTAGGAAATTCAGTCAGCCTTTGGAGGTCTGGTATTATACAGCAACTCTGTTATGGTACCAGGACTTTTTCTTTATGTTCTCCACTCCTCCAAACTCGGCCAATAACCGGACCTTCATGGGATGTCACACAAACGATATGGTCTGCCAAGTCACCTTAAAGGCCATGCAGTGACCATTTATTGGACTCTTAACAAAATTTAAACTTGGGTTGCTGAATAAAACCCTTTTTTTTTGCTCAGTTGGGTCATACCTCCTTGTTGAAGTGCCACCTCACGTGGTTCCATTCAAATTTTTTTTGTAATTGAAGCCTGTATGCTCTGAATGGGCTGAAGGGTACGTGATGTCCACATGTTGCCCCCCTGTGGCTCGCAGTTGGTCTCGAAATGTTTTGGAATTAAAGTCGACCGCATCAAAGACAAACGTAAAGAATGATGGGACATGAATGCGATCTGGAACACGCCGGGCACTTTCCCACCAGGGACTTTTTAGAAATGCTGGGACTTCTGAAGCATCCTCACCACAGGAATTCGGGTCATTTGTAGTTCCTACTCCTACTCCATTGTGTGTACTTTATGTTCAATGAAGAACTATTGGGTGGGCTTGGGCAGAGGGGTGTTCAGATTGGTTGACTTCAACCCCGGGCTGTTGCAGCTTGGACTTTGGAGTTATCAGAGAAGGTGGAGTGGTGGACTTGAGCCACATCACTCTCTGGTTTGAGTTGAACTGTCACAGGAAAGATAAGCTGTTGGGTTAGTCAGGTGTAAAAAATAAAAATAGGCAAATAAAAAAGCTCTTCTAATGTCTTATTGCTTCTTATAATGAAGGGCACTTCACGGTCAGCTTGATCAATGGGGACCACCATTTGATGTTTCACTCTTTATCCCTGGTGGCAGGACACTGAACAAGGACATCCCCGGGAAAGCACCAGCAGCTAACCTTCCCTCAGGAGTCACTCGCTCCCCAGGCCTCGTCCCTCCTTTTCCTCCTCAGACACAACCAGAAACCTGCCTTCTTGGCTTCTTTTGCCACTTCCTGAGATGTTTTCTACAGTCTGCCGCCCCATAGACCCCGGTCCTACGGTGCGTGTGTGTGTTGTTGGTAGACCCTCAAACTCTCTGGCACCCACCTTCTGCACTCTGTAATGTGGTCCGAGTATTTCACTCTCTTCCTGTCATGCGTCACCTCTGTCCCTTAATTCCATGCTGCTGTCAGCTCAAGCAGCAGCCCACACCACCATGTCTGGCCACTTGTGAAGTGCTGGAGATGTTCCCTGGAAAGTGGGTCTCCCTGGCCAGGTCCACCGCCATCTTCCACTCCACTCTGTGGTCTTCCCCAACCTGAGGAAAGATATCTGCTGATTTGCTGCAAGTCGCTTCGTCTCCTCCACTTAACCTGCCAGCTTCTTGAGCTCCTGGTCACACTGCCATCTGAGCTGACCTTGTGCCAGTGGGATTCTTACAGGCACCTAGTATGTGTTGGTGGGTGGCACTGGTGGGCGCAGGCTTGCTGAATGCCCAGCAACTGCTAGAGATTGTGGGGGGGTCTGGCAGGGTGTCAAAGGGAGCTCTTATAAGGAAACAGAGCAGCGCCCAGCTTACCGCACGCCTCACAGTGCCCTCCCGTGTTGCCCAACGCCCCTGTACTCCTGCTTGACCCTGGTGTGATGGTGCAGGTCCAGCTCCATGCTCCCTCTTCTCATTTGGGAGCCTCCTGAACCTGACACTGTCGGTAGTCATGACTGGGATGAGCTGGACGAATGAGGACACCACATGAAGCAAGGGAGAGGTGCAAAAGTGTACAGTGCCTTTATTAAAAATGAGAATAAAAACCAACAACAGCCATTGGGTCAAACGAGCCGAGCACAACTCCTTCCAAGCCTCCCCAGCTCACCCATCGCTCACTCAGGTGGCAGAGACCTCAGCAGCTGTGGTCCTCTCCATCTCAACCCCCGTCTTGGCTGCCTCTTCCGTCGGTGTCTGCCAGACCACTCGGGGTCAGTTGTCCTCTCGTCAACCTTCACGCTCACATCCCTCAAATCCCTGAAGAGGACACCACCTTGATCGCTTCCACCACGCTGCACAATCAGTGGGGACGATCTGTCCTTAGAGCGCCGCTCCATCGTGGGACCCCTGACCGTGTTGCCTTTTCTCTCTCGAGCCGGCTGGCTCGTTTTCTCTTTCCACCTCAATGCTGCACTCTCACTCTACCTCCATTTCTCTCGTTTTTTTTCCCTCCCTCCCTATGGCGGCCCGTACTTCTACGGCTCTGTGGGCGCAGCGTCTCAGTCACACCCCACAGGAAGCCGATGAAGCAATTGAGAATGGTGGCACCTTCACGTGACCAATTACTTCACGCCCATGGAGACAGACACGGCCAACGGATTATTTAATAAAACAGCCATACTTTCTGAGCTGCAGACCTGCTCTACCACACCCGGTCACCTCTGTGATGATGTGGTCCTTGGCTTGACTCGACTATCTCCTCCAAAGCCTGCACTCCCTGTTTTGTCCCTGTCCCTGATGTCCTGGTGTTAAAGTCTGGACACTGCCCAGTCCTCCTTCTCAGCACCCCTGGTCTTCAGCAGGTCATCAGAGGAATCCCTTGGCTTCATCACCAGTCTTATCTTCCCTTGCCTGTACCTGAGGGTGATAGACTTTGGAGTATTTGACATGTGCAGATAAGCCCCTCAGGGAGCCCCCAGCCTAGTATGGATGAAGTCGGTTGGCTTTTGCATCCATTCTGCTCACAGTTGATGAGGTGACTTGGCACAGCTTCAGTGGAAACAGGGTGAAGTGATGACACCACAATTGGTACGATTTCAAGGTAACTGGTTAGAGCCAAGCCCACTCGAGCCAAACTGCTGGAGGGTGGTCTTCCCCACTTCCTTATGTGAAAGACCACATGTATATCATCCTGCCAGATATCAAACGGGCTGCTCTACATTGCAGGGGATGTTTTCCCTACCGATGGTATTGCTGATGCTGTTTCTCATGACTTTCTGCAAGGAAAGGCTCCACGAGTCACTCGGCTTGAGTTTCATCCTGGCACTTCAGAGGCGCTGGGTGCAGCAGGCAGGTGATGGCATCCATTGCTGTCTGAAGAGAATACAATGGGGGGGGAGAGAAGCCTCTGACGAGCAGTGCTGCTGTTCTTCCTCCTAGGGTGAGTTACCACCTGCAGAAGACAGAGAGGTCAAGCAGAAAGGCGTCTGAATGGACCCTGCAAGTAACTGCGGCACAGAAGTGGTTGGCGCCTTTCATGCTAACAAGAACTCCAGAAGAAATAGAAGTGGCAGCATCAGGTGAAGCAAACGTCCTTGGGTCAGAGTTTGAATGACAGCCGAGTCGCTCGCGATGGATGGATGGTTGGGCAGGCAGCCTGTTCACCAAGAAGCACCTAGGAGAGAGCAGCACCATTTACTATGGATGGGGTTCAGTCGTCCTAAATGGCTGAATGAAACGTTCCACACGGATCGGACACAAAATCACAGGGGTGCATAACAGTGGTGGTTTGTATTGGGGGCACTGGGGTGCCACCCCCCCAATATTTTAAAAAGTCTCCTTAAATTAATTACGTAATGCAAGATAATCATGAAATAAATTTGTTCATTTGCAAAACACCTCCGGGTGTCGACGCATGTCAGCATTGGTTCTGACTTGGATTTGTTTCATTTCTTTCTGTTTATATTTCTGGAGTGAAGGACGTCGGACAAATTAGAGTCTATGTAAGTCTTCGATTTTTTGCTGCCCTTTAATCGGTTGCTTTCAAATTTTTCTGAAAAAGATGCCGCTTTTTGTGCCCCAGACACACCCACAGTTATTGACAGCGAATCAGTGTTGGTTTAGGTTTTTTTAATCTAATGTGATTGGACAACCATAGACGCACTGTGTCATGTTGACCTCAATGGTTCCCAGTTCACACCCGCCTTTAACGTAACCTCACAACAGAGGAGCGAGCGCGACTTTAAGAAGATGGCAACTTCAAGCAGAACGTCAGCAATCAAAGAATATTTGGGTATTTCTTTTAACAAAACACTCCTTCATAAATCATTCACTTAAATAAATAAAGAAGATAAAGGAGCCTGGACCCGACTGACCCGACTGAAGAATTCAGCAGCAGGCGAGCGATCGAGGACGAGTTCACCTGAAGGAAAGGAGGGTAACATTTACTGTACGTTCAAGGAAATCTACTGTAGGTATCCTGATCGCAAAGGCAGAGTAAGAGTTAGGCTGGACCTGTCCTGGGGGTGTAGTACAAGACAGTTTTGGGGGGGGGGGGGATTTATGTTTTAAGATGTGGGGGTCTGTGGCTCTTATAATGTGAATTTGTGCCCAGCTGAAGTAAGCCTGTCAGACTTGCATAGACTGGGCAGACTGGCAGAATAAAATTAGGGTGGGAATGATAAACTGGGATGCAAGACTTGAGAAAAATCAGAGTAGTGGGTACATGAGATGGATTTATGGAGTACAGTGGGAATATCTAAGGACTGGACACAGAGTAAGATCTGGATTGGACTTGGCGATGGATGTGTTATAGGACAGACAGACGTCCACATTATTGGAAGATTACAAAGGTGGGGGTGCAGACGTTGTGGTGTGAGTTTTGGCAGAATGGGGAACTGGGCAAGTTGGCAAAGGCTTGAGCAATTTAGAGACAGGTGTGGCATAAAATTTGGGTGGCAGGCGCACCTGTTGTTTTTCACATCTACACGGCAGGTTATGGGAAGAATAAGGAGACTGTGGATATCACCGACTGAAGTTTTGAAGCACAGTTTTGGAATTCTGTCAAATGTTATCAAGTATTCTGAAAGAGTTTATCAATATTAATTCTGAGTCTTTGGAAGACCCTGCTTATGTTTGGCTAGCAATTAAATGGGCAATTTGTGATTTTTCTGTTAACATATTCTTCTGGATTGGCACGGAACCGCCGAAAAAAAATTCAGACTTGGAATCTTGGCTCACTGCTTTGATGAATACCCACGCCCGCGTGTTTAATACTGATCAGGAGTCCTTAATTTCTAATGTAAGAACAGACTTAGACTCTATTCTTTTACACAAAGTGGAATTCGACATCCACTGGACAATAACCAGACATTATGCTTCTGGACTATTAGTTCAATGTGGAACACGGCTGGGCATCTTACTAACAATCTGAGATCAACAGACAACTTGAGGATTACTCAGATTTATTTTCTAAATTATGCCAATGCCAACCCCGACCACATTGACATTGACAACTCCTTCCTTTCCAATCTTAGCCTCCCTAAGCTCTCAGAAGATGACGCCTCTACTCTCAATGCACCTATTACTGTTGCTGAAATGAAAGAGGCTTTAGACTCAATGCACTCAGGAAAATCACCAGGGCCAGATGGGTTGCCACCTGAGTTTTTTTTTTTTAATGTTTTGGCAGCAAATAACAGTCCATCTTTTCCAAATGTTTAATTCTGCCATCTCTGTTACCCAAATTGACTTTGCCAATACTGCTATGATACTCCTTTTGTTAAAACAAGTAAAGAGCCAACAGATTGCTCAAGTTATCGGCCCATCTCCTTGATGAATTCTGATGCAAAACTGCTTGCTGAACTCTTGACAGGCCGCTGGTAATCTCCAAGCTAATTCTCTCTGATCAGACTGGCTTCATTTGTTCTCACCAGGCAGCGGACGATATGAGATGCCTTCTCCACATCATTGACACAGCGTTCCAACTTCTCCGTGCCCCTGCTTTACTCTCCTTAGATGCTGAAAAGGCATTTGATTGAATGAACTGGTCGTTCTTGTGGCAAGTCATGTATTGCATGGGGTCTGGGGAGGAGACACTTTACTCAGCTCCTTCCTCTATTATTCTCACTAACTCAATTACTTCACAGTCTTTTTGAATTTCAATAGGAGCCAGGCAGGGGTGCCCACTTTCCTCTCTCCTCTGGAAATCGCAGTATGTGATTCACACCAAATCTCTGCCATAACCTTGCATTGTACTCCTCTCAAGGTTGCGCTTTATGCTGATGATATTGTGCTTTTCTCGGTGGCGCCTCTTCTGATCTCTCATATGTTAATTTATTTGACTTCTAGAAGTATGTGTCTGGTAATAAAATCAAATGGTTCAAGTCAGCTCTCCTTCCTCTTTGTCTATTCATCAGTCCTGCTCCTCCTTAATGGTCGCCCTTCAGAGTCTATTAGATACCTGCGGACTGACATTTCTCCTTCCCTCCATGACATCAAATTATAAACGTATCTTCAGGATTGCTAAGGACTCCTTCTAATTTTATTAGCAGTACACTCCATCTTTCACCTCCAAATAAATTTTGGTTTAATGTCAGATTTCTTTGGAATGGTAAAAAAACTTCCATTAGACATTCCACATTAATTAGGTCATTAGGCCAGATCATTGGGAATTTACACTTCTGTCAATTTGGCGCTGGTTGGAAGCCCCCAGTATTCCTCCATCCTGGCTCCCAGTTAAAGTCAAACTGGTTTTTCCAGATCTCTCGGAGATGGAGAGAACTTTCACTAAATTTGGGCTCTCAGATTACTTATGCTCTCACTATAAGGTGTAAGGTGGAGAAACATTTAGGCCCCTGCAAAAAAAAGACACCCATTTTCCAAAATACAGACTTGCTTATTGGCGGCAACCGTAGTGCCTTCCCAACCTGGAGGCAGTGCAGCATTCCCACGCTTGGCAATATTTTTGATGGCTCTGTGCTAAGATCTGAGTTCTCTATTCCATCTTCAAATTAGGTTTGTGCTTGAGTCTCACTGTGTTTCATTGTCTTCTTCTTTACTTTCCTTTATTTAGTCTCTGTCTTCTGAAACAAAGCCCATCTCTATGTTATATACAACTTCGCGGAAAGCCACTCTTAAAACATTACCCGTTGATTTGGTTTGGGAGCGTCACCTTCCCTCTCTTACTATTCTTGACTGGAATATCATTTTTTGAACAATATTAGCATAGCATCTAAGAACCCCAATCACCAACACGCTCAATTCAAGTTTGTACCCAACGCCCCGCAGAAGCTTTGCTGTGGGTTTTCTGGCCGGCCCTCTGTGCTCCTCTAAGTCTCTGGGCCCCTTCCACACGGTCATTTTGGGAGTGTCCCACAGTTAGGGCTCTTTGGGTAATGCGTCAAAATGTCTCTCGTCTAATCTCCCTTCTAAATTGTCTTTATTGCCTCAACTCTTTCTTCTTCTGGACTTTTCTGCTGTCTCTCTTTATTTCCAGCAAAGGTTATTCTGTCACGGCACGACTGCCATAAGAGCAGCCTCAGCCTCTTGCTATGAACCTCCCTGTTTATTATCTTTTGATTGATGGAAAAACCTTTTCAGTCTTATTTTGCTTGAATTATCTGCAGCACAGATTAATAGTTCATCTAGAATGTGTATTAGAAACTGGCAGTCAGCCTTGCAACTTGATACTTCATCCCAAATTCTACTTGGGTTACTTCATTCACTATTTAGTTATCTTTTTCCCTGTTGTGCCTTCCACTCCAGGGTTGGCTTTGTTCATATAAGGCCAGAGGTGGGTGGCTGTTTCATTGCCATATTATTATGTACATTTCTGTGAGCTGTTGCATTTGTTTGATATATTAAAAATTTCATCACAAAAAAAAAATTTCAATCCCTAGTTTGGCAGATCTCGACGTTTTATTGTTCCGATAACAAAAGCACCAATATCTCAATGACGGATGGATATGTGTCTGTCTGGGTGTCGCAGTTTCTTGAGGACAGTCTAGAGCTAACATGGCTGGACGGGAAAATACCAAACTCGTAACCCATGAGATGACGATGTGCTGATTAGTTTTTGAGCCAAATCATGCAAGAGAAAGAGGCACTCTAGAGGAACCCTCAAATACCGGAATTCTGCAATAAATTAGGAATTCTTCTAGTCAACCGCTATCGAAATGACCTGTTTTATGAGCAGAATGATCAGCGTCAGAGCCTAGATAATTACTGAATTGTTAAGAGAATAGTTTGGGTAACTTTGTTCCTGGGGTGTAAAGCCTATGGAAACTCAGGTCCAGATTTTCTTTCTCCAGCTGTCACTGGTGCTTGAGATCCCAATGGAAACGCATCTGTTTAAGGGGGCAGGAGGGGCTGTGAAAACTGAAGGCCGAGACCTTTGAGTTTGCACTGCTTAGAGGAGGGAAGGCAGGCTGAATCTTTAAAGTGTCCCATTTTCGCACTTTGGCTGCTGATGTCCATGAGGCTGGGGACCTGGACACCTCCACTGCCCGCCAGAAGCATGAGATAGATAGTACCTTGTAGGAGAAAGCCATAAGTGGGGAGCAAAAACTGGGGCTACACTGAGAGAATGGAGTTTCTGTCAACAGACAATGGTGACATTCAAATTACCTCCGAATGTAGAAAGCTGAAAGTAAAGAAAAACATCCCAAGAAAGCGAGAGCCGACGTGACGGCCCAGGGCTTAGTCTGGTGTAGAACACGCCAGCTCAGCCTTGAAGAAGTGGCGACATGTTGAGGTTATTCTGCTGATCACTTTAATGCATTGATGCGCAAGACGACGACTTTCCTTTCTGCTGTTTCTGAGTTGCAGTGTTGTCTGTTTGTCCGTCCGTCTGTAATGTCAACTACACGACAAGGCAGACGCCAAACAGCTTTGAGTTTATATCTTAAAATATAGGATGCCTTGAGGGCTTAAAATTTTACTGTGGACATTTAACTGTATTATTGAAAAGATCTTTAATTTTATTTTCAACTTTTTAGTGTTCCACAGGAACGTCTACATTTAAAAAAGTTGTTTTGCATATTAATATTAATTCCAATATTCCCAATAAAATGCTTCATATAAATTTGCATTAAACTTTATTTCCTTAATCACTTGAAAGCTTACAAGAAATTCAATACCTTTCTGTTTAATGACATAAGCAAGGATTATATACAGGACTATAAACTGTCAGCAATGTTACAGAAAATGAAATTTACACATCTTAATTAGCATCTGGAATAAGAATCCCATCATTAATAATAAACATCAGAGACCCAGATATTTTACTGCATTACTTGCTCTTTATACAGTTACAAAAATATTGGAATTTTTTTTTTTATTCATTGATTTATCCCTACAATACCTGTGCTGAAGAATATATTCTGATGATTTCACTACTTTTATTGCCATTTCTGCAAAGGTACAGTAATGAGAGTAGAAAAAAAAATAACATAAAATTATGGCCTTGAGTACCAAATTTTAAAACATCCAAAAACTTGTAGAAAGTGCAACACAGATATTAAGTGGACAAACTAAACAAGGTGCAAAATATAAAAAAAGATGGGATTTAAATAAAATAATAAAAAAAAAAAAGTATGGCACTTTTGTCACCTGGAAAACAGGAGATGAACTACAAACTGGAGTCTGTTACAAAAGGAGACACAGAAACGCATCAAATCTCAACTGAACATCAAAGGTGGAAAACAGAAGGTTCATGTCAACTGGGCAAGGGGTCTTAAAAGGACCTTTAAAAGGTTCAAATCAGGGCACTGTGTCTCTTGTGCTCAATACGCACTTTAATGAAAGGCCGTGAAGATGGCACAGGGTGTTCACCTCGGTGATCGCGTCAAATTAAGACCAACACAGGCATGAGAGCACAGACATCACCGAATCGTTTAGGGATTCAGCACTGAAGACCACCTCATTCCATTTGAAACAAAGCAACCAGAAACAAACATAGATGAACGCAGAACAGCCATAAATAAGAAACCCTAGCACCCTGTACACTCTGTGCTTTGTCTAGTTTGTTATTTAAAAATACACTCAAGTAAAGGTTTCTCTGATCAGGACTGCAGGTTTTCTCCAGAATATGTAAAGTGCCTTTTTAATGCCCTTAAGTGTTTTAAAGAATAAAGTGGATGACGAGTGGGTCTCAGAGGTCAAACTCTGATCAAATGATCGGCCAAGAAACTGACAGCAGAATTAGCAGTGTGGCGAAACGGAACGAATGAATGCTAGAGGAGGACGCAAAGTGGACAAAGGCTACGCTTCACAGATCACAATTATTGCTATAATAATCTATGCTGACTTCATTCCTGCAAAGCTAACGTTCACTACATAAAACGAGTGCGGGCCTGCGCTAATCTGATGCCGTATCCTTGTCGCACAGTCTGCTATGTGTAACAAGCAGGGAAGAAGTAACGTCAAGAAAAGACCGGAATTTTGTGCCTCCATCATGCCACACTGAATTTTTGAGAGATGGTGTTGCTTTTTAAATAAATAGTGCTTCAGATTCACAACAGGCTCCACATACTTGAACAATGAAAATCATACACGCTATGATTTGCATGGATTTTAGACCAGAAAGGATCAAAACAATGGAACAATTAGTTAAATCATTTGTCTAATTAAGTCCAACAAACTTAAGATTATCAAATGTGGATCTCTGAATGTGCTAATCAAATCTCAGTAGATGACATTTAGCCATAAAAAAACAAAAATAAATCAGAAAACTACAGCAGCATTTAGCAGCATAGCTGCTTTTAAAAATAATCTTTATTAAAATATTCCATGGTAAGTTTTCAACCACTCTTGAAGAATCACTTTCAAAACTGAATTACCCGAAGAATGGTGGAGAAAACAAAAATCACAGCAAACTTAGAAATAAAAAAAGGGAATACACCAATAGTCTGGTGCATTTAAAGCAGTTATTTGTAAAAGACCAGTTTTATGTTGTTAAAGTAGTACACGGCACAAACAGTATGTACAGGATTTCTTTCCTTAAATTTTATGCCACCATCGTACCAAATCTATTAAAAAAAAAAAAAAGTAAAACATATTTCAGAATTGGCAATATTTGCATTTCACTCACAGTTGCTTTGCACTACTCTGTGTGTGCTAGGTGATTAAAAAATTTGGCTGGAAATGGAACAAAAAGTGGCTCTTCATCTCAACAATCACGTGGCTGAGGACAACAGACTTGCAGATCAAAAAAAAAACAAAAAAAACAAACCCTCATGACTTAAAAGAGCGTTAAACAAAAATGAACATAAAAACATCGTTCTGTTCTGTTCTGTACGGATTTCTAAGTCACGTTTCCTTATTGTTGAAGTATGAACTCTTCCTTCAACATCAAAATCCGGGGGGTGAGGGTCCTTTTATATCCAAAATGTACATGTGATCAATTCAAGGCAATGCTCAGTTATGGCCTTATTTCTGTGTGTTTGTTTCTCAAGATTCACCTCTACTAACAGTATCTACAGAAGCACTTGCCCCTTTTTAACACAGTGATTCCATTATGCACACCCAAATATCTCAATATAAGTAAAAATTACTCTATATACACATTTTTACACTCGTCCAACAGAAATTATTCCGTCTCCCAGAGGTTTAATTTGACCTAAAGCAAAATACCTGAGGTTTCAAAAATTGGAGCAATTTTCTTAGCAGTCACAAAATTTTCCATCCAGGATTTCAAAAGAAACTCTTTGTTTCCAGCTGTCCATACTTTGAGCAGTTGAGACTTCATGGCAGATTTGTAATTTGTAAACCAAGGGAACTGTGGAATAAGCACTTTAATTATGCCTGCTTACAATCAAAAACTATTGATGAATATTTCTTCTTTACTGAAAAATACTACGACTGATGGTGAAACATACTGTAAAGGCTGGGAAAGCTAAAATGTATTTTAGTTTACCTACAAATCTACCTTTTACATCAGCTGGATACCAGTGAAGATCCACATGAAGGAATCCTGGTACTAAATCACAACTGGGGGGGGGGGGGGTGCTAAACCTTAAAAAAAAAAAAAAAAAACTTGTAAATGATCCCCTACCCCTTTAATATGTGCACTACGACATTAACTAAAACAAATACATAAGAATCTTTTGCTTTAAGCAGCTGTAGAATGACAGTTCTTCCGAGAGACTTCATGTTGGCTGTTGCTTGCTTAAGAATGTTCTGCCCCCTGCATATAGAGAGAGAGCTCCTGTCTTCACTGTGGCATTTATGGTATATCAGTAATAAGAGCACCTCTTGAAAACAGACAGCAAGGTGTCTACATCTGGGGAAGAATTTTCACTGGGATGAAGGTGACGGCCCACCAATTGAGAATCTGACATAAGAAAGAGAAAATTCAAAATGGAGGTTAAGGTGGCAAAATCTGGTCTCATTTGGTATGATACACTTCAATATTAGGCATTTACAACTAATTTTGTATTCAGATATCCAAAGGCAGAGTCTGAAGTTTTATGACATATTAAAAATAAATATCACCACAAAAATAAAAACTGGTGTTTAATGAATGACCACATGCAGGAGATATTATAGTATTTATAGTATTTTTTTTGTGTGCAGTTAGTGCAGATGGTTCTTTGTGATCTTAAATGCAGTCAATGACTGTCTTGGCAGGTAAAAAGAAACAGAAATTAATAAAATTGTTCAGACATTAATTAACAGAAGCCATGAAAACAGAATCAAATGAGGAAAAAAATTATGAGGAAATTCCAAAGTGCCTTGTGTTCTGTGGTCTGTACTTACAATTCATGGCTGTCCAAGTTATAATTTAGACACCAGCAACTGGTCAATTTTTACTTTTATCATGTACCTTTCACTGAACTTACAAAGCACATGTTACTTTGTCTAGCAGACCATTTTTCACTATCATAAAAGATTACTCATCAAAAACAGTGGACACAGAAAGCATCTATCACCAGCAAGACTGAGATCACAATGTGCTGTGTTTCAAGTGAACAGTTACAATAGCGGTACTTTTCTTTTGCATACCGAAGTTCGTCTTCTTTCAAATAAATCCAGACTTTGCATATGCCTAGTAAAATAAGCAGTTTCCACACCAAGATGAGAGTTGCATCAGTTCTGAGTTAATCTGCTTCTTCTCAAAGACCCTGCCTATGTCAATCCACATTCCATGAAAGGCTAATTGAATATCTGAGGCTCAGACCTTTCAACTGATGAATGAGTGTCTATTACTGGTCAGTCTTAACGACATCTTTTACACACAAGTAGATGTCAAATAATAAAATTGGTGTGTGTGTGTGTTCAACAAAACACCTTTTTACATACTAAGTGCACATTAGTGTTGAAAGATTTTATTTAAAAAGGAAACAGATGTAATGTTATTATTCTTAGAAAATGCCTCTTTTTAAGATCAACAAAAATTAACTTACCATTGAGGTAGTTTTGGAAAATTTACAAAATACCACTGATACAGAGTGGCATGAAAAATGACAACTTTGAAAAATATATGTATGAGTGAGTACATACTTATGTAAACAGTTTCTAATGAAATATATACACATATATACATATACATATATATATACACATATACAGTACATACATATATACTCAGCAAAAAAAGAAACGTCCCCTGACTTTCAACTGTTTTT
>JANRMT010062834.1:2259071-2299008 GCA_026402145.1 Polypterus bichir lapradei
ATATATATATATATATATACACACACACACTGTATATATAATTAGCAGTGTTCTCGTTTTAATTTCATCCATATATATAAATTTATATATACACATATATACATATACACACACATACATACATACATACAGTGTATATACATAAAAAACACACACACACACCATACCTCAGCAAACAATGGAGAAAAAATCGTTGACAAACTCTGTGACAAAGGCCTCTTTGGAATGTCTTGTACCTATAGAATATAATAGAAATATTTTCAGTAAAAACAATAAACACTGCAATATCACTGAACAAAGTGAGTAAAACTTTTTAGGATTACCTCACAACTACAAAAGTCAAAGCAAGAAACCATTATATATTGATTAACTAAAGTACCCTGAGTTCCTGGGTATATATCTGTTTAAGGTAAGAAATCAATTACAGTACTTTTTTTTTTTTTTTTTAATAATGTTGACCTGTTTGTCAATGCTAGCTGAAATATAAGTGCCCCAGCCATTACCTACACTACTACTGCAATAACTATCAATTTTTCTGCTCTCTTGAGTCAAGAATTTGTTCTTTTTGTGTATGATTGGATTCGATAATTGTGGTAACAACCTTGGTGGGTTGAAACACTTCTTTGTATTTTCTGGTTTACTATGGTTTCATGAAAATATATTTAATCCCACCTCAATAAAATGGATTGCTTGTTAAAAACCGAAGAATGCATCTATAGTAGGCGGGGCCAGGGTGATTGAGGGTCACAGACATCACTGAAGGTCTCTGTACTATTACAGGAGACCACACCAGTGTCAGTATACAATAATGTTACAAAAATTCATTCAACATTAGTTTACAATTGCTACAAATCACAACACTGTATTGGCATCAAAGCTTAAATTAATAGCTGCCTCATTTTAAAACAGACCTTTTTTATTTTGTATTTGAAACACTTTATTAATCCCCAAGAGAAAATGATCTTGTCGCATGACCTTTTGGGGTAAGAACACTTTTAACAGCACACCCATGAGGCAACTTTCAGGTTTAGGGCATTGCTGAAGGGCCCAATGGAGTAGGATAACTTATGGCAGTAACAGGATCTGAATCACCAACCTTCCAGATACCAGTGCAGATACTTAGCCACAGAGCCACCACTCTGCCCTGACTTGAATAAATGTCTGCCATCAAGAAACTGTAGACGTTATTAATGCTGCTCTCAGTTATTCTCTTTATGCTATATTCTGAACGTCAGACACCCCACATGCACTAAAAAAATCATGTTTCTTTCTGTTTCATTGTAGCTTATCTTAATTGTACAATATGTAGATGTAAAACAGTGCTTAGTTTTTCCAAAAATGTTTTGCTTTGATAAAAATGTATGTCATCAGTTCATTTCAGAGTTCATTTCACATGTACACAGTGCAATGAAATTTATAACTGCACATTTGACCAACGCGGAGCAGGGCACCACTGTACTTGTGTGTTGGAATTAACTTCATTGTATTTTGATGTAAATTTCTATCCACCCATTTTCTAAACTTGCCTATAATACTGCATCACAAAAAAAATAGCCGTGAGCAAAACAACAAACTTTTCTTTTAATTATAGTTTAGCTAAACTGTTCACAACCACTAAACTCAGACAAAAGCAGTCTTTTGGATATTCAACATGGCTACACAACCCACAATGAGAAAACATCGCATACTGTTTGACAAAAGCTCTAATCCGGAGAGACAATAAATTCTTCTCCAATAAAGTTGGTCAAAATTTTAGATAACATGAAGAATGTGAATTAATTATTAAACAATAAATGCTGTCTGTTTCAAATTCGAAACTGAAAAATCAGCTGCACATATTTTATTCCCCAAACATATCACATCTGTATTTTCCGGTCAAATGCTAATTTGTATAATTGAATAATTATAATTAAAGTCTACATTGAAATGTGTTAAGAAACCAATTTGTGCCTGGCAGACAGGGTGTTTTGAAATTGGCTCCTTACAATGTCCGTAATTTACCATACATGCACTTTAGAGCAGAAACTAATACTTGATATGTTAATTTACTGCATGCAGCACCAGTGGATCTATTAAAAATAACTAGTTTTTAACACATCCTAGAAAACATGTGATGGATTGCAGGTTACCTATTAAATCATCTCCCTTAGGATCATTTACACATTTAGACAACTTTAGTATTGCTTTTGTTATTGTGAAAGCACTGGCCCTAAAAGTGAGCCCTGCAAGAACCCATTTCTGACAGCTCCTACATACACCACTGCCTGTTGCTTTCAGTGTTTGTGCAGGAGCAGTCTGTAGGTTTTCTGCTTTTCAAGGAGTACTTTATGAAAATCTGGGTAATAGGATGGCAAATGCACGATTGTTATTTATCAGTTCAGTTAGTTCTTCAAAAAGATCTAGGATAATAAGTAAAATGTGATTCCCATTTTTAGTCAGGGATGTTTCTGGTATTAATTTTGATGTGGTCTTACTCTTTCTTAACCAATAAACTTTTAACAAGTTAAAGAGTAGTCAGGGGTAAGGATGCACTCATTCAGATATATTCATATGGGTAAATAAATTATACCGACTACAAAAACTAGAAAGACAATTCTTTAATCTATTACTTTTCATAATACAGGATCTCATCTTTAATACATTTGTCAGGTGGTTAGGTTATACAAGTAAAACACAGCATGATTCACCATGCTGATAAACATTTTGCTAGTGGACCACTGTCACAGCTTAGGTGGTATTCTTTCTTTGTTGCTAGTAAATGAAGAAGAATCATAACCCTCCCATTAAGGATATGGTTACATGGTCAAGCATAAAGGGAATAAACTCAGTAAAGTAAAAACATAGGCAACAATGACCATTACTTGTCAAAAATAAGTGGGAAGGTGGATATCCTAAGCAACATGTATCATGTTTGGTCTACAATGTTACAGAACTGCTATTAATACTTGTTTATACCATGCACCTATAATAGGTTAAAACAAATAAGTTTACTGCTAGTCTTTCTCTCCTTTTTCTTTTATTCGTTTAACAGGCAACTAGGTATACATTTTTAGGAGCTTCAGAAATTAAATCACTGAATTTTAGTGTTCCACAAGTGCTCTTAAAGAAAGTGCAGAAACTACGCAACACTTCATTTTTGTAAATGCTGACAGGAAAATGGTCTTAAGCTATAAAGAAGCCTGCATTTACCCATTTCATTAATTACAACAAAACTGAAATAACCAAAAAAAAATCTGGAAAGTAATGTAAAAATATAGCAGGTGCTATATGAGGAACTGAAAATACCACAAGACTGTATTGGAATGCTCAAAACAGAACAAAAGTTGAGTAGATAGATGTAACACATCCAGTAAACTTTTAAGTAATGAAATAATTATACATGATGAAATACAGTATATTCTCGGTTTTAATATAACAGACAGCACTACTCTGGGTAAGTCTTTTATTTAGCATATACTTGCACAGCACAGTCTTGTTTGGCTTAAAGTGCGCATACCTTACAGTTGTGGCAATTAGCAGTTCCCGGAGCCAGTTAGGGTTATGGGTGATCCTGCACCTGTCCAATAAGTGCAGGGTTGTCCACTCCCGCATCACGCATGGAAACCGCTCTAACCACACTTTCACGCCCCTACCTGAAGACACGAGTCTGTCGATTATTTAAAACTATGCCCTCGCCAGCCGTGGACCTCACTTTACCATAGACACACCTTGAATGGTAACTGTCCACCACTAGTCCTATGTTGTCCATGGCAAATTCTGCTTGTTTTCTTGTAATGCTGGAGGTATTAATTCCCTTACTTAAAATAATGTGATTAGGGCTAACAGCTTCTGCTCTAGATCCAATGCACCGCAGAAGATCTTTGCTTTCACAATCTAAGATCATCCTCTAGGTGGGGAAATGTGAATTTTTTCACTCTTTTGGCTTCTAAAGTTCTGTTAAGCATTTGTTTAAAAGAAAATATGTCTCATTAAAATATATGAACAAAACTTTGTCCGGGTGCAGAAGCCTATCATAGAAATGAGTTTTTAAGGAAAGATCAAAAAATGTTGCATTTTCAAATGGTAAATTCAGCATTAAATTGGTGCAAATAAAGTACATTTATTTGCACTGAGGCTGAATTTGAAACCCCAATACATGGAACCACAGATAGTCTGAAAACTATAGCATTCATGAGGTTCAGTTTCATTTAATGGTTTTATAAAATTTTCATCATTGATTTTATAGTTTTTCTTCTCTGAAGGTTGGGATGTAAATTACCTGGCTTAATGCTGTAAAGAAAACAAAAATGTAACTTGAAAAAAGTTCTTCCATTTTAGATAATAAAAAATAACACTGGAGGCTAGAAATGATGAGTTAGGGAAAATACAATTATAAAATGATGTGTAGCTCATTTGAAGACAAACAGGATAACACAGAAGGCTTGAGCACTTCTGCATACACAGTAAATAAATAAAACATTTTTCTTTGTTCCAGATTTTATTTTAACAAACCGTGCAGCTACTAGAATTTCAGTAACAATAATACTGTTTCCCTTTAGTCTGTTCTGGCATTACGGGAGGTTAAAGGAAATTGAAAAAGCCTACTGCACTCTATGTATGCATATCAGCGTTAATAAACTACCTGTTCCAGCACTGCTATCTAAAACCTAGGAGAATTTCATTCATACAGAACAGCAATGATAGGTGGCAGAGTGGCTAAAAATAAGGCTGTTGTCTCAAGGACCCAACACCCTAGGTTAAAAATCCACCCTTCCCTTGCTGTCTGGTTTTGGGTACTCTGTTTTTAATCCTAAACCATAAGAAGTGTTTGTGTCTCCTGAACTGGAGTATGGCCTAGAGCTGATTCATGCCTTAACCTAATGTTGTCAGGATAAGATCTGGTACCCAATACTCCTAACTGGGATTAAACAGGTTTGTGAATAGGGTTATGGGATGTAAAGTTTTGTTTATTATGAACATGTTCTTCTTAAGTTTGCATATGCTGGATTTATGTCCAAGTGTCTGTTGATGGCATTCTCATTTGATAGTCAAGATTCAGCCAGCTCTCTGGCACTTTTAGTACTGGCTTTAAATTACTTGTACATTGTCCCAGTTAAATGTATGTCCTGTTGATTTAGTATGTGTATAGATCAGTGATCGTTAAGTCCTTTCTTTTGACGGCATTGCGATGTTCCTGTATACGTGTTGCGATTCTTTTTGATGTTTGTCCTATGTATATCGCTGAGCAAGAACTGCATGGAATGCTGTAAACCGTGTTACATGTTTCTGCTGTTGATTTCTTGTTTTTAGCATTCAAGAGGACCGTACACAGATTGTTTGTGGGTCTGTGTGCTATTCTGACGCCTGACGTGGCTAGGATTTGTGCTGCACCTTCAGACACCTTGTGGTGATAAGGGAGTGAGTGCCAGATGGGGTGGGGGTTCTGATTCAACATGATTGTTTGCCGAGTTTTTTGGCGTCTTATGTGTAAGCTTCAATTAATGAATGTTTTTGGGTATCCATTTGAAGTGAAAAGACGGAAGAAATAGCGTCTTTCATTCATTTTTGTCTCCTTCGTATTACAATGGGTGTGGACTCTTCTGAATAGAGTTTTAACACAGCTCCGTTTAGAGGGAGTAATGAGGTGGGGTTAGGAGAGTGTTGGTCGTAAAGTTTTATTTATTATGAGGCTGTTCTGCTTCTTAAGTTTGCATATGCTGGGTTCATGTCCAAATGTCTGTTAATGGCGTTTTCGTTTGATAGCCATGATTCAGCCACCTCTCTGGCACTTTTAGTACTGGCCTTAAATCTTACTTGTACATTGTCCCAGTTAAATGTATGTCCTTCCTTCAGATGGCGTTTTGATGCTCCTGTATATGTGTCGCGATTCTTTTTGACGTTTGTCCTATGTATACCACTGGGCAAGAACTGCATGGAATGCTATAAACTGCGTTTCGTGTCTCTGCTGCCGACTTCTTGTTTTTGGCATTAAAAAGGACAGTGCGCAGACTGTTCATAAGTTTGTGTTTGGGTAGCCATCAGAAGTGAAAAGATGGAAAAGATAGCGTCTTTCGTTTGTTTTTGTCTCCTTCCTATTACAATGGGTGTGAATTCTTCTGAATAAAGTCTTAATACTGCTCCATGTATGAGATGCTGGGTGATTGCTGGCGAAGTGTAATATCTTGTCTGAATAGCATTCCTTACGGTAGACATTTGTAATCAGGGTGGAGTCGTTACTTCTTTCAATGGAGATGTCCAGGAAAATGATACGTTGGTTTGTTTCTTTTTCCATGGTGAATTGGATTGCAGGGAATATTGTGTTGATGTGGTTGTAGAAATCATTCAGCTGGTCGTTTTTTAATATGACAAATGTGTCGTTTACATAGCATATCCGAAATCTGGGTGTGAATCGAGATAGAGCCACGTTTTCGAATCGCTGCATTACCAGTTATGCCGGAAGTCCTGATAATGGCGATCCCATTGGCATGCCTTCTTATTGAATGTAGTATTTTCCATTGAAATGAAAGTGAGTTTTCTGTCAAAGTGATATTAGGTGTATTATGCCTTTAGTGGACAGCTTAGTTCTTGTCTATATGGTGGGGTCATTATTCAGTCTCATCAGTAGTGTTTCTGTGGCCAGATGATCGGGATCATAGTATATAGTGATATGACATCAAATGAGACCATGACCTCTTCCTCAGCGATTGATACGTCTTTCAGGCGTTGCAATGCCAACTCGCCACTGTTGACAGAATATCCCGAGTCATAAGTTAAATGTTTGAGCACCTGAAAAAGTCCACCTATTAGACTGACCACTGGCACACACTTCCTTATCATCACGGTGTGTCAGAAGAAGCAGCACGTATCCTGTCCAATTCAGACATCAGAATAGCACACAAACCTACGAACAATCTGCGCACTGTCCTTTTTAATGCCAAAAACAAGAAATTGGCAGCAGAGACATGAAACGCAGTTTATAGCACTCCATGCAGTTCTTGCCCAGCGGTATACATAGGAAAAACTCTGCAGAATTGCAACATGTATACAGGAGCATCAAAACGCCATCAGAAGGATGGACTCACTATCACTGATTTATATGCACACAAATTCAACCGGACATACATTTAACTAAGACAATATACAAGTAAGATTTAAGGCCAGTACTAAAAGTGCCAGAGTGCTGGCTGAATTTTGGCTATCAAACAAAAACGCCATTAACAGACATTTGGACATGAATTTAGCATATGCAAGCTTAAGGAGTAGAAAATCCTCATAATAAATAAAACTTTACGACCAACTCCCTCCTAACCCCACATCATTACCAAAAACCCGGCACAATTTCACCTACCCAGCCCCCCCACCTAATTTCTGCTATATATTACCTTTGATTCTTGTATGTCTAATCATTATCCTCTGATGACGGCTTCTGCGCAGGAGCTGAAAGCTCAGGAATAAAAAGTACTTTATGATATTTGATTCATTCTCTCCTTTTGTGGATCTCCAACTACAAATATGCAATCTGTATCACAAACCTTTGCTCCCATATATATATATATATATATATATATATATATATATATATATAAAATAAATATATATGTGTCTTAAATTAAATTATCACCTTATTTCTTTCTAATTCCTCTGGTTGTGCAGCACCATTCTGTAGTTTTTTGGGATCCTTTTCTTTGATTGTAAAAATCCAGTCTCCAGGATCATTACCACCAGATGCTTGCCCATCTTGCTCTCTGAAAAATAAAAAGAAAACTAATGTTATAAATTTGCAATGTGAATTCTTTGTAAAGTTAAATTTTCATTCTTTCCATACTAATGAACATATTTAAAAATAAGACTGTAATGTTTGAACAAATGTAAAAGGTTTGCTTAATATTTTAATATTAAGAACTTCATTTATTTGAAAATATTTAGGAACATTTAACTGTTTCGGTGGAATAAAAGTGTATTGCTATTAACTACTAATCTAGTGTAAATAATGTAATTGAAACTACAGATATCATACTCAGTACAGTTAGCAACATTTTTCTAGGCACAGCAATATCCTGTTACGACAATTGAATATACACTTTCTATTATCTCATCATCATTCTGTACTGATCAGACCACCACAGCCCACTAAATTCACCCAGCTTCTCCTAGGGAATTCCCAGATGCTCTTAGGACAGTCCTGAAACGTAAGTGCTCCAGCATATTTTGGATCTGCCTCTCAGTATTATCCCAGTGGGCTGTGCCTTGTGCACTTCTCAAAGGAGGCACCTAGAGAGCATTTGTAATGCCTTTAAGGTGAATGAAAGCATACACCATTATTTTACTTCCACACTAGGCTTAGTTTACTGGACAGATGCATCAGAATATATGGCCCCTTTGATCTAAGGGGAACAGGCGGAAGCAAGGCTCACCTGTGAAGAAGACCAGATAACTATGCTAACAAGTCCAACAAAGTATAGTAATTCCTCCTCGATCGCGGGGCTTGCGTTCCAGAACCCAGAATAGGTGAAAATCCACGAAGTAGAAACCATATGTTTGTATGGTTATTTTTATATATTTTAAGCTCTTAGAAACTCTCCCACACTGTTTATAAATATTCTCCGCACAGTTATACAGTAAACCCTTGTTTATCGCGGTTAATCGATTTCCGGCGCTGCATGTGAGTGGCAGCCGTTTCAGCAGCTCCGTGTATGACTATCTTTTTTACCTTTTTTTCCTCTATTTATTTATTTATTTCCTCTATTTTGCTGATCACTTCTACCACTTTCTTTTATGTGGAATCGCTCCCTGGACACTTTTTACGATTTTTACTACTTGATATGGATTTTTACACTCCGAGACTCGCCTATTCAAGTAGTCAACTTAAAGCACTGAGAAGAAATGCTCACGCCGGTGTGGTTCCCTGTTTACCCGACGAGGTAAGAAGACAATATCGGGGCAGCCGAGCCGGTGCAAAGATAAAAGATAAGAAAAAAGCCAGGCAACTTGAGAGAAAATGGCGTTATAAACCGTCGGTGCCTTCTGTGATCCTGGGAAATGTGAATTCACTACCAAATAAGATCGACAAAAAAAATGAAAAATGGTGAAAAATGTCAGAACCTACAGAGAATGCAGCTTGCTGTGTTTTAGTGAAACGTGGCTAACAACTACCATCCCAGATGCTAACGTGGAGCTACCCGGGTTTAGCACAGTTAGAGCGGACAGAGACGCAAGTACCTGCGGGAAGAAGAAAGGAGGAGGACTCGCTCTCTATGTCAATACAAAGTGGTGCAACTCAGGACATGTAAACGTTAAAATCTCCAATTGCTCCAGGGACATCGAACTGTTGGCCGTAAGTCTGCGTCCCTATTACTTGCCCAGAAAGTTTAGACACGTGATTGTTGTCATTGTTTACATCCCCCCTCAAGCGAAGGCAGAGATAGCGAGTGACATCATCCATTCCGCAGTTTCTAAGTTACAAACGCAGCACCCTGAGGCTCTTGTGCTAATCGCTGGAGACTTTAACCATGTAACGCTGGACAAAACATTACCTGCCTTTTTCCAGTATGTGGACTGTAGCACCCGGGGAAATAGGACTATCGACCTACTGTATGCAAACATTAAAGACGCATACAGCGCCACCCCGCTGCCTGCGCTTGGGAAAGCTGATCATAACCTAGTACTGCTTCAGCTTCACTACAGACCAAGAGTGAGGGCGCTACCTACAACCACACGATCATTCAGGAAGTGGTCCCCTGAGGCAGAACAGGCTCTGAGAGACTGCTTTGGAACTACAGACTGGGATATACTGCTGGGGTCACATAGTGAGAACATTGAAGAAGCTGTTGACTGCACAACTGATTACATCAACTTCTGTATGGACATTGTAGTTCCAGTAAAGAGCAGTACGCTGCTATGCTAACAACAAGCCATGGATTACAAGTGACATCAAAGGCCTTTTGAACCAGAAGAAAAGGGCTTTTAAAGACGGTGATCAGCATGAGCTCAAGCGCGTGCAGAAGGAACTCCGAGTCCAGCTCAGGGCAGCAAAGGAGCAGTACAGGAGACAGCTGGAGCAGAAGTTGCAGAATAACAGCATGAAGGAAGTGTGGGATGGGATGAAGATTATCACTGGCTGCAGCTCGAAGCTGGGTGCCACCATCGAGACAGACGTGGAGAGAGCAAACCAAATGAACAACTTCTTTAATAGGTTTGATCACCCTAACCCACTCTCATCTCGGAGTACTGCATCCTCCAACCATCCTTCTGTTGATAACAGCATAGGTGAGACATCCCCCCACCCACAATTACAGCAGCCCATGAGAGCAGAGAGCTGAGAAGTCTTCGTGCCAGCAAAGCAGCAGGTCCAGATGGTGTATCGCCACGACTGCTGAAGGCCTGTGCGTTGGAACTGGGGAGTCCTCTACAGCGCATCTTCAACCTGAGCCTGGAACAGGGGAGAGTCCCGAGGCTTTGGAAAACATCTTGTATCACCCCAGTCCCAAAGGTATCACGTCCTAGTGAGCTGAATGACTTCCAGCCTGTTGCTCTGACGTCACATGTGATGAATACCATGGAATGGCTGCTGCGTCCGCCACGCCCTTGACCCTCTGCAGTTCGCATACCAGGAGAAGGTGGGAGCAGAGGATGCCATCATCTATATGCTACATCGATCCCTCACCCACTTGGACAGAGGCAGTGGTGCTGTTAAAATTATGTTTTTGGACTTCTCTAGTGCCTTCAACACCATCCAACCTCTGCTCCTTAGAGACAAGCTGACTGAGATGGGAGTAGACTCACACCTGGTGGCATGGATCGTGGACTATCTTACTGACAGACCTCAATATGTGCGTCTTGGGAACTGCAGGTCTGACATTGTGGTCAGCAACACAGGCGCGCCACAGGGGACTGTACTTTCTCCGGTCCCGTTCAGCCTGTATACATCAGACTTCCAATACGACTCGGAGTCCTGCCATGTGCAAAAGTTTGCTGATGACACTGCTATTGTGGGCTGCATCAGGAGTGGGCAGGAGGAGGAGTACAGGAAGCTAATCAAAGACTTTGTTAAATGGTGTGACTCAAACCACTTACACCTTAATACCAGCAAGACCAAGGAGCTGGTGGTGGATTTTAGGAGGCCCAGGCCCCTCATGGACCCTGTGATCATTAGAGGGGACTGTGTGCAGAGGGTGCAGACCTATAAATATCTGGGAGTGCAGCTAGATGAAAAATTGGACTGGACTGCCAATACTGATGCTCTGTGTAAGAAAGGTCAGAGCCGACTATACTTTCTTAGAAGATTGGCGTCCTTCAACATCTGCAATAAGATGCTGTAGATGTTCTACCAGACGGTTGTGGTGAGTGCCCTCTTCTACGTGGTGGTTTGCTGGGGAGGCAGCATAAAGATGAGACGCCTTATGCCTGGACAAACTTGTTAAGAAGGCAGGCTCTATTATAGGAGTAAAGTTGGACAGTTTAACATCTATGGCAGAGCGACGGGCATTAAGCAAACTCCTGTCAATCATGAAGAATCCACTGCATCCACTGAAGTGTTATCTCCAGACAGAGAAGTAGCTTCAGCGACAGACTTTTGTCACTGTCCTGCTCCACTGACAGACTGAGGAGATCGTTCCTCCCCCACACTATGCGACTCTTCAATTCCACCCGGGGGAGTAAACATTGCTCAAAGTTATTGTCTGCTTTATTACTCAAAGTTATAAAGCTATTGTCTGCTTTTACATGCATTTTTATTACTACCTGTATTTAATATATTATTTTTTATTTTTTTATCAGTATATACTGCTGCTGGATTATGTGAATTTCCCCTTGGGATAAATAAAGTATCTATCTATCTAATCCGCTCCAGACAGATAAATGAATTTCCATGAAGTAGGATTCTTTATTTATAAATCTTTATTTATAAATATTTTTGCAGTTAGAGCATAGAAAACCTTTTTACGACTTTCTAAATACGTTTTTTAACATTATTAGAGCCCTCTAGACATGAAACAACACCCTTTAGTCAAAAGCTTAAACTGTGCTCCATGACAAGACAGAGATGACAGTTCTTTCTCACAATTAAAAGAATGCAAACATATCTTCCTCTTCAAAGGAGTGCCGTCAGGAGCAGAGAATATCAGAGAGAAAAGTAAACAAAAATCAATAGGGCTGTTGGGCTTTTAAGTAAACGAAGCACCGCGATAAAGCCACTGCAATGAAGGGATCAATGTGAAGGTAGTCTTTTCAGCATTTTTTAGAGGAGCGTCCGTATCTTCTAAGCAAACAGCCCCTCTGCTCATAGCCCCTCGTTAGGAGCAGAGAATGTCAGAGAGAGAGGCAGAGAAAAGCAAACTATCAAAAATCAATACGGGCTGTTAGAGCTTTGAAATGTGCATCGTATATCATTGAGGATTTTTATTTAATATGTAATACGTGCTCTGATTGGGTAGCTTCTCAGCCATCCACCAATAGCGTCCCTTGTATGAAATCAACTGGGCAAACAAACTGAGGAAGCGTGTACCATAGATTAAAAGACCCATTGTCCGCAGAAATCCGCGAACCAGCGAAAAATCCGTGATATATATTTAGACATGCTTACATTTAAAATCCGCGATGGAGTGAAGCCGCGAAAGGCGAAGCGCGATATAGTGAGGGATCTCTGTATAGATCTACCTCAAGCTAGTTGGTTGTCATATCTACTAGGTGTGAACAAAGGACCTATGACAGCAGCAAGCAGTATGGAGTCTGGTTTTCATTGTTCTTTCAACTAACGAAGACATTGTGCTTGTCCGAAGTTTTAGCAGCAGTACAGGTAGTAGATCTAAAACAATCTCTCTGATAGACTAGCCTGATCCAGTTCTGATGTAGTCACCTAAGGGATAACTACACCCTCACTTGAATGGTTATGTCAACTGCCAGTTTGTTGAAAAATTGCCTGGAGATGAGACACAGTGGAGCAGCTAAAACCATACTGTCGGGAATGATTACACAACATGCCTGCAGTATGCCAACATTACATTTGGTGACATTCAAGGCTTGGAATTCAACAAAATCTGGCCAAGGGTGATATTTGTCTTGCCATAATCCAAGTTTTGAATTAAGGCCTTTTAAAGGTGATATGATCACGCATTAATTAATATGGAGGTTGTCCGATAACACGTATCAATGAAATTTTGCAGGTTTTTAACTAACAGTTCAAAATGTGTATTCATGCATGTGGTAGTACTTTTTTGTTATTACTTCTGCTATAAAGTACTCTTTAGCTTAATTTTTCCTAATATGCATTCTAGAAAACAACATTTCTTCTTTTGGACTTCCACAATGCATGGCATGGTAACATGAAATGTTACTGAGCACTGATGTCTGTAGTTTCTTGAAGAGCAGGGCATTCTAATTTGCATTTAATTTGTCAAAAGGCTGTTGGATAACACTACACTGTAATAATGGTATATAACAGCTGATGATAAAATATGTGTTTTTGAGCATGTTTTAAAAAAAATAGATCTTTTCATTAAACATTTTGGATCTGTTTAGCTTCTCACCTACAGGTTTGCTGCTGTTGTACTGACAAAGAGTTTAGGATACTAAATTTTTTGTCTTAGTCTAGTTGTAGCTATAATTGTGTTTTATTTCTATTCCCTTGTGCTTGCTTTTTTATAATTTTCTCTGTTGCTTTGATGCTCACACCTTTAATCTGCATGTATTTTAACTTGCTTTGTAAGTCTCTTGGACAGAGGCATCTGCTAAATAAATAATAATAATAATATACAGCAAATTCCAGAGTCATAAAAACTTGACCAATATGATCCACATGCACACATACAATATATACACACTATACTAAGTTTAGAAGGATGAGGCACAAACAACTAAAATAACAAAAGTATATAGTATGTGATTCTGCTTTAAAAATACTGAACACAAAACAAATCTGACAGAATTACTTATCCAAGTTGCTAAACAACAAATAAAGCACCTTAACTTTTACTTACGAATCTGATTCCTCTGAACTTGACTCATCATGGGTCTGCTCTGCCTTCCATCTTTTGTATCTGTCTATGAGCTCTGTTAAGTATGATGTTTTCTTGGCATGTCGTACAATAAATTTGTGCTTCAAGAGCTCTTTTGCTGTTGGTCTCTAAGGGGTCAAATGCACGTTACAAAAAGTTACTATATATCTTTATTAAATAAAGTCATGTAATTTTAAGTATCGTTAAGCATTAGATTTAGTGTTATATTAATCAATACTCTTAAGGTATAACATTAACAACTAACAAAATAACCATCCAAAATGAACAATTCTTTATGTGAAAAACAGCATTTTCTTTTAAAGATGCTTGTATATAACTATCTTACTAGACATATGGCCTGCAGTATATACTAATTATACTGTTACTAGTATTGTAAAATTTAAAGTTACGATGGAGACAATGCTTAGGTGAATTTAACAAATCATCAAATCTACTTTAATAAATATTCACCTCATCATGGCTAGTCTCAGTTTAGCCACACATTTCAAAATATTGCTATCTACCTGTATGTATTTAAGGTAACTAGGTTTAATATCAAAACCTGGTAAGCTTTAGGTGATGTAATATGTATAGCATAACTGCTTATGTTTCATATTACTATGACACAGAGTTAGATCTTGCATATCCAATGCTGGATCAGTCAGAGAGAATACAACTGCTAGGAAAAGGAATCTATAAGCAATGAACTTGCCTCATTCTGGAAAAAATTCTGTGACTATTACCTTTGTTTTCTGGCACACCTTACAAAGGGATAGTGCACAATTACTAACAGTCTGAAAACCTGTAAAAATTTTAAAAGCTTAAACCCTTTCCATGGCACAGGTCTAATGACCATGGCCCTCTTAATCCTGTGGATGGATAATTCTAAATCTAATTCTTAGATGCATGCCAGACTGCTAAACTTTGTAATCAATAGTTGACCATCTTCTGACCCCATTGCCATCAAGGTCATCAATCATAAATACACTCGTCCAAAGTAAATTTTAAGGACAGAGTATAGGTTGCAAATCAATTTTTTTCATTAGATCAGTAGGAGTTCTTTTCTTTTCTCTGGACTGAGGCTGCATAATTTCCCTCTGTCTTGCTTTGTTTTAAATGGGTTTCAAAATTTTACAGAAGGAAGCCAACTGGGTAGGCAAATCTGCATAGCTGCCTTTTCTGAGTTGCAAATTGAATTCTTGGCTGTGGTGCAAGGATGGGATGGGCACAGTGAGCAATGCACAGAAGCAGTATATATTTGTGTAAATCATGAAAATACAAAGACAAAAGAATATACTACACCATGAAGTTATGACTAAGGAAAATATCACATGACAAAATGTGACAAGAGCATGCACGTGTTTCAAATTCAATGAGAGCATTGTGAGAGTCAGTAAGTGAAAACTTGTATGAGATTCAATTCAGAGTGGAAAAGGTACAATTTCATAAAAGGACTATGTGCTCTGTTTGCTGGTTACATAAACATATAGTGATGCTAATATTTGACTCAAATTCTGAGCTGATCCACTTTGATTATGATCACTGAAATCTTAAATATACACATAAAATTACAGAAAACATGTTTTCCAACTGAAATATTTGTAGTGGACTCTCCATGTACATTATAGGGCAAATACATTGAAATAATACAGTGAATTAAAATATTTTCATGAACTTTAAGACATCAAGCGCAAATTCTAGCCTATTATGGAATTTATATCACTTAGGTTTTGTCCATTTGAGGGTTACAATTAGACAATGCTTACTACAGAAGTAAGGGCTTTAAGGAAATAACTAACATTAGACTTGGTTATAGTTCTCTGTATGGTACATTCACACATACACTCACTCACACAGTCAATTTAATGAAATCAAACGAAAAAATACAATTTTTTTGGCAGAAACATAACATTTTCACTTATGGTGGGCACTAGAAAAGCTGCAAGGTCCAAGCATTATGAGAAGCAATGCTACACAGAAATAATTTTCTATTGATGTTTCTGCTGTAATTTCATTATATCACAGGTTCAGACCTTGGTATTAGTAGAAATCAGTACTGTGTATTAAACTGTTAAGACAGTATTACTGCATGTGGGTCTGGCATGGTGATAGGAGACTCAACTGCTTACTATGCTATTACTAGCCATATCCAAAATAAATCTCAAGAACCTCAATTAAATGAAACTATGGAAAAACAAAGTAATACAAAAAGAAATACCAGCTTCACTTTCATACTCTTAAATTGAAAATGCATTAATGCTGAAGAACTTGACTTTAATGCTGCTGTGGGGAGATTTATGGCTTTCAAATTAGTACTTCTTTATAAACAGTTTGTGCTTACTGCTTAAGACAATACAAAACTGAAGTAAACTAAATCTGAGAAGATTCCAGTTACCCAACAGAAATTTCAGAAGTTAAAAAAATGACTGAGAATTTTAATTTCAGGTAAAATGTTTCTTTAAGATCAAAAAGTTGCAAACAAATGTAGTGTTGGAAGATAACAAAAAAAAAATGTAAAGACAATATTTACAGTACTTAATTTCACTTGCATCCTGCAACAAATAAAGGCTGGCTTCACCACCACAAATTTAATATCTCTCTATTATAAAAAAATATTGAGATGGATACTAGGGAGACAAGATGTGATCTTCTTGGAAGACAATTTGACGTCCCGCGAGAGACACTTTAACGTCACACGAGACAACATTTAAAACAAGTTCATGAACATCTAACCTAGCAGTTGTTGGAATGCTATTGCCATACACACTTAATGTTCTCCCAGCTCTTAAAACAACAAGCGACAAGCAGAACACGCAGCTCACAAGCAGCAGCAAGCCAGCAAAAGATCCGACGGCTTCTCCTTAGTGTGCCTTTAGGCATCCCATCCCCCTCCCTTTGCAACACGTGTGGCAGAGATGCGAAGTGGCAAAAGGACAGCTGCAGTACAGGTTTTGAAATGATCAACGCGCAGCGTGACAAGCAGAAAACGCAACTCATCAGCAGCAACAAGCCAGCAGATGATCCAACCGCTTCCCCTTAGCGTGCGTTCATCCCACCCCCCTCAAAATGCGAGTGGCAGAGACACGAAGTGGTAAAAGGACAGCTTCTGTACAGGCTTTTAAATGATCAATGCACAACACGACAAACTAAACACGCAGCTCACCAGCAGCTGGTCTGATGGCATCTCCTTAGCGTGAGTTCAGCCGACCCCCTTCACAACACAAGCAGCGTTATACGTCCAGCAAGAAAGAGATTTAACCATGCCCGGGGTGGGAAATAAAGGACAAGTATTGTTTTTACAAAAGTTTTAAAGTAAAAATGAAAATAATGCATATGTAACAATTCCCATGAAAATAACAATCTTTTTAAATTGTATATCTGGTAAACCAAACCGGGGGTGGGCGAGCAAAGGGCTTTGCCCCTAGTAAAGCTTAAAAATGAAATGACAGAAGGAGGATGTTTCAGTCATTGCACTTTTCTCATGTAATGAAAGTTGATACATATTCAATAGTTGACATTTCTGAACTTAACCATTTATTCCTCTTCCAGATCCATGCTGAAACAATTCCATTTCAGCTCAAAAATAATTTCATCAGCCCAAAGTAGAAAAGCATATCTCACCATATTACTTTTTTAAGCAAGGACGACAGCAACATCCCAAACAGAGCCTTAAAGTGCTTTTTAAATTGGCACCATATTTTGAGCAAGTAATAAACTACTGAATTACTGGTTAACACTAGAATTACCAGAGCCTACGAAAAAACTTGTAGATCCGGCCCACCTTAAATCCGTTTGCATCTCTCCGCCAGCGTCCTTTGTCCTGTAAATGTGCCGATAAAGACAAGCAGCAAGCAGCTGGCTATTCCATCACCCCACTAACTTAGAACATGCACAAACTTCTCCTAGCTCATGCCTTCATTATCTGGGAGCGAAGTGGAGTTTTAGAGTGGAAACAATAGATAGTAATTTGGAACACACGCATTTCATGTGTGTTCTGTTTCTACAATAATCTGTGTAAACACATTTTTAAAACAGAAACTTTTTTCATATTTTAGTAGTAAATGGTAAACTGTATAATGTATGAAGCCTGAAGTCCAAAGATCAAATAAACACTTTCACAAAAGGTTCAAGGAAAAGACAACAGCTTCCATGGCGTAGCGGTAAGATTTGCTGACTTGTAATCAAGGGGCCACAGGTTCGATCCCCACTGTCTTGTGTTAAAGACTGTTGTTTTGGGAAATCCCTTTAGCCATGAGCATACCAGATAGCTTCTCTCTTTCTTTTTTTGGTCCTACACTCTTTGTATTCCATAAGCTGGTTGTGTTATAATGTGATAAAACAAGATGGCCATATAATATTTAGTCACAACAATGGGTTTTCAGCAGAGTTTACATTTTAGGTGCATTCACATATAATGCACAAATCACCTATTGTGATAACCCAAGTATGTCCGTCAATGTAAGTCTGCTTACAACAATTCAGCCTTCAATGGACAATTCTGTTGAAAGGTGGCACACTTATTCTTTAAGAAAACTTGTTGACAGAGTTCAATATTTGTTGAGAAGCACTGGCAAATTCTCAAACTTGTCTATCTTAAAACAAGGAAACATTATGTGCAACTTAAACTACAATTAAATTTACTGTTTTAATTTTAACTTGACAGTGCTTACACCTACTTGTATATTTTCCACTTCCAACAGGCACTACTGACAGCGAATATATCTCCAAAACAACTTAATGAACACCAGCAGACTGTGTGCACAAACAGGAAGTTACTGATTGTACAGGTGGTCAATCCAGCATCTGCAAGTCCAGCTGGGCATGCAGAAACCTTCCTGTCAGCAAGTTGTTTCTACATTATGAAGTCTTTCCAGTGGTTTGACCACAAACAAAAGAAAACCACTGCACCAACATTTCACTCCTTCTGATGCTTTAAGCCAGTGTTTCCCATGGATCAACATTGGTCCACAGACACTTTGTGCCACAAAGGTTAAAAAGAACTGCAACTTAAACAATCTTCCTAACTGTAAAATTATTAAATACAAACAAGGAAAATAAAACATTATCTAGATATGAATGTAGTATCCTGGTGCATGACTATTTCAATGACACTATAATTTACTAGGGTGACCACATGTCTCAGTGACAGGAACAGTTCCAATAAATAACTGAAGAATATCAAAGTGTCCCAGTTTTTAACAGGTTGCCCATCTTAAAGTTTTTCAGTGTCGCAAACACTACTAAAACAAACACTGTCACAATACATTTTTAACTTGCATGAAACTTCATGATGGTATACTCCACTTGATTAAGGACCAAGAAGTAGACAAAAACAGTTTTTAAACAGAGTTTAAACTACATGTATTTGTTTATACTACAAACAGTGTGTGCAACTTTATATGTTTACAGTATTTGTGAAAGTATTTTTTTTCCTGTGCCCTAATCCATCTCTGATGATAAAGGAGGAATTATGAGGATGGATTTTATGCACAGTCATACATGTAATAGCTTTCTAAGTCCCATTTTATGAAAATTATTAAAGCCACACAATCTCAGAAACAGAAGGAATTAATTTCAAATTTTTTATACTTCATTCATTTATATAGGGTATGTAATTGGCATTTGCAAATTGTCATATTCATATATGAGGGGTGTGTGTGTGTGTTTATGTGCGTACGTGAGTAAGAAGGTGATAGACTAGAGTCCTGCCGAGGCCTGTTTTCAACCTTTTGCCCAGTCTTGGTGGGATAGTCTCTGGCTCTCATAACTCTGAAATGGATTGAGGAGGTTCCAGAACCTACCTACTGAATTCAGTCCATTAAGGGATATAGTGCCTGCATAGCCCTCGAAAGCACCTGAATGTTACACCATGCATACATTTTCTAACTTGTTTTGGTAATTGCCTGAACATACTGACATTAGCAAAATTAGTTTGTTGACAGCTTTTTATTGTTGTGAACATTACATTTCTGGTATATTGTCAAACCAAATACTTTCCAACAAGCTGTAAAAACTGAATCAGAATAGGTCTTTACTTTTTTAGTAACTGTAACTGCTAGATATTTGTACTTTTTATTGTTTAATTAAATTAAACTCATCCAATTCAAGCTGATGTTCAAAACTGTTTATGGAGAGTAACATACTCTTTCTTATTCAAGTACATTTTCACTCTAGAATGTTGCAGTAATTATTAAGGATCAGTAATTCACAGCATTATATCAGCATACAGAATAATGTTTTGTTCAAATCTTCCCATTACAATCCCATGGACGTCTAGCTGTTTGCGAAGGCAAATGACAGCAGTTCAAGAGAAAGAGCAAACAGCATTGGTTACAATTAGCAGTCCTATCTTGTGCTACATTCTACAACAAAAAGGTCAGATTGAAATGCATTTAGAGCAACATAAAGATAACAGGATGTCTGGAAATTAGAGGCTGCAGGGGTATATTTTATATTAAACAATCACTAAGGTTTGGCAGCAAATGTCTCCCTTTGACATGCCTAGTTTAACCCTGTGTTATTATTGGAGGATGTACTTTCTCTATTCTTTAATTTTACCAGAATCTCAATATTCCTATAGGATGCACCATAATGGCACAATTTTGATACAAGATGCTGTGACAAATTTATTTAGAGCTAAAGAAAAATGTATTCATGAAACAATGTAAATAAATTCTTAAGTAGCTGCACAGTTTTAGGATTAAAACTTGCATGAAGAGAAATAATTCATATGTTATTTAAAAAGTTGTAAGTAACTATAATCAAAGCCATGCAATTCCCCAAAAATAATAACAAAAAACTGGATGAGCCCTTAGGCCAAACAGCTGTGACATAATGTACATTCTCTTCTGACTCAGAAAAAACTAAACCACTAATTTAACCATGAGTTCAACTGCCTAAGGCAATCGGAGAAAACAACTACTACTAGTGGTAAATGGACTAAATAGGATATTTGTGGTTGGTCTGGTGGGTGAAGACTTTATTGGATTTAAAGTCCCTTAGATATTTTAAAGGTGAGGAGAAAACAGAAATTTTGAAGCATACAGGGACACTATGGTAATACAATCATCTGGGTTTTTTTAAAATAATATCTTGGATCTTGCAGGCTCATAATGACTTTCATAAAATTACAGGAAGTGACACACCTGAAACATTAGAAGCCTTACAATCAAGTACTACTAATTGAATAAGAGTTGAATTTGTAGAGATGCAAAATATCAGGCTCCCAATAAATGCAACCTTTAACCAAATTGTTGCTTTAATTCTAATCTCTCCCTAGTGGTTCACTCCTCTCCTACAATTTTTAAAATTTTCATTCTCCTCATTTGTACAGTACTTCAGAGTTTTAATTCTAATCTCTCCCAGGTGGGTCATACCTTAATAGCATAAACCAAAGTGCAAGGAAGCATAGCTGCATGATTGGAAATAAATATTACTTTATTCTTATTGTTTCGTTCAATTTATAATTTTCTGAGTTGTACTATTAGGACCATCAATTATCATTATTTTGTAAGGGTTCATGGCCTATGGTTAAAGTTGCTGTTTCCTTCCAATGTTTTTATCATCCACACACAATAATAGCTAAATGTTATTTTGGTATTTCTAAAATGTTGCAAGAGAACTTATAACAAGATTAAACATATTCAGCTGCTGAAGAAATACAAATCTATACTAATAAAAGGCAAAGCCCTCACTGACTCACTCATCACTAATTTTCCAACTTCCCATGTAGGTAGAAGGCTGAAATTTGGCAGGCTCATTCCTTACAGCTTACTTACAAAAGTTGGACAGGTTTCATTTCTAAATTCGAAATTCTACGTATAATGGTCATAACTTGAACCTATTTTGTCGCCCATATACTGTAATAGACTGCAGCTCGATGGCCGTGGGAGGCGGAGTTGTGTCTCACATTGTCACGCCCCCCACGTAATCACGTGGACTGACTGTGACCGCAGTACGTAGAGAACAAGGCAGAGCTCCAAAGAGCGCTGAAGAAAAGACACTTTACACAATTGAGAAGGCAGAAAAAGAATATCAAGCGAGTGACGCATACAAGCATATTCATAAGTGCAGCTACTGCGGAAACAAAGTACGGTGTAAACCGTAAGTTTAAATTAAGTTTGTAGACACGCTCCTTAAATTAAGTTCATAGACAGGCTGCCGCTGGCGTTTGTCATGCCACGACTAGCACGATATTCGCGGGATACAAGTTTAATGAGAGGACGCAGGGTATAAACGAGAGTTTTGATCAGTTTCTAACTAAGTTAAAATTGCTGGTGAAGGACTGTGCTTATGCAAATTTCGAGAGACTGTGTTTGTGGGGGGGATTGACAGTTAAGGCGGGGAGGAAGTTACGTCAGCATCTCCCCTCCCATTCACTTCATTTCACTCTGAGCTGAGCTCCGCAGCTAACGCGGTCTTGCGGAAGCAACTTTGTGGCGCTGCCACCAAATACTCACAGAAAAATCCACAAGTTAATACACACGCTGTCTCTAGGGCTTCTCCACACTCTGAATCCTCCAGGCACTACTGAGCATAATCTAATTTTGAGGGTTGGGACACCAATAATATTACTGAAAACCTTACAGCCAAGGAGACTTTGTAACGGCACGAGACTTCAGGTCACGTGTCTGCAAAAGAACCTAATTGAGGCAACTATTTTTACTGGCGGTTGCTCAGGGGAGAGAGTTTGTATTCCTCGCATCCCCGTTACACCCTCTGATCTCCCATTTCAATTCAAATGCCTCCAATTTCCAGTAAGGCTCTGCTTCGCAATGACAATTGATAAGTCTCAGGGACAGACCCTACAAAAGGTTACATTGATAATCATGTTACGTTATTTTTAAAATGTTTCCTTTTCTTAGCACAAGCACAGCTGAGAAGCTTCGATGCATGTGCTCCATAGCGCATTAAAAAAAAATAACGCATTTAATCACACTTTGCATTCCAAGCAAAGGGGAACTTTTGTCAATGCATGATTTCCTGGTACATCGATTACATTGATGCACACATCAGAGCTACAAAAATGGAAGAGTCTGAAGAAAGTGCGTTGCTAGGACTGATCGGAGGCAAATTTCATTTCGAAAGACTACCCGACGGGAGCCTTGATAAAAGCGTGGTTTTGTGCAAACTGTGCAAAAAGGAGTTTGAATACCACCGACGCACTTCAACCTTACGGTACCATCTAAATGCAAAACATGTTACAGCGAGCACAGGAACTGTGTATGATGTTAGCACTACCAGTACGAGTTTGAGTACCAACAAAAGGTGTCGGAAGCCCAAACCTGATGAAATGACTGGCTTCAGGACCAAAAATTTGTAAGTCAACATCGGTCAAACTTACAAATTCTCTAGCAAAATGGATTGCTTTGGACTGTAGACCACTAACAGTGGTGGAAGATAGGGGGTTGGAAAATGTGCTACAGTTAGCGTCAGGTTGTCCAACTTTCCAACTGCCGTGCCGAAAGACTATTTCAAGTAAAATTCAACAGCTTTATGACACTGAAAAGCAAGCAAATTTAGATGCATTACAGAAAGCGGACTTTGTAGCTCTTACTGGGGCTCATTGGACTTCCATGACCGTTAGTAATTTTAATTACATCTAATTACAGAATGTTCAATGATCACACTGTTTTAGCCTAATGTACTAAATAATTTTGGCTAAGGTTACTCGGAGTTTAAAGGTGAAGCTGGTCAAATTACCTTTTATGTTTCTGCCTTATTTTTTTAAGAAGAAAAACTGCACTTTATGTTGAAATTTTTGTTATTATTATTTAAAGACAATGCCA
Source organism: Polypterus bichir lapradei (assembly GCA_026402145.1). Taxonomy (NCBI): domain Eukaryota; kingdom Metazoa; phylum Chordata; class Cladistia; order Polypteriformes; family Polypteridae; genus Polypterus; species Polypterus bichir. Next base: position 2,282,830 of record JANRMT010062834.1, read on the forward strand.
TTCTGAACATGTACTTAAAGTACTTAGAATACCACTTTATTTTTAAGTCTGCCCAATTTTAGCCAGGGATGATATTTTTGTTTCTGTTTTGAACTGAAATGCAGTTTAAATGCTTTTTTTTTTTTTTCTTCAGAAATTAAAAGACCTTGCGTTTACAATATTCATGTCCATGTCTATTATTTGATTCTGTCGCCCACTAAAACCCGTTTAAATTAAAAAAAAACATTTGCGCTTTGGGACAAATTTTCTTGTGTGATGACATGCGATTAATCAAGATTAATTAATTACAAAGCCTCTAATTAATTAGATTAATTTTTTGAGCCCAACCCCTAATATAAAAACAATTACATTGTCAATCATGTTACGTTATTATTAAAATGTTTCCTTTTCTTTTTCATTACTTCTTTAACACACTACTTCTCCGCTGCGAAGCGCGGGTATTTTGCTAGTTTCAAATAAAACAGCTTTCATTTAAGATTTATTGATGAATATCAGATACATTATGACGAATATTGCTACATTATGAAGCCATGAGGCACAAATATCAGCAATGTCTCTATCACATTTACAGTATCTAGGATACTTAATGACCTTTCCTCCACTTTCTTCAATATTGGTCACCACAAACGTTGAGACACATTAAGTGAATCACCATTCACTTAATCATTAAGTACTACTAGCGTTTCTTAAATTGTGTTCCAGGGAATCCTGGGGTTCCGCAAAACTTTACAGCAATTCCGTGAGGCATTAGTCATAATGCCACGTATCAGCTGTAGTTACTGTTATCTATTTTTTTTTTTAACCAATACAAAAAAAAAAAAACAACTTAAGTTAGATTTCTTTCTTTTTTAAATTGTTATTACATGCAAAACTTCAGTGGCTTTTGCAAAGTCAGGTTTTTAAAAAGATTTTGTGAAGATCTGAGAGTAGAAATGATTATATTCCAATCAAACAACAACTGTGATCATTTGCAGTTTTTCAGTGGTACAGATTAGAACATTATGTTATGTTACCCTGCAGATATACTTCAGTTTTTGATAAAGTTTAACCTGTCATTTCAGGAAACACATAAAATAACATTTTACTGTTCTAATAAAACAGAGGGCCCGAACAAGAAAAATTAATTTTGGACACAAACCAAAGGAAAGATAATTCCTTTGATAACTTCAAAACTTAACTGACCAAATGGATGAGGAAGAAAAGAAAAATGAATGAAAAAAATAAAATTAGTGATCAACCATTTACATCTGAAAACAATCAGAAGCTTTTTGTTGATTCTGAATCCACTTAGTCTTAATGAAAAGTAAAGAATGATCTACAAATGAAGAAGATACGTTGGATAATTCTACCTCAGACGTTATGTTCAAAATTTTTGAAGACTAATTTACTTCTCAATAAGCCAAAAAAAAAATCATAGTGAATGTGGACTTCTAAGTTAATAAACATGCAAGATTCTACTCCAGTTTGCTTCTATATACTTATGTGAAAGTAGATTTTCAAATGTCAATGCAATGAAAAACAAACTAAAATAGGATAAATATTGTATGAAACCTACATTAAGGCTACCTTAGAATTTACACAATATATTAATGATTTTTGTCATACAATCCCAGCATATTGTTTTCATTTTCATGTCTGAAAGTTTTTATTATTTTATACTTTTATAAATATACCGTACATTGTCTTGATTTAAATATTTTTCACATAGCCGATTATTTTATAAAATTTCCTTTTTTTTAAATTATCATAAAGGTCAATGGATCAAAATTTTTTTCGTACAGGACTTTACAGTCTCAAAAAGTTTAAGAAACACTGCTTTGTATCATCTTTGCCCCTTCACGGCTTCATTTTCACCAAGTAATTTTATGCCTTTCACTCTACATATCAAATCTTTGTAAGCTTGTATCTCTTTATTAACTTGATTAAAACCCTTAACTCTCAAATCCATTTGATCAATCTCAACTTATTTATTTCTAGTTGTACTTAATATAACTCCTACATTGGCCACATTTCACATGTTGAGAATACAACTTTATATATTTTAAAATATATCCATATACTTAATATAAATACCTAAACTAAAACAAATTACTAAATACTATGAAAATGGCACATTAAAAAGGCACACTACATTTTCTTCTCAACTTACAAAGCTAGGTTCTTTGTTCAAGCAGGCCTCAACAAATTCTTTAAGTGGTTTGCTGTAGTTTCCTTCCAGTGTTGGTGGGTTATTCTTTGGGATCAGGAATAGAACCTTCATTGGATGCAATTCAGAGTGAGGTGGCTCTCCTTTTGCTAGTTCAATTGCTGTTATACCTAAAGACCAGATGTCTGCCTATTTAAAAAAAGAATGTAATTCAATTTCAGAAATAAAGCATCATTATACTCTAAGTCTAAATATAATTCATATTTGAAATATATTTTTGGAAAAAGGACAACAGGACCACATAGGTTTTCAAAACACAATTCACATACAGATAAATTATGACTGCATAAGTTAATTGACCATTCTCAGTGTACAATACACCTTAAAATACAAGTAGTAATATCATAATACCAGAAATTTTGTATTCCAATACCAGTGAAATTTTATGATACACAATACCACAGCAAAAAGAGAAATAATATTCAATGACATATTATTTAAGTAATTCCATTATTTAAGTGAACAATGTGGCACCTTTTTCTGTAATACAATATAAAATATGCAAATTCTAACAGCTTTAAAGTACTGGTCCCAACAAGTACTTACCCAGTTATTTTTAAAATATACAAGTATTGGCATTCGTAAATATCAAACTAAAATGCAGAGCTTGAACTTTCATGTGTGGCTGAGGTAGGGATCCCAACAATGTAACAACAAATGGGGATTTCAGCATAGGGTTTATAATGAATTATATCACCCTGAAGTAAATGAATTACCTTAGCATGTACACATTATAATTCTGACATTTTTTGTCCATTAAATGAAAAATATTGCCTAAAACACATACTAAATACAAAAATTCAAACATTATTACATATGCCAGGATAAATGGGGAAGGATGGTGTCAGGAAAAGTATCCAGTTGTAAAAACCATGCTAAAACCTTGCTGAATTACTGAACTCCAAGACCATTCAGGATATTTCCATTTAAACAAACTCTTTAAAGCTGTTTTTGTAATATGTCTGTAAAGTGTACTTTGTCGGTAAAACACAAGTTTGTGACATTTGCTATTGTAAGATTTTATATTTGCATCATTAGCTGGTTAATAATAATAAATGATTCAAATGTTAGAAACTCAAGGTACTTTCAATTTTCTAAATCTGTCAAAACACTAAAGCCTCTTGTATGAAATCAAAACTTGTCAGTTTTACAAGAACCCTTTATTTCAGAACTCATCTTTATATTTGAGGTTTTTAAGGCTTCCAATGCGAGTGATTAAATTTTATTTACAAATCCAGAATTAGAAAATTACTTTGGCTGTCATTACCTGTACACAAAATGTATAACTGAGGAAGCATTACATTCTTCAATGTACTGTTCACTTATATGATGCGTGTGATTTTACTTAGTGGTTACACAGTTGCACTCAAAATTGTTCAACCCCCATTGCAAATTAGGTTTATTGGCAAAATTTACAAACTTCGGCTCTTTGCAATAAACAATCAAACAAGAACAATTTATATAGATCAAAACTAATATTGCAAGTGGTTTCTCCACATTCAACACAAAAAGTTTGTAAATTTTGCCAAAATACCTAATTTGCAATGGGGGCTGAATAATTACTGTACTGCACTGTGCCAATCAACAGTAGTTTATGTAATTCATTTGGCTTTTGAAGGCACATTTAGTGTTTGCAGATTCATATTTTATATATATTTTATTTTGTTACTAACAGAGCAACTTGTGCCATCACTGGTGAAGAAAAGTCAAACAGGCACTTTGAGTCTTACTTCAATGTTTTACTTGCTTTAACTGTCATTTGCGCTGGCATTCCTTTTACGTCCCACAGTCCTATATGCATAACTATGGATGTGTGTGACACTGAACTGAATGTGAAGGGATGGAGGCTTGGTCTGATGGACATTTGAAGAAGTGCAATCAGAGAATGAATGCAGAGTCCATTCATTTTTTGAAACTGTGCAGGACACTATTAAAAATAATTAACCTCGTAATTTTTTCATCTCCTCTAACAAATGTATGAGAATACAAATTAAATGATTACGCCTCTCATTTGATTGGTAATGTTATTTTGCTTTCAAAGCATGTTTCTGGACTAATTACACAATGAGGTTTAATTCCTGCACAAGTGTGCTGAAAAAAATTCTGCTCAAACACAAAGCATTTCCAGACATGACTTCTGTTGTTTTTCTTTTCAATATGTATGGATGTGGTGCTGAATCATTACCATCGTGAACCATTTTTATATGTAGTTTTTACTAGCGTTTTTATCATGTATTATTGTGCCTTCAGTAGTAATTTATGTACTTGCACCAATACTGTAAAAAGCTGGCACAATTACCTTTTCAAACCTTTGGTACTGATTAATACCTAATTAGGTCAGGAGATTTCACTCACCCAAAGAAATCATACTACAGCACGTTGTTCAACAATGGTACAAAACTGCAGTGGAGTGTCCCTGTTCATTTGACGTAGCATCAACTAGACTAAAGGAAGAGCGCTGCACTGTGCATGCTGGAAACTTCCATAAGCCACTGTGAATGTGTTGTATTGCATCACCTTCAATCTGTTGCAGTTACACATGCTTTTCAAGTTGCCTGAACTTTATGATTTACCTTCATATATTCAAGTTTTTTTATAAATCCTGACTTTTATGAGGAAAGCTGAATTTGCAAATTGCAAGCCTCTTTTTTCTGCATACTCAAGTTTTATAAATCTGACCCCAGATATGTTAAGCTTATGCAGAACAAAACACACAGATTTAAGGTTGAGATATGCATAGCTCATATAGACATAGCCACATAGACTTAAGACTGTAATTGCTGCTAATGGTGCATCTACTACAGTGCACCCGGACAGTATTCACAGCGCATCACTTTTTCCACATTTTGTTATGTGACAGCCTTATTCCAAAATGGATTAAATTCATTTTTTTCCTCAGTATTCTACACAAAACACCCCATAATGACAACATGAAAAAAGTTTTACTTGAGATTTTTGCAAATTTATTAAAAATAAAAAAATTGAGAAAGCACATGTACATAAGTATTCACAGCCTTTGCCATGAAGCTCAAAATTGGGCTCAGGTGCATCCTGTTTCCCCTGATCATCCTTGAGATGTTTCTGCAGCTTAATTGGAGTCCACCTGTGGTAAATTCAGTTGATTGGACATGATTTGGAAAGGCACACACCTGTCTATATAAGGTCCCACAGTTGACAGTTCATGTCAGAGCACAAACCAAGCATGAAGTCAAAGGAACTGTCCGTAGACCTCTGAGACAGGATTGTCTCGAGGCACAAATCTGGGGAAGGTTACAGAAAAATGTCTGCTGCTTTGAAGGTCCCAATGAGCACAGTGGCCTCCATCATCTGTAAGAGGATGAAGTTCGAAACCACCAGGACTCTTCCTAGAGCTGGCCGGCCATCTAAACTGAGCAATCTGGGGAGAAGGGCCTTAGTCAGGGAGGTGACCAAGAACCTGATGGTCACTCTGTCAGAGCTCCAGAGGTCCTCTGTGGAGAGAGGAGAACCTTCCAGAAGGACAACCATCTCTGGAGCAATCCACCAATCAGGCCTGTATGGTAGAGTGGCCAGACGGAAGCCACTCCTTAGTAAAATGCACATGGCAGCCTGCCTGGAGTTTGCCAAGAGGCACCTGAAGGACTCTCAGACCATGAGAAACAAAATTCTCTGGTCTGATATGACAAAGATTGAACTCTTTGGTGTGAATGCCAGGCGTCACGTTTGGAGGAAACCAGGCACCGCTCATCACCAGGCCAATACCATCCATTTTTCAACGGCAGGAACTGGGAGACTAGTCAGGATAAAGAGAAAGATGACTGCAGCAATGTACAGAGACATCCTGGATGAAAACCTGCTCCAGAGCGCTCTTGACCTCAGACTGGGGAGACGGTTCATCTTTCAGCAGGACAACGACCCTAAGCACACAGCCAAGATATCAGAGCCCAGACTTGAATCCAATTGAACATCTCTGGATCTTAAAATGGCTGTGCACCAATGCTTCCCATCCAACCTGATGGAGCTTGAGAGGTGCTGCAAAGAGGAATGGGCGAATCTGGCCAAGAATAGGTGTGCCAAGCCTGTGGCATCATATTCAAAAGACTTGAGGTTGTAATTGCTGCCAAAGGTGCATCAACAAAGTATTGAGCAAAGGCTGTGAATACTTATGTACATGTGATTTCTCAGTTTTTTTTATTTTTAATAAATTTGCAAAAACCTCAAGTAAACTTTTTTCACGTTGTCATTATGGGGTGTTGTGTGTAGAATTCTAAGGAAAAAAAATGAATTTAATCCATTTTGGAATAAGGCTGTAACATAAAATGTAGAAATGTGATGCGCTGTGAATACTTTTCGGATGCACTGTATATGCTGACCTGAAGGGGGTGAATACTTATAACATGAATTAAGTTGTATTTTATATTAGTAATTAATTTAGATCACTTTGCAGACATGTTTTCATTTTGACAATAAAGATTCATTTTCTGTTGATCAAGATAAAAAGACAATTTAAAGTGTAGTGGCGAGCGGCTTGGGGCGGTACACCCAGCCGGGACGCCCGGAAGGACCAGAAGAGGGACTACGCCTCCTCCGGACCACAAGAGGGCAGCCGCCCTGTTTGGTATGGGGACCACGGGAACAGAACATGGAAGCTCAACCTTATAGGGGCCTGTGGTCACTGCCAGGGGGCACTCAGATGCCTGAGAAGCCCTGGACGTCACCACTACCGCCACACCCGGAGGTGCTGGGGGAAAGAATACCCGGAACACCCGGAGTGCTTCCGGGTGCTCAGCCGGCACTTTTGCCACATCAGGAAGTGCCGGCAGAAGTTCATCGGGAGGCACCTGGAGCACGTCCGGGTGAACATAAAAGGGGCCGCCTCTCTCCATTCGATAGCTGGAGTCGGGTGGAAGAGGGCGAAGCCTGGAGGAGAGGAGTGGAGACAGTGAAGAGAGAGGCATTGTGTAAAGCCTGGACTTGAGGGTGATTGGTGCTGGGGCACTGGGTTGTGTGCGGTTTACACTGTTGTGTTAAATATTGTAAACAAAGCGTGTGTGGTTTGAAACCAACAATTTCTGCCTGTCTGTGTCCGGGCTGTTCCCCACAGTGTATAACAATAAAATGTGAAAAACTTCCAAGAAGTGAATACAGTACTTTTTAATAGGCACTGTACATAAGAATGGGAATTACATTTATGGTTCAAGGAGTACATTGTGAACAAAAAAGATGATGGCACTGGTCCTTGTGTGCTTCAGAGCAGCTCACATGCACATCAGAAATACAGCCCTTCAGCTTCACCAACTGCATTCTGCCAAATGGATAATCCAGTTTTCCAGGACACCATAGGCTAATTCACCTGCATATCTGTGAACTTACCCCTCAAGAGGGAAGGCTGGAAGGCACTAGAGAAATAAAAATTATAATCCACACATTGCTGCTCAGTTCAATGAGCACAAAGTGTTTCTTGTTAACTCAAGACAACAGACAGTCCACGATTATGTGCCCTCTCATATTTTAGCAGACCTGAGAAAGGATCATCAAGAAAATCTATTTATTATGGCTTAAAAAGCAAAGAGGAGAGTGTTAACACCTACAGACGGAGTACCTGTGACCCTGAGTGTGAAACTGATGGGATAAATGGGGCATTATGGGATACCTCTGAAAAATGTAGTCCTTATTCCACAGCCAGTGGCGGTTTTACAGCAGCCAAACAAAACGTAATACAATAAAACCTTAATTAGACGTCAGTGGTCGGGACCGAGGCCATAATGGATAAGAGAAAATACAGATAACAGAACAGCTACCTTAAAAATGATACATAGTAGATTAGATTAGTGAACAGTCGTATTTATTTACCACACAAAACCACACTAACAAAATACAGTAGTAACAAAATGAATTCCTATAATAAATACTGTAACGACCAGTACAATAAGCAAACACAACTCTGAGCACTGGAGTTTTCCATGTTTTACTTCACTCTGTAACAAACAGCATCCTGTCTTATACTCTCTTATCTGGGTTACAACTTCAAAACAATAAAAGAAAATTTTCCCTATTAAACAATTTATCTCCTACCACTCACATTCTGTCTTTCTCTATACCACAAACACTCTTGCTAATTGTGTCCAGAATCACTACTCAAAACTTCCTTCTGCTGCACCTTCCTTTGTCTCATAACTTATCCTGTCATTAAGTGGCATGTCCATCCCTTACAGAACAGAAGTCCTTCACCCAGTCCCATCACCTAAGCATTCATTCCATTTCAGCTTCCGCACAAGTGCATCACAAGACGCCTGCACGTCACAATATATTATCAAAACATACTATAACAGAATTTAAAAAGAAAATTACAGTACAGAACATTAACATTAATACAAAATAACATTACCATCAGTGTTTTCCATTTTCAACATGTTTTTCAATTCTGTTGGCATCACGCTTTATACCGTTCACTGTTGTTCTTCCTACTCAGTAAACTGAAGCAATACTTAAAGCTCTTTCACTATTTCATAAATGTTTAATAATCTCAATTTTTTGGGACAATTCCAACACCACATGCATACATTTATCGACCATTGCAATATATAGTACTGTAGTTTAATTATAACAAAAGAGAAAAGGCACGAAACACTATTAAAAGTGAGGGTACGTAACTGGCACTGCAATTTCAAAATGCTGTATGAAACATGGTGCTGGGGAGAACACTACATACTAGCACAAGGGAGAGTTGATCCAATGTGCACAGCTTACAGTGTACCACACAGCAGTAGTAATAAAGAAATAGGTAGGTGCTGGCGTGTGCAATATGTTTTTAATTATTTATATACCAGTAACAGCGCACGAATACACTTGACTTGAGCATTTATTGTTTTCAAACTCTTTCTCTGTACGTTTACCATTCGTTTGCTCAGAGGTTGATGCGCTTGCTGCTTACTGAGCAGCTCTTCTTTTCTCCACCCTAGCAGCCTGCTTCTTCTCTTCTTTCGTAGGCATCTTTTCGCGTTAAAACTGATTAAGTCAGTGTTTGTTTTGCAATAGTAAGTTTTCCTTAATTTTTCACTTAAGCTGGCACTCAAGTCTTCAATCTGCCTCAAGAATGATTTAAGTTATGAAGAGGTAGGGGAAGTGACAGCAATGGTGGTAGGGATTAGAACGGCGTCTGTACACATGCAGGGCACTGTCACCCTCCTGGCCGCTGCCGACAGTTGATTTTACAATAAAATAAATTAAAATAAAAATAAAAAAGCGGTTAGTAGACATCACGTAGTATATGTGTACCAAATTTCAGGTCAATAGGTCAAATGGTTTGCGAGCTACAGGTGATTTAAAATCCTGGACAGACAAACGGACAGCCACGGTAGCATATTATAAAAGATGATTTTCTTTGGCCCTGACAGTTAACATTTAATTGAGTGAGTAACTGATAAGAGATTTTAATGTACTTGATGTACAATAAAACAAAAAGGAAATGCATAACCTATTAAGAAAAAGGAAGGCTGTGTTCCAATTTATATCAGACTGTCTAATTCCCTATTGTGCATACATTACGGTTAAGAATTTGTGAAATGCAAAAATTTTTATTCAAATAAAAATGTTTGTTTCAATTGCCCAGTTTTACTGTATACATTAGTTTGTAAATGTCTAACTTTAAGCAATTAAATCAATTAGGTATTTAGAAGCAATGTGATTGAAGTAAAGCGCACTTGACAACAAATGAAAATTTTATACAAGAACATACCTCAGATATCACAAAATTCAATACATACAAAATTCTAGTATACAAAAGCATAAATTCAACCAAAAAGAAAGGTACAGCTTCCACCACTGGTTGGATGCAGGGCCAATCTTTGAATGTCACTTTTGCTGAACTGCTTGCCCTGATCAGACTGATCAACTACACAATGCAACTGGAAATATGTGTCAATGTCATTAACTGAGCACTGATGATATGGAGTCTGTACTGTATATTTGACACAGTTAGCCTTTAATGCTTGACGGTGTCATTATTCACAAATGAGTGCAGGCTACTGTACATATTACATTTGGGAAACCTAAACCTCTAGTGCTCCTGATAAAACCTGTAGTAATTGTGTTTTACATAGTTTTACTTTCCCCTCCAAAAAAAAAAGCCTCCTTGATTCTGTGATGTCCAGAAACTCATATTAGTGCAACTCTGTGAATGCCCAGATGAAGCAAAGTCTTTCCTTGATTCTTTGCATAAACAATACTGTACAGAAATGCGCCACATTTATTTATTTATTTAATTTTTTTTTATTATTTTATTAATTTTATTGCAATCCATACAAAGCAATCAAGTTTTTACAAAAAGAAAAATTGAGTTAAGAACAGATCACTCCCTACCCTTAGAAATGCGCCACATTTAAGTCAGTGGGAAACCGATGTGTTATATTATTTGAAGTTGGAAAAAATCAAATACTCAGTTAGAGGATCTGTACAGACTTTTTTCAAAACATGGCAGGATCTAATCAGTAATATTTTAAAATAAGTTCATAAGGCACAGAGAATTTATTAATTTAGGTATGTTTACAAGCCTTAAATTTAACGCCGTTTGGCTTGCTCTCTCTCTCAGGGGTGGGGATCAATCTGTTCTTAATTTTTCTCTTTGTAAAAACTTGATTGCTTTATATGGATTGTAATAAAATTAATAAAAAAAATAAAATAAAATAAAAGACAAATGATTTGCATAGTGGTCTGGAATTTGCTGTGTTGTACTGACTTGGCAATGTATGGTGTCAACTAACTGCAAATAAAGTTAATTTTTCAAATTTATAGTAGTTAGAAAATACCTAGGGATCTATGCTGTCCTTTCTCAATATTTTTAACTGGAACTGTGAAACCCCAACAAATAATTTGAACCATCCTGTCACTTTAATATCTCATAAGTGAAAAAAAGAACATGAGCACACTATTTTAAGAATAAAAGGTTGAATGTAAATAGTTATTGAGTTGTGCAACTAGGTCAATTTAATACATATAACTCTTTATTATTATATAATATACATGGGAATATACCAATGGCATATCAAAAAAACATTTCTTCCTAACCTTTTCCCTCTAGGGTTTAAAAAATTGTACATACTATGTTTCAAAGAAAAGAAGCACACCACAGTCAATCCTAAAATGTTTTGAAGTGTGGTATTTATTTTTTCTTGTACATTAGTTCTTGTACATGTTTACATTACTGTAAACATCTCAGTGCTCCTTAGCGTTGGAAAGTTACTGACTTAGAATTGGTACATTTCATAATTAATGATTTCAGCTTCATGACACACATCTTAATAGCAAATTCTTTTTAACTAAATCTTTTACTTCTGCCTCTCGTTGACAAAAAGAGTAATGGAGATAAATGGCATAATAATTTTAATGTGATACATTAATTCTTGGCATTTTCAAAGGACAGTATAGCTTTATTGACTTCCTATTTTGTTGCAAATGTATCAGGTTAATTTAAATGATACTGTAACTAAACTGTAATAGTGGATATGCTAAAATAAATCTTTTAACAAAAAATATGATAGGGAAGAATAATTTAACTGTCAAAATCTACCATTGATAAAAACATGTATTCCACCATAATTAATTCAGTTTTTACTGTTTTGGACTAATTTCTAGAATCATAACAATCCATGACATCAAACAATGGACCTATTCACAGAATTAAGCAGTAAATAGGAAAACTAAGCTGGGAATGATGTAAAGCAAAATAGCTAAACTAAATATATAGCAAATACTTAAATGATGTTATAAGTGATATAACATTTACAGGTAAAGATCTTGTTTGGACTATACTCCCACAGTGTTTCTTTGTGCCTTCGAGTAATGTGGCTGGAAGTGGGTGAAGAAGGGTGCAGATTCTACTTAACGCAGGAACGTATTCATGTATGTTATTTATATAAGGGATGCAGAGGCAAATGTGAAAGGATGGGAAAGTTTTTAATATTGGTTTGAGGAAACAGTCAAACCAGTCTGTTGGCAAGTTTATCAGAGGCACCCCATTTAACTGGGACATGGTATTCTTTCTTTCAGTTTTTTCACATTACATTTTCTGCCATGTATATATCCTCTCAGAATGTTAGAGATATTGTTTTACTTGTTTTAAAAAATAAAAAAGCCTCCCTAAGGTGTGATGTGGGGAGTGGAGAGAATAAACGTTATAGTGGTGTGAAGGGTAATATGCAGGCACAGCATGCAAAATAAGTTAGTCGAAATCCTGCAAGGAATGCAGAAGGCTGAGCTAATTGCAAATTTACAAATGACCAATGGGAAATTAAATTATTTAGATAATAAGGTGAGTGCAAGCAGATATGGAGGCATAGCAGTAATAGAGAAGGAAAGACATGCATGGAAGAAATTCACAGAGCTGTCCCCACTCTGAAAGAAAAAAAAACATTTTTTGAAAACTATGTAAGTAGTATTAAGCTCTATGGGAGCAAATCTAGGCAGAACATGAAGCAAAGCTAGAAGATAAGAGAATCATCAGGAGGGTGTGTGGAATATCAAGGATTGAGAGGAATATGAAAAAAGAGGTAAAACAAAGAAGAGGTGATAGTCGTATTCTACTCAGCACAACACCTAAGATGGCTTGAACATATAAAGCAAAAGGCAGAGGATGACTGGCAGAACAGGTATATCAAGATGGAATTGCAGGGGATGGCATATAAGAAGATGTGGTTGGAGGTGGTGTTGGATGATATGAACAGAATTGGTTTCATTCCAGTAGATGTCCAGGATGATATAGAGTGGAGGAAAAGATTTAGGAAGTAATTGAAAATGATTAAATTCAGCCAAACACTATGGTATCAGCACAATCTGTTTTGAAAAATAATCATATGCATAACACCCTTACAGTAGTCTATAAACATACAGTGTAAATTTAATTCAAGTTACTGTTAAATGTATTCATTTAAAATTAAGCAACTCTAATTCTATGGCTAATGAAATCTTATTCTGGTACATTAAATTAAATAAATGGAAATGCTTTACCTTTGAATCATATGCTGACTGCTTTATTACTTCTGGTGCCATCCAAAAAGGTGTGCCTACAAATGTATTCCTCTTTATCTGTGTGTCTGTCAATTGTCCTGCAACACCAAAATCTGCTAGTTTGACATCTCCTTGTTCAGATAACAGAACATTGGCAGCTGCACAAAATAGCAAAAAAGCAAGTTAAGATGACATTTAACAAATTTTATAAAGAAGGTCTTTAACATATAAAGCTGTACTAACCAACTTTACATTGGACACTTGTTAATATAAAATACTACGACATAGAGAAATATATATATATCACAAATTAAACAAATTTGTCTACAGTAGGTTTAAATAGCAAACACTCTAAAACTGAGGTAGCAAAAAGCTAAATACCAATGTTTTATTATTATTTATTTATTTATTTTATTTTTTTTTAATTGTATGAAATTTAATATTCTTTTAAAAGGCACACTAGTTAATCGTCTGATTATTGTGGTGGTGTTCTGGGATGAAACCCAAATGAAACATATAAATAGATGATTTATTTTCTTGTAAAAACGTTCAAAACTACTACTCTCAGGAATGTAAGGATATTTTGTGCCACAAACTTTCATGATACAAAAATAAGACAAAATTCATTGTGCATATATAGATGTAGATCGCAATGACATAGAACCGGTTTCTCTAAACATTAACAAAAAGCTATGCATTCTCTATTTTTCTTAAATCCTCTTTTAACAACAGAAGGCTCAGTCAGTGTCATACATGCATTAACAAGCCCTGTCATTAGTTTGAGAGTGTGCAGCTAAGAGTGAAGTAACTTAAAAAATAATGGAGTCAGACAAAGTAGAAATTGAGGATGCCCCCATCATCTTTTCAGACTGCTGTTTGCCAGCATTTTGGACTACAGTGCAGTCTATGATTTTCTTGAGGAGTGCTCCACAATGGATGCAAGATTTAGAGCTCTGCTATATCTGGAACCTATCTAGAGCGATGTTGTGTTCAACAGGCTAAAGGAGAAAGCAAAACAGTTAGTGTAGCCAGGTATTTATTTACTCTGCAAGTGTGGGTCTGTGCTCAGCAGTAAAAAAGCACATTTTGTGCTATTACACAAAGTGCTATTAGTACTACTCACAATAGCATCCGAGAAAGCAAACTAGTGACCGTTCAAACATTCATACATAATGGAACTGGCACAATAACAAATGCTGGACATACCACGACTTATAACCTTATATATTGTTCCTCACTTATCAGAGTTTACCTATAGATATTAAAATTTGAGCTGAAACTAGCAATTTTTATATATAAATAAACGTGTAACTTCTGCTATTTGTAGATCCAGAAAACAGAGGGAACAGGAGAGAGGAGAGCAAAACAACATGGTGCTGAGCTGGAGCAACCACCTCCCAAAAGTCTACGATGAATGATCTGCTTAATGATTATTTCATTGCACTGCCCATGAGCGGGATAGAGCAAGAAATTGATATGTACAGAAAAGAGTCCCCTATTGCACTCATGTGCTGCCAACTTAAATGGTTCAGACAAAATGTGCCAACATACCCACTGCATTCCCCACAGGCCAAAACATACCACTCAACTCCAGCAACCTCTGTTCCAAGTGAACACGTTTCTTTAAATGCAGGAGGTATTATGAATCCCCAAAAGTTACAGTTACTACATGAAAACGTGGATATGCCTGTGTTCTTAAAAAAACTGTTGATTTCCTAGACTAAGAAAGGAGATTATTAAGCTTTGCTCTTATTATTTATATCTGATCCAATTATTAGATTCATCTGCACTTTTTTCTTTTAAGGAAAAACCTTTTACAATAATTGCTTTAATTTAGTAAGTAGAATGTTACGCATACTATTAAAATGTATTGTGTAATAGTAAACTAAATAATAATAAACAAAAAAGTATCAATTACAGGTCTTTTGCATTCAGATTTTGATTAAATATCGTGAGATATGAATCCTGAACCCAGTATAGTGAATTGAACCAAATCATATTGGCATCAAAAGTTAAAATCAGGGCTACCCTATCATACTGTGCACCTAAATGAATCACTACCACCAATAAACAGCAAAAGTTACATATTATTTATACTCACTTCAAAACCCCATCATCACCCACACCATATTCTGAACAACAGTGATTTGGCATATGCTGTAGATAAGTTGACCAATACTGTGCACTTCTCAACAGTTTACAGATGACCAGTGGTATTGACTTTTTCAAAAATTGAAGGCTTTTCTATAATTAAAAAAGGTAATGTAGTGTAATCAATTTCAGACTTATTATCAATGCACGGAAACAGTGAAAATCTAATTTGCAAGCTTCACCAACACGCACCATGTCACCACTCTCTGGAATTGAGACTCTTGCTCTGCAGGTTATGCAAAATGTAACACAGAAATATAACAGGCGAATACTAGCATGGGAATTCGTTGTGTCACCAGTTGCTTGGTCCACGAATAGAATTCATGCTTGGACACGCTTTGCCTTCAAAGTAAATCCTCAGGTTAACAACTTTGCTTTTGAAAACCCAATGCATGGATGAAATACGGCAAACCTGGCTAAACATCTGAAAGTCAAACACCAATTTAAAAAAAAAAAACAAAAAAACAATGAGTTTTAATTTATGCTAATGATAAATAAACAATTAGTATCACAACTTGAAATGAAAATGTTCGTATCATTTATCATGTTCGTATAGGTATCATTTTAGACCTAAAATAGTGACTTAACATCAGGGACCAATTTTATTGACCTTAAGGTTATTGTTTGGGTGAGGGGAAGGCCGTCTCAAGTGGCGTCCGCTGTCTGAACAAGACCCGCCATAAGCAGTTTCTCGTGCAGAATGGAAAACTCAAATCTGAATCTGCAAGTTTTTAAGTATCATTGCACCTTGAGCGGACAGTCTTGCATCAGTGCATTAGATTTTGTACAGGGAGTTCTCGCCACATTATTTTTATTTTTATTTATATATATATATATAT
>JANRMT010062834.1:2324008-2363389 GCA_026402145.1 Polypterus bichir lapradei
TTTTAATGCAGTACTTCGCCGCTGCGAAGCGCGGGTATTTTGCTAGTCTATACTAATAAAAGGCAAAGCCCTCTCTGACTAACTCACTCACTGACGGACTCACTGACTCATCACTAATTCTCCAACTTCCCGTGTAGGTAGAAGGCTGAAATTTGGCAGGCTCATTCCTTACAGCTTACTTACAAAAGTTAGGCTGGTTTCATTTCAAAATTCTACACGTAACGGTCATAACTGGAACTTACATACATATATACGGCCATAGCCTGCAGCTCGGTCGCCGTGTGAGGCAGAGTTGCGTCCCTCATTGTCACGCCTCCCACGTAATTGAGTGCCTGCCGATATAAGGCCGTCCGTCAGCAGCAATCCAATAGACATGCTGCCGCTAAATATTCGCGGGTGAAGGACTGTGCTTATGCAAACGAAGATGAGATGGTCAGGGATAGACTAGTGTTTGGCACAAACTCAGCAAAAGTGCGAGAGAAACTTTTTTAAGTGCCGGGTCTTAGCTAACATTAAATAAAGCCGTGAACATCGCAAGATCGCACGAGATAGCACAAGCACAGCTGAGAAACTTCGATGCATGTACCCTGAGCGGCTCACGTGAACTGACTGTGAACGCAGTACACACACAAAAAGCAAGACCTCCAAAGAGCGCTGAACAAAAAACGCATTACACAATTGAGAAGACAGCAAAAGAATATGAAGCGAGTGACACATAACAAGCATATTCGTAAGTGCAGCTACTGCGGAAACAGAGCACGGTGTAAACCTTAAGTTTAAATTAAGTTCATAGACACGCTGCCGATGGCGTTTCTCATGCCTACGACGAATACGATATTCGCGAGATACAAGTTTAATGAGAAGACGCAGGGTATAAACGAGACTTTTGATCACTTTGTAACAGACTTAAACTTGCTGTAACAGAGTTAAAATTGCTGGTGAAGGACTGTGCTGATACAAATGAATAGAAAAGCAAGGTTTAAAGCTTAACTTTAAATTAAGTTCATAGACATGCTGCCGCTGGTGTTTGTCATGCCTAAGACGAATACGATATTCGTGAGATACGAGTTTAATGAGAAGACGCAGGGTCTAAACGAGACTTTTGATCACTTTGTAACAGAGTTAAAATTGATGGTGAAGGACTGTGCTTATGCAGACGAAGATAAATGGTCAGGGATAGAATAGTGTTTGGCACAAACTCAGCGAAAGTGCAAGAGAAACTTTTAAGTGCCGGGTCTGAGCTAACATTAAATAAAGCCGTGGACATTGCAAGATCACACGAGATAGCACTAGCACAGCTGAGAGCCTTCGATGCATGTACTCCGAGTGGCTCACGCGAACTGACTGTGAACGCAGTACACACACAAAAAGCAAGACCTCCAAAGAGCGCTGAACAAAAAACGTATTACACAATTGAGAAGGCAGCAAAAGAATATGAAGCGAGTGACGCATACAAGCATATTCATAAGCACAGGTACTGTGGAAACAAAGCACACGGTAGAAAAAGTCAATGTCCAGCTAAAGGATGACAGTGTAAAAAATGTGGTAAATTGAATCACTTCGCTAAAGTCTGCAGGACTGGGAAAGGTAAACCCGTGCATGCAGCGTGTGATGTCTCAGATAAAGAGGAAGACGAGCTGTTTATTGATGCAGTAAGAAAGGAACAACCCTCTGAATCTGAACAAGCCTTTGTAGATATATCAATAGGACAGCAAGGTGTAAAGCTTAAGTTTAAGTTCATAGACACGCTGCTGCTAAATATTCGCAGGCAAATCCACAACTTAATACCGGGAAAGCCTGTTAAACATCTTAGATTCACGAGTACCGATTTGGGTAGTAAACACTTCGATGAATGAAACCTATTATCTTTACAACGGTTGACAAACACGGAATGTAACTGGAACACAACACATCCTCCAAATACGAACCTGATTGAAAGAAATAATAATCAAATCCTTGATGAAAGCAACACTCATAACTGTCACAAAACAATTACATTGACAATCTCGCTCGCTACATAGAGAATGCACAGGAAGAGACTGAACATGTGCGGAAATCATCGGCGCGTATGAACCGGAAGGGAAACTGGCTTGTTCGTTACCCGAGTGTGTGGTCGTGAACAGATGCAAAAGTTTGGTGAAGTTTTTGGTCGTAACCCGATTTGTACGTGGTCCAAGACATTCGTGACCCGAGGTTCCACTGTACCCTTAAATTAAAGTCTGCAATGTGCACATTAATCATGCCTGAATTGATTGATTTGTAATTTTAAACTGTGGAGCAAAGGGGTAAATTAAGGAAAAACATGTCTTTGTCCCAGACATAATAGAAGGCGTTATATATCATGTTTGCTACAACTAACAGACTACATACACTTCTAGAGAAACACGTGCTTACAGGTTTTCAAGTTAAGACAGTAATGAATAAACAGGCCAAAATTATCCCACAGTAATAGATACAGAAGAAAAAGTTGGGGTGCCCAGGTACAGACAGACAGACAGACACTTTATTAATCCCAAGGGGTAATTCACATGTATGTATGGAGTATATGGAGATGATTAGTTTCACTGTGTAAGGCATTATCATCTCTGGTCCCAAATATTTCATTTCATTCCATATTGAGAGCATATGCATTTATTTTAAAATAGTGAGCACAAAAAGGTGCTGTGTAAAGTGAGCTACAACATTTAAGGGACACAAATGTGCATCACTGCTTTGAAGAAGATATGCTAAACAGTTGTCACTAGACATATGAAGCTCAAATAGCTGTTTGATTTCACTATGTATACGATCATTCTGTTTGTTTGTGTTTTAATTCTGTGGACATCACTTTCCTAGGACTGTCACATTTATAATGTCAATGTCAATTTATTTATATTGCATATTTAAAAACATAGGAATGCTGTGGCCAAAGTGCTTTACAATAATAGAATAAAGGAAACAAACAAGTAACATAAAATAAATAGAAATAAAATAAATGAGCATAAATAAAATACATAATAAACAGAAGTAATGTTTTATAATCACAATGAGGGAACCATCAGTATTACTGAAGGTCACGGAATGCAAGTGAATAAAAATAAGTCTTTAATCTCATTTTGAACAGTTCAATTGTAGATGACTCCTTTATGTGAGGTAAAGAGTTCCACAGGCGAGGAGCAGCAGCTGCAAAAGCCCTGTCCCCCTTAGTTTTACACTTGGTACGAGGAACAACAAGAGACAACTGACCAGAAGATCTAAGCACTCTGGATGGCTGGTGTAAAGCAAACAATTCAGATAAATAGGCAGGAGCAAGTCCATGTAAAGATTTTAAAACAAGCAACAAGATTTTAAAATCAATTCAAAAACTGATAGGCAGCCAGTGTAAAGAAGCTAAAATAGGAGAAACAGAGTCATACTTTATTGCCCCAACCAGAAAGTGAGCGGCAGCATTCTGGACCAACTGTAACCTGTGTATCAGGGATTTGTTAATCCCAGAATACAGCAAGTTGCAGTAATCGAGGCGAGAAAAAATAAAAGCATGAGTAGCTTTCTCAAGATCCCTAGGAGATAAAAAAGGCTTGATCTTACCTAATAGACGAAGCTGGAAAAAGCAACTCTTGACTACAGAATTAACTTGTTTCTCAAAAGAGAGGTTACTGTCAAAGATAACACCTAGGTGGACTTGAGGTTTGCAAAAGACAGAGAAAGAGCAGAGAAGTCCTAGACCAATTTAGGCTTTAGCTGATGGACCCACTATAAGCAACTCAGCTTTATTTTGATTCAGATCAAGAAAATTATTAGCAATCCAGGATCTTAGTTCAGAAAGACAGTTGTGGAGTTGATTTATTGCAGAGATGCAGACAGGAATATAAACCTGAGTATCATCAGCATAGCAGTGAAAAGAAATGTTAAATTTCCTAAAAATAGCTCCAATAGGATGAAGGTATATAGAGAATAAAATAGGACCCAAAATGGATCTCTGAGGAACACCATAATTAAGAGGAGCAGTAGACTAAAAAGAGGAATTTAAAGTAACTGAAAAGTGTATACCAGTTAAATAAGACCTGAACCAGTTAAGAGCAGCCCCTTTAAGCCCAACAAGATGTTCAAGCCGCATCAGCAATATCTCATGGTCATTAATGTGGAAGACAGCGGATAGGTCAAGGAGGACAAGGACTGCAGCGCCACCTGAGTCAGTAATAGAGATGTCGTTAAAAACTTTCAGGAGGGCCGTTTCAACACCATGATAACACCTAAAGCCAGATTGGTAAATCTCAAATAAATTATTGGAGTTAAGGTGATCAAACAATTGATTATAAATAATTCTTTCTAGAATTTTGGCCAGAAATGGCAGTTGGGAAATCGGGCGAAAATTAGCTAAAACTCCAGGATCTAATTCTTCCTTTTTTAGAAGGAAACTGACTGCAGTATGTTTAAAAAATGATGGCATAACCCCCGCACTTACAGAATCATTGATAATGGATAGCAAGGATGGGCTCAAAACATCAAAGGCTTCCACTAAGAGGCATGGTGGTACTATGTCGAGGGGGCTGGGAGCTGGTTTAAGGGTGTCAATAGTAATTTTTAATTATGAAAGTGAGATTATATCAAAGGATTCTAAGACAATGTCATGATTAACAGTAGTAAGTTTATAGCCAGTTTGAACAATGCCACAGCGGATAGTATTAATTTTGTTAACAAAGAATGATAGAAACTGCTCACATGAATGAACAGTGCTATTTAATCCCATCACAGATTGAGGGTGAATGGCCGCACTAAATGAATTAAATAAGACCCTAGGATTCTTAGAATGACGGGATACTAAATCGGCAAAGAAATCTTGTTTAGTTTTCTTAACTGCAGCCTGGAAATTGAAAAGAGAAGTCCTAAAAATCTGCTTAGAGAAAATCAGTCCATCTTTTTTCCAACGCCGTTCAGCAGTTCAACGAGCGTGGCGCAGCGATTGCATAGTGGCATTTAGCCAGGGAGTCGGTCTTCCCTTATTAGTGCGTATCTTGGGCGGGGCAATTGAGTCTAAAACTGTTTTACAGGAAGAATTAAATTTTAAGACAGACTCATCGCTATCATCATTTTGGACATGCAAATCAAGACTAGAGAAAATGGCTTTAAAATCGGATATAATAGAAGAATTTAAAAAGCGCAAGCAGCGTGGGGGACAGCTATTAGTTGGGACATCAACAGTAATATTCATATCCATCATTATAGAAAAGTGATCAGTGACAGAAACATCGAATAAATCAATATTATTAACTGAAATATCATGAGTAAGAACAAGATCAAGGGTGTGACCGAGAGTGTGAGTTGGCGTATTAATATGCTGGATTAAATCAAATGAGTCCAACAGTGATAAAAAGTCATTAACCAAAGGTTTCGATTGACAGCAAGCGTGAATGTTAAAATCCATCCATCCATCCTCTTCCGCTTATCCGAGGTCGGGTCGCGGGGGCGGCAGCTTGAGCAGAGAGGCCCAGACTTCCCTCTCCCCGGCCAATTCTAGCTCTTCCGGGAGAATCCCAAGGCATTCCCAGGCCAGCCGGAAGACATAGTCCCTCTAGCGTGTCCTGGGTCTTCCCTGGGGCCTCCTCCCGGTTGGACGTGCCCGGAACACCTCAACAGGGAGGCGTCCAGGAGGTATCCTGATCAGATGCCCGAGCCACCTCATCTGACTCCTCTCGATGTGGAGGAGCAGTGGCTCTACTCTGAGTCCCTCCCGGATGACTGAGCTTCTCAACCTATCTTTAAAGGAAAGCCCAGACACCCTGCAGAGGAAACTCATTTCAGCCGCTTGTATTCGCGATCTCATTCTTTCGGTCACTACCCATAGCTCATGACCATAGGTGAGGGTAGGAACGTAGATCGACTGGTAAATTGAGAGCTTTGCCTTATGGCTCAGCTCCTTTTTCACCACGACAGACCGATGCAGAGCCCGCATCACTACGGACACCGCACCGATCCGCCTGTCGACCTCACGCTCCATTCTTCCTTCACTCGTGAACAAGACCCCGAGATACTTGAGCTCCTCCACTTGGGGCAGGATCTCTCTCCCAACCCTGAGAGGGCACTCCACCCATTTCCGGCTGAGGACCATGGTCTCGGATTTGGAGGTGCTGATTCCCATCCCAACCACTTCACACTCGGCTGCAAACCGATTCAGAGAGAGCTGAAGATAACGGCCTGATGAAGCAAACAGGACAAACATCATCTGCAAAAAGCAGTGACCCAATCCTGAGTCCACCAAACTGGACCCCCTCCACACCCTGGCTGCGCCTAGAAATTCTGTCCATAAAGGTTATAGACTTTTATGTTAAAATCACCAAGAATAAATACTTTTTCATGGGAGAGGGTGATATCAGCCAGGAGATCAGAGAATTCAGAAATGAAGGTATCATTAATTACAGGAGGTCTATAAACCACAGCAAACAACAAAGAAGGGGAGCTGCACACTTCGAAAAGTTGCACTTCAAAGCTATTAAACGGATCCTTTGTAAGGCTCCGACATAAGAACGTACTTTTAAAAACAGTGGCAATGCCCCCCCACGACAAGTCAGACGAGGAGAGTTTAAAAATTAATATTTATATTTGAATCCAGAATATATAATTTTGTTAACATTATTAATCTGAATAAATAAAATTATTTGAATTTCCCCCACTCAACTCTGTGTTACTACAAAGGCCACTATTTTACATGAATTTGAGAACTAGCTTGGACAAGGAGGTACATAATTACATCTTCTGGCCACACGATGTCACTGCAATAAGTATTTATAGTTACTGTATTGGTTCTTGTACTGGTTGTTTAAACCAGCTAACCAGTCATTAAAGTAATGACAAATAATCACCAGCTGTGGTGCTCTTAAACAAAAATCACTAATAATGATAATGTTCAAGTTTAAGGTCAAGTTTATCATATGTTTATAGTTCATAGCGTAGACAGTACAATCACATTTTTACTCTCATGTGTCATCAGAACAATTTTTTTTTTCATTTAACAAATTTTACAAATAAACATGAGTGAATAAATGGAGGGTTGTTTGTGCCACATTTGAGTAAAACAGTTATCCTAATTATACCACTTGAAGCATGTTGATATGAACATTTTCACTGGCAAGATGGAATTTCTCATAATTCCCAAAGCACAAAAATGCTGCTGTGTGAAGTACAAACCAGCCATGAGCTAAATATGACTAAAATATAAAAATGAGCTAAATTCAGATGAAATATGCATGGACACAAACCCCAAAACGACACTAATCTGTGCTGACTGAAATTTCTGATGAAAATAAAAGTGATAAAAGTGATTTGACACTAAACCAAAAGCATAAACAAGCACATAGTAACAATATAATTTGCTATATACACACATATATTAATAACTAGCAAAATACCCGTGCTTCGCAGCAGAGAAGTAGTGTGTTAAAGAAGTTATGAAAAGGAAAAGGAAACATTTTAAAAATAACGTAACATGATTGTCAATGCAATTGTTTTGTCACTGTTATGAGTGTTGCTGTCATCAAGGATTTGATTATCATTATTTCTTTCAATCAGGTTCGTATTTGGAGGATGGGTTGTGTTCAAGTTATATTCCGTGTTTGTCAACCGTTGTAAAGATAACGGGTTTCATTCATCGAAGTTTTCACTACCCAAATCGGTACTCGTGAATCTAAGATGTTTAACAGGCATTACCGGTATTAAGTTGTGGATTTGCCTGTGAATATTTAGTGGCAGCGTGTCTATGAACGTAATTTAAACTTAAGCTTTACACCTTGCTTTCCTATTGATATGTGTACAAAGGCTTGTTCAGCGTCAGAGGGTTTCCGCAGTAGCTGCACTTATGAATATGCTAAGCACAGTCCTTCACCCGCGAATATTTAGCGGCAGCGTGTCTCCCTGACCATCTCATCTTCGTTTGCATAAGCACAGTCCTTCACCCGCGAATATTTACCTTATAAGGGCAGGCACTCAATTACGTGGGAGGCGTGATGATGCGGGACGCAACTCCGTCTCATACGGCACCGAGCTGCAGGCTATGGCCGTATATATGGACAAAAGTAGGTTCCAGTAATGACCGTTACGCGTAGAATTTCTAAATGAAATCTGCCTAACTTTTGTAAGTAAGCTGTAAGGAACAAGCCTGCCAAATTTTAGCCTTCCACCTACACAGGAAGTTGGAGAATTAGTGATGAGTGAGTGAGTGAGTCAGTCTCGGTCAGTCAGTGAGGGCTTTGCCTTTTATTAGTATAGATAAAAGAGAAAAGTGAATAAATAGGAAGAGACATTCCAAATCACTTTGTATATTATGCTGTTTGCTCCATTTCACAGAGCTCTTCTTTCATACTGCATATACAGTAACATATGCTCTACTGACATAAATTAACTCTTAATGCTCCCACACCTGAAATAAATTCTGCTTACTTCACTTTTAGTTCTCTACCAGCTGCACTTTACATGCAGTATGCTGCAACTTGAGGACACATTTATTCAAGCTAGAATGAAATACAAAGTTATAGGTAGTGTTTGAAAGTCTCTCTAGTTGAGATTAGGGGGAAAATGACCAGTGATAGATTACATTAGAAAAGCCTCATTAGGCTATATATTTATCTCAGTAGTGAAAAATAATTTAGGATGTAATCTTCTAGTATATATACCCATTTATAATTTGTATCCATTATAGGCTAAATATCAGTAATCAGTAAATATCAGTAAAATATTTTTATTAATGTGCTTTAAAAGGATTTTCTTGTCTCCTTTACATATGTTTCTGCTGAAAAATCTAGCATTACTCTTTTTATTTGATGGGGTTCTATGTTGGCCCATACAGGTAATGACGCAACTGCACAGCGACATGCTGAAAAGCACTGAAATCAGAATGTACATAGATACAGCCTCAAACAACAGATATGGTCTGTATGTTATAAAACAATGAAAAATGACAACTAAGGCTATCAATGATGTGATTGTTTTAATTAGATAGCACTTATGATATTCAAAAAAAGCTGAAATTATTTTTTTAAACTGTGACAGTTATTGATGGTTTCAAATTATAGTATAAACCTTTTGATATTAACATGATGTTTTCATTTACACAATTCAAACTAGCAAATAGGAACAAATAAACCATAAATTATACATTTAAATTCCAATATTTGAAAGTGAATGAAACTCTTCTTTTACAGCTGCATATTCCCTGTTTTAAAAACATTATCAGTTGATGTTATAAAGATACATTTTGCAAGTGGCAACCTTTAGTTAATCCATAATCAATATTTCCACTAAAGAAACAAATTGGTCAAAATTAGCTAAATTGTTGCTTAGGTATACTTCTAAGACTAGTGCTCTACTGAACTATGTAATTGGACAGCACAAACATTTTTTAACTTGTTTTATACAAAAGTATTACAATGTTATATAAACTGGAAAAATGTATGGAGATTTAGTTTATGCTGTTATATTTGAAATAAATTTATAAACACAAAGATATATTAACTTACAGCTAAAAGTATATGCTAAAATATATAGCTTAGATTCTGCATTAAAAACCTATCAAGGAGTTGGTCTCATCTGTTACGGAAAATGGACGTCTGAAGCAGAGCTCCGTTGCAGCGGCTTTATTTTTTCTCTTATATCTTATTATCCCGAGGTTTTCTGTATTTAATTAACCTAGGGAGTTTCTACTACAGTATATAAACATGAGTAACAAGAAAGGGAGTCAGAAAGAAATGGAAAAGAAACCTAAAACTACATCCAAGTCTAGACAGGTATCAGGCCCAAGTGCAATGTACGGCCTTTCAGAGATTGTCCTGGAACAGGCAGGCAAAAGCACAGACTTCCCAGGGCCTCGTTCCACTGCACCATCTCCAGTCAAGAGCAAAAATGGATGGGAGCGAAGGTGCAAGTGATGCAGGTCACGATAGCTTGCTGATTCCAGAAGATCACTTGAAACTAGAGATGGCCTTGCAGTCCACGCATTCATCTACTCCTCGCGAGCCGGAAGCATCGGTGGTAACAGGGGTTGCCACTTCACCTGCGGAGCACGAAAGCCGAAACGATTTGTCCAAACTGAAGGAAATGATCGCAACATTGGCCGCGGCTACAGCCATAACTGAACTCAAGACAGACATTCAGAAAAATATGAAGAAACAAACAAATGGCTTGCTCAACACAATCGAGAAGACAAACGAGAAGCTGCGGCTAGAGCTGCAAGAGATGCGGCAGGAATATAAAGACTTGGAAAAACGTATATATAATTGTTTTGATGCAGTCTTTAAAGATAAAAATTGAGGAACACATTTAGGAAAACGCATCTAAACTGAGAGAACTTGCTGATCAGCTGGAAGACGTTAAGCAGACATTCACGGCTCAATTTGAAACAGCGGAACAACTGGCATCTAACGCCGATGGAAAAGCTACAGCCGCGAATTCTGAATGGAAAAAGATCGATGCAGAAGGAATAATATTAGAATCAAAGGTTTACCTAACAACCGTGAAAGTCCAAACCCAGTGAAATTCGTAGCTTAACTATTCTCAAAAATAATTGGAGAGGACTTTAAATTAGATACCGAGATAGCGGCGGCTTATTGCATACATGGATCAAATACCTCTAAACCTAGGTTTTTAATTGTCCGCTTTGAGAAATTACAATTTAAGCTTAATGTAATGGCACTTCTCAGACACAAACAAGAAATTATATTTGAAAATAACCACATTCGTATTTTCCCTGATTTCTCACCCTCAACAGCTGCTAAATGTGCAGCTTTTTACAACATTAAGCAGCGGTTACAGAAAAGCCGATATCAGGTTCAGTTTGGCAGGATACATGAGGCTGTAAGTGAATATTCAAGACAAATATCACATCATCTTCTCCAAGGAGGAAGCAGAAAAGGAGTTAAGAAAACTGATCCCAACGCCTTTTTGAAATACGAAAGTGAGTTGCATCCTGTCGTGGTATGGCAAGAAGATATTAGTTGCTGTCCGATCAGCTTGCAATGATACGGGTACCATAATTATACATCCTTTTTTCTTCTCTGCCACTTTTTGTTTATGTTTTAATTACAATTACACGCCTATGTGTGGAAGAAATTAAAGTAGGTTTTTTTTTTTTTTTTTTTTGGTTTTTAACTATTCTAAAGGAGACTGTTTAACACCATAGCCTTGGTTTATTGCATTAGGGTTTACTATGCTTATTCAGGGCCACTTTTTAACACCATTCCCTGGGTTTACTGTCTTAATATTTCAAGACTGTTCATGATTGTATTTTTTGCTTATAGTATGTACACTTAGATATCTCTACTTTTTAATCCTCAAATGCCGCTGCTGGGGGGCTTGTTTTGGACATGCTCTGTCTCTAAGTACATAAGAAGACTGGGACTTTGTAAAGTGGGATCCAGCCACATGTGGGGAGGGGGGATAAGGGGGGGAGAGAAAGAGAGCAAGCTATAGCTAATCTATCCTTTTAATCCTTATAATTATAACTTTCCAACATAACAATAGGCTGTATGGCAATAACTCACGGGAAAATTGGAAATTAAGGTTAAAGCTGTATCACTTCCAGTTAAGACTACAAAATGACATCAAAAATTCAAAATCAACGTCTCCATGATGGGACAGCTAACTTTGTGAGCTGGAATGCTAAAGGCCTGAATCACGAATTAAAGAGAAAGAAAGTATTCTCTCACCTAACAGGTCTAAACGCTAAAATAGTATTTTTAAAGGAGACCCACTTATTAAGCAAAGATCAGTTCCGGCTGCAAAAAGACTGGACTGGCCAAATGTTCCATTCCAGCTTTACAAAGAAAACTAGAGGTATGAGAATTCTTATACATAGAACAGTCTCATTTGTAGCATCAGATGTAGTATCTGATCCTGAAGGGCCATATGTGAATGTCATGGGTAACTTATTTAACTGCAAAGTGATTTGATAAATGTTTATGCACCCAATGAATTCCGATGATAGGGAATTCATGCAAAATGTATCTATTCCCAATGTGAACACTCATAAAATTATAATGGCTGGGGACTTTAATTGTGTTTTAAATACACTCTTAGATAGGTCTCCTGTCAAAGAGGGGATGACATCTAACACTGCAAAGACAATTACACAGTTTTTAACTGACTACAACTTATCAGACCCCTGGAGGATCCTAAACCCAAACTCAAGAACATAATCCTTCTACTCACGAGTGCATTATTGCTACTCAAGAACTGATTATTTCATTATAGACTAGGGAGCTCGCCAAATCCCATGCTTGGTTTTCCAGATACACACTTTTAAGATTTTTTTTTTTTCTTTGAATTATTGCTATTTCATTAGTTTCACTTTTATTTCAGAACTTCAGTAAAAACAGTATTTGGAATCTTTCAAGTCCCAACATGCTGAATCTTTTAAATGAGGTCCGTGAGACATGTGTTTAAAGACTTTGTGCCATAATTCAGGATAGGTTTCCTTGTTTTGAATTTCAGCACAGACAAAACGATCTACATCATCAGCAGTTAATAATTTTTTTTGCAAAGTAACCAATAAATGCATGTGACATAAACCCCATTTTTTAAATTCTCTGACTTAAACTTCAAAGCCTTACAATATTTACATACTGACATATCACCTATGTCCATATATTCAATCTCTATTCGCTTTTTCGTTATTTCTCAGAGTAATAATTTAAACTCTTTGTTTGCGCTAATGCGATGTTTACTTTCTTTGTTTGTTTTGACACTTTAGTTTTTTTTCTGCTTTCATATTCTGTATCTTGCTCTGCATGTGTTTCGTGCCTACATTTTTTTTTTAGTCTTTTGAATTCCATTGTTTTCATTATCTCTAACCTGCTCTGCATGTGTTTGCCCCCTTGTTTTTTAACCTCTTTATGACGTTTTACTTTGTTTTCTACTCTTAGTCTTCTATTTCTGACCTTGCTTTGTCCTGCTTTTTTCAATGACACCTGATCCATGGTGGTTATTTTCCCTTTTATCGAGTAATAATTTCCGTTTGTTTGCGCTACAGCGATCTTTACTTTCTTTTTTTTGATACTAATTTTCCTGCTTTCACATTCTTCAACTTTCTCTAAATTTGTATCGCGCCTTCTTTTTGAGCCTTTCGAATTCCACTGCTTTCATAATCTATAACCTGCTCTGCATGTGTCTAGTGCCAATATTTTTGAATGTCCTTATGAAGTTCTCCTTTGTCTTTTACTCTTTGTCTTTTAATTCTAAGCCCGATTGGACCTTCCTTCTTTTTAGTTCCACTTGTTCCAGGCTGATTACCTTATTTTCTGAATTTGCACCTAGATTATTCTTTTTCTTTTCTGCATTTGTTTCTATTCTATGCTTCTGAGTCTCTTTTCTCTGTGCTGCTCTTTCTTCTTCACTTAGTTGTCGACGTTTCACCTCTAACATGTTGTCCTTATACGCTTTATATGCGCTGAGAGCCCTGGATCTGTGTGTTCAAAGCCTTTACACGACTGAGTGTTTTGCTGCCCATGGTCTTATTTGATACTGGTTGTGCATAGGGCATGTCTTACAAGAATCTCATGTTATGTCCCCACGAGACAACAACAACATTTATTTATATAGCACATTTTCATACAAAAAAATGTAGCTCAAAGTGCTTTACATAATAAAGAATAGGAGAATAAAAGACACAGTAAGAAAATAAAATAAGTCAACATTAATTAACATAGAATAAGAGTAAGGTCCGATGGCCAGGGTGGACAGAACAAACAAAAAAAAAACTCCAGACAGCTGGAGAAAAAAATAAAATCTGTAGGGATTCCAGACCATGAGACCGCCCAGTCCCCTCTGGGCATTCTACCTAACATAAATGAAACAGTCCTCTTTGTATTTAGAGTTCTCACGGAAGGACTTGATGATGATGGTCACGTAGACTACTGGCTTTTAGTCCATCAATGCTGGAGCATCATGATGCTTTGAGTAGGTGGTGGTGGCACAGGCCGCTACCACAAAGAAACCGGAAAAAGAAACAGAAGAGAGAGTAGGGGTCAGTACGGATTTTAGAGCCACCATGAATAATTGTGATGAATTGAACATACAGAGTATCAGGAATAAGTTAAAGTGAAGTTATGAAAAGGCCATGTTAAAGTAATGTGTTTTCAGCAGTGTTTTAAAGTGCTCTACTGTATTAGCCTGGCGAATTCCTATTGGCAGGTTATTCCAGATTTTAGGTGCATGAGAGCAGAAGGCCGCCTCACCACTTCTTTTAAGTTTAGCTTTTGGAATTGTAAGGAGACACTCATTTGAGGATCTAAGGTTACAATTTGGGATATAGGGTGTCAGACATTCCGATATATAAGGTGGAGCGAGATTATTTAAGGCTTTTTAAACCATAAGCAGAATTTTAAAGTCAATTCTGAAAGACGTGTAGTGACATCAAGCCTGGAGAAATGTGTTAGGATTTTCTTTTCCTAGTTAGGATTCTAGCAGATGAATTCTGCACTCGTTGCAAATGATTTATGTCTTTTTTGGGTAGTCCTGAGAGGAGTGCGTTACAGTAATCTAAGTGACTGAAAAGAAAAGTGTGATTAATTTCTCAGCATCTTTCAATGATATAAGAGGTCTAACTTTTGCTATGTTTCTTAAGTGAAAAAATGCTGTCCAAGTGGTCTGATGAACATGCGATTTAAAATTCAGGCTACAGTCAACAGTTACCCATAAGTTTTTTACTTCTGTCTTAACTTTTAATCCTAATGCATCAAGTTTATTTCTGATAACCTCATTGAATCCATTATTGCCAATCACTAAAATTTCAGTTTTCTCTTTATTTAGCTTGAGAAAATTACTATTCATCCATTCAGAAATACCAGTAAGACATTGTGTTAGTGAATCGAGAGAGTCTGTGTCATCAGGTGCTATTGATAAGTACAGCTATGTGTCATTAGCATAGCTGTGGTAGCTCACGTTGTATCCTGAGATAATCTGACCTAACGGAATCATACAGATTGAGAAGAGCAGCAGACCCAGGATAGAGCCTTGTGGAACACCATATACAATATCATGTGTCTTTGAGTTGTGATTACCACAACTAACAAAGAATTTTCTCCCTGCCAGGTAGGATTCAACCCAATTTAAGACACTGCCAGAGAGGCCCACCCATTGACTAAGGCGATTTCTAAGAATATTGTGATCAATGGTGTCAAATGCGGCACTCAGATCGAGGAGGATGAGAACAGATAAATGGCCTCTGTCTGCATTTACCCGCAAGTCATTTACTACTTTAACGAGTGCAGTTTCTGTGCTGTGATTTGTTCTAAAACCTGACTGAAATTTATCAAGAATAGCATGTTTATTGAGGTGGTCATTTAACTGCATAATGACTGCCTTCTCTAGAATTTTACTTAAGAAGGGCAGGTTAGAGATGAGTCTGAAATTTTCAAAAGCAGAGGGGTCAAGATTATTTTTCTTGAGTAGGGGTTTAACTACAGCAGTCTTAAGACAGTCTGGGAAGACCCCCGTATTTAATGACGAATTTACTATGTCAAGAGACGGTCCTGGGTCAATCTCTTGGCACAAAGTCTCATGTTTAAGGTTCCCGTGAGATGCTCCGTGGCCAATCTCTTTCATCTCGCGGGTCTTTTAAGTGTCTTCCGTGATCTTCACGTGAAGATAACATCTCGTCTCCCTAGTCTTTCTCTCCCAGGATTTATTTTTTTTATAATAGAGAGATAATTTCTTGCCTGTGATTAAATCTTGCAAGTACGATGCCCCTCTGAACTTGGAGCTGAAATCATTATGCCCCACATACTCATCTCACAGATGGCATCTTAACCCACTTCTATTAGCAGATGAGAACTACACAGAATTTATATCCAAACAAATCAGTTACTTCCTAGAGACAAATACATCCTCAGAGGTCTATGCAGGAATACTCTGGGAAACTCTAAAGGCCTTCTTAAGAGGACAGATTATTTCATATCTTTCCCATAGAAATAAATTAGAAACCAATAAGGTATCAGAGCTAACCAGTGAAATTACTAGAATAGATCAAGAACATGCAAGGTGTCCAAATGAAGCTCTTCATAAGAAAAGACAGGCTCTGCATTCAGAGCTCAACCTCTTAACAACCAAAGAAATTGAACAACTCATTTTTAAATCAAGACATCATTACTATGAACACAGAGAGAAAGCTAATAAGCTCTTAGCTTAACAAATCCACAAGCAAGAAGTTTGCAATACAATCCCAGCAATCACCAACATGAACGGAGATAAAATCATTGACCATAAAAATATAATGCACACATTTAGAGACTACTATAAATCCTTATATTCTACTGAGTTCAAAGAACACAAAACAAAATCTAATGCATTTCTGGATAAATTACAGATACCACAAATAGATACTTGTATTGCAGAGGAATTGCATAAACCTCTGGTGCTATCAGAATTACTAGATACTATAAAGTCACTTCAATGCAGGAAAGCAGCAGGCCCTGATGTCTACCCTGCAGAATTTTATAAGAAATTCTCCGCTTAGCTAGCTCCCTTCCTATTAGCAACATTTACAGAAGCTAGACAATCAAACTCTTCCTCAAACTTTTCGCCAAGCATTAATCACCGTCTTTCCTAAACAAAATAAGAACTTATTACAATGTGCATCATACAGACCAATTTCACTTCAGAATAATGACATTAATCAGAGGAGGACTGGAACAGAAAATTTCTCTATATGCAGATGATATGGTATTGTATATATCAGACCGACTAAATTCTGTGCCTGCAGTCTTAACAGCACTTACAGAATTTCAAAAGATCTCTGGTCTCAGAATTAATCTGAATTCACTTTTCAGTGAATTCTCAAGCATATAATACAGTGGAACCTCGGTTCACGAACATTCTTGGTACAAGTACAAATCGGTTTACGACCAAAAAGTTCGCCAAACCTTTGCCTCGGTTCACGAACAAGCCAGTTTCCCTTTCGGTTTGTGCATGTTCAGTCACTTCCAGTGCAGCGAGTGAGCGTGTAAAAGACAGAGAGCGTGACACACACACACAGGCGCACGCGAGAGACACACACACAGGCGCACGCCGAGAGACACACACACAGGCGCACGCCGAGAGACACACACACACAGGCGCACGCGAGAGACACACACACACAGACAGGCGCAAGAGACAGGAACACACACACAGGCACGCGCCGCACAAGAGAGAGGCACGCATACACAGGAGCTTGCTACAGAGACACACACAGGCGCTCCAGGCTCAAGAAAGAGGGAGGGCTGGACGCAAAGGTAGGAAAGACTTGTTTTCAGTTCTGTTTACAGCAATCGGTTCATAGCGTGAATTGTGACAATGTTACTTTTCTTGGTGGTTTATTAAATTACAGATTTTTCAAATGTTCATTTTTTTCCCTGTGCTTAAAACTCATTAAAAAAAAAGTGTTTTTAGCGAGCGGTTCCTAGCACTATAGCACAAACTATTGCAGTGTTAGTTTTCTCTGTTGTTCAAGGTTTTCTTAGTGTTATTCAATGTTTTTACATTTAGTTTACTATTACACTGTGTATTCTATGGTATAACTATATTTGTGCTTAAAATCTAAAAATATATATATTTACATACAGTTTGCACGGTCTGGAACGGATTAATTGTATTTACATTCAATTCTATTGTGGAAATTGCTTCGGTTCACGACCAAATCGGTTTACGACCAGAGTTTTGGAACGAATTATGGTCGTGAACCGAGGTTCCACTGTATTAGATTAGACACCCTACCTTTTATCATTGCAGAACAGTTTAAATACCTAGGGGTAAACATCACAAGTAAACATAAAGCTCTTTATCAACAAAATTTTGCCATCTGCATGGAAAAAAGCAAGACTTGCATAGATGGTCAACCCTTCAGCGACGGTCAACCCTTCATCTCATTCCAGATGGAAGAATTAACATTGTTAAGATGAATATTCTTCCTAAGCTTCTTTTTTTATTTCAAAACATTCCAATATACAGCAATAAATAATTTTTTAAGCAATTAGATTCAACAATAACCTCATTTATTTGGAACTCAAAACATCCACCTATCCAAAGTGCGACCCTACAAAGACCAAAGGCAGAAGGTGGCATGGCTCTACCTAACTTTCAGTTTTATTACTGGACAGCAAACATACAAGCTATAAAAACCTGGACAAAAATAGATGAACATACACAGACCTGGTCCGCAATAGAAGTAAAATCCTGCAGTACTTCTTTATATTCCCTGCTTTGTGCCCCAATAAATGCAAGTAATCGACAATATACTGATAACCAAATTGTGCTACACTCACTAAGAATATGGAACCAATGTAGAAAGCATTTTAAGATGGAAAAGCTTTTATCTGTGGCACCTCTGCAAGAGAACCACCTCTTTCAACCTTTGCAAACATATGCAGTTTTTAATATCTGGAAAAAATTTGGGATTAACTTGCTTAGAGATCTTTATATAGACAATTATATTCCAAATTTAACATTCCAGCTACACATTTCTTTCACTATCTTCAAATGAGGAACTTTGTTAAACAGAACCTGCCCGATTTTCCTCATCTTGCACTCTCGTCCATGCTGGAAAAAATATTGCTCAATTTCAAGGACTTAGACACCATTTCTGCAATACATAAAATAATTTTATATTCCCTCCCTTTCAAAGATCCAAGAGGACATTGGGAAAATGATCTCTTAATCAATATATCAGAAAAGGAGTGGAAAATAGCAAAGCAGAGAATTCACTCGAGCTCCATATGCGCAAAGCATACAATTATTCAACTCAAAATTATATATTGAGCACATCTGTCTCGCCCTAAAACTCTCCAAAATGTTTCCAGGGCAGGATCCAACCTGCGAACGCTGCAATCAAGTCCCAGCCTCACTGGGTCACGTTTTGGTCCTGCACCAAATTAACATCATTCATTACCTCTCAGACAGCCTTGGTGTCACAATCCCTCCTAACCCATTAACAGCTGTGTTCGAGGTTCTTCCAGATGGGTTTAAAGTGGAGAAGGACAAACTGTGATTGCATTCACTACACTTTTGGCACGCAAACTTATTTTGCTAAACTGGAACAATCCTAACTCTCCTCTTTTAAGTCAGTGGGAAACTGATGTTTTATACTATCTGAAATTGGAAAAAATCAAATACTCAGAGGATCTGTACAGATTTTTTTCAAAACATGGCAGGATCTAATCAATAATATTTTAGAATAAGCTCTTAAAGCACTGAGGAAGCAATTATTTCCGCATTTCTTTTTCTTCTCCATTCATCTCTATTGCTTATCAAACTCATCAATTTAGGTATTTTTGACTTAAGTTTTACCCCATTGGCCAGGGGTCGACTTGTTCACAATCCTACTTTTTGTAAAAAGTGATTGATTTGTATGGAACGATTACAATAAAATTAATTTAAAAAAAAATGAAATGAGGTTAATAACAAAATTTCTACATGAAACAACTTATCCTAGCATGTTTTCTTTTACGGATTACTGAGCATTCTTTTCCCTACAAGTTGGACATATTTGATTTTGTAATTGATCGTCAAAATTCATGTAGTGAGATTAATATGACTATTGACAACACTGCATCTAAATGACCATCCACAAAACTAAACAGCACTTTAAAAGTTTGTGGCTTCATGAGTTTCCTTGGATTTAGGTATGGTAAAATTAAACAAGTAATGTATTACGAATTTTGCTGTAAGGCCGGTCATGCAGTTGAAGGGAAAACAAGTAGACATATAATCATTGTGGAATTACAAACCTGGGCTGTGTATCGCTCCTGTGAATAAAAAACTATTGAGAATCACCTGAAAAAACTGAAAATAAAATTTAATGCAGCCTATATGATTGCATGTTATCATTTAAAAAATATGCCTCCCAAATTTTGCTAATGCAAAAAATAAAATAAAATGAATACATCTAAGATGTATGATAACGACACTGGATGTGCTCATTGAGTGCACTACATATGAATTGGTTGGAGCTGCAAATTACATCTCAAACATTACAGACTGTAGAAATGATACATCTGATAGAGATAATGTGATTGTATACTGCAGTAATATTTCTTAAGTTAATTGTGAATTTTCTTGTTGGATTAAATGGGCTTAAACATGAAACTGGTCAGGGAAAACTTAAACACAATAAAATGTACATTTAATAATGCTGACAAGAGTAATTGGTGGCAAAATAAAATCTGTGCATTTGGGGCAGACAAAGCCAGAGTTAAAATGATATCAAGCTGAATAGGTGCACTACTAAGAGGAGAGATTGGAGAACATGTCATAGTTTATTACAGACTGGAACAGGTTATGTTCAGTGCTCAAAAACACTTTCCAGTGATTCAAAAGTTCTATGATGTTATACAGCTGGTTTGAAAACCTATCACTTCAGCCCCTAGAGTAAGCATGAGCTGACAGCAGTATCTGAGGAGTTAGGCTTTAAAGTTCACAAACCTTTAGCAGTGAACCCCATAAAACATACTTATATTAAAGGGAGAGTAAGGTATATTGTGCAGCGAATGCAGACTTTCACCATGACCTATTTGGAGAAATCATACAAGTCTTGTACTTTAGAAGAATTCCTGTAATTTGCCTCTGGCTGTGACTACAATTATTGTAAGCACTGTCCCATGATAATTAAAAGTATAAGGAAAAACCACTAAGAAACGGAAGCTTCAAAAATTCATACTCAACATTGAGTTAGAATTGCAAACCCAAAGTCAGGATATAGCCCTGGGGTTTGATGCACAGCAAGCATATAGACAGTTTACAAAAAAAATGAGGCAAAACAGTGAGTGTTAGTTACCGCTGCATGACATTTCAGAACATCCAGCTCAAGGGCTTTCAAAGTCAGGCAAGTTTCAGAAATGACTGTAATCAACAGGCTGAAAAAATAGTGGAAGCAAATGTCACCAAACTAGATAAAAAGACTTTGAATTATTATAGGTGATGAACAACAAGGAAGTTCTGGAGGGGCAGAAATGATTCAAAGCTCTTATGTCATAGTTCTTGGCCTGATAACATCACTGCCTACAAAGAAGATGAGATTGGCACTCTAGTAAAATGGTACAAAACCACCTTGATGAAGAAAGGGTGTGATATACGGGTTGTCCAGACTAAGTAGAAAGCGCTCAGATTCCTCATCAAAGGCCAGTTTGCAGACAAGTCCTAAAATAAGTTATGGGGTTATCTTGAAAAAAGGGCCTTCCTGCACAATAATGTTTGGCATTGGGCTGAGATAATTCTTGAGCTACCTATATCAGAAGCAC
This sequence comes from Polypterus bichir lapradei, assembly GCA_026402145.1. NCBI lineage: Eukaryota > Metazoa > Chordata > Cladistia > Polypteriformes > Polypteridae > Polypterus > Polypterus bichir. The sequence goes on from JANRMT010062834.1 coordinate 2,345,242, forward strand.
AGTTTGAATGAGGCGTTTCTGCACAAAACTGAATAAAATCAAAATTACACAATTCAGTTCTCAAAGTTGGAGGATTTAATGGAGATCTCCTCAGAAGACAGGCACAGAACAGAGGACACAGTCAGTCCTTTTTATGTTAACACAAAATATTTTGTTTCTTTAATTTAGCAACTAAAAAAGTAACGATTAATTTTAGGATTCAGTTGCTCCCAAGTATTGTTTTAGTCTGGAGCCTTGAGTTATGAGTGTTCACATTGCTGAAGTTAGTAAGGATGATGATAAACACACAAAATAAAAAGTATAGGTAGCAAACCTTTCAATTTGGAATATAACTAAGAAGATTATAAAAAGTGTCTAAGCAAGCAATGCAATTGGTGAGAATATTTCAAATTCCATGGTAAAAAACAGTCATAGAAATAAAAGCAAACAAAATCTTTCTGAAAAAAAGATTGATACTCCTCACTCATAAATCATGATAGAAAAGAACTGGCAATTTATAGATATATGAGTTGAATTCTATGCCTATTAAAAATAAAAAAAATAAAAACTCACAAATGTACAAAAAAAAAAAAAAAAAAGATGACTGTCGTCATGTGCCAACCTCTGCATAGTCCTGTGTTCCACACATCTAAGAAAAAACTTTTCGTTTTAGTTGAGAGAGACTTTGGGGTTTAATAACCTTGGCAGCATTTTGGGTCTCTGAGTGCACAGGATAAGCTTCAAAACAGTCTTATGACAAAATTTAAAGCAATCCGCAAGCTTTGAAAAGCACTGTTGTCTTATACTACTGTAATGTTAAAATCACAATTGTAAGTCAGTCCCTTCAAAGCTACTATGAATCAAGTTTTACCTGCTAACTCAAAGGCTACCCAAAGACAAACACCACCATAAGGCACTTTTTCAGTTCCTCTCTCCCTTATCATCCACATGGGCAAAAGAAATTAAAGGGGCATTTTCACATCTTTGCAGAGATTTGCAAAGAACCAGTTTGCAAAGAAGTCCATTTAAATATATTTTTTTCATTTAGTTTGTTTAGCTTTACGGTTTACTCCCACATCTTAAAAATATAAATCTTTGGTACAATTATGACTCTAGAGTGGCCCAATGGCTGTATATGTGTTGCCATGAACTAGCATCCCATTTACATCCGATTCAAGGCTTATGCCCAGAACTCCTGTAATAGACTCTGGCTCGCAGCAACACATAATTAGAACAAGCAGGTTTAGTAAGACAGTGGAATGGAATGTAGCATCTCTTTACATTGTAGTGATTATTAATGATGGATAATGTTTAAATTTGTAAATCTGTCTGCCACCAGGACATTTTTCACAGTTTATTTCTTTAGCTGCCACAGCAGGAAGACCTTCTAAAAATAACTTGCCAAGAAAAGTATCTACAAGAAGTTTTTAGTTGTGATCTTCTATTTCACTATGCAATGATCAGAGCCACAACTTTAAAGCTACTGACAGGTAAAGTGAATAACAAAAGATGATCTTGTTACATGGCTTTTGTCAAGCGGTGGGATGTATTAGGCAGCAAGTGAACAGAGTTCTTGAAAGGGATGTGTTGGAAGCAGAAAGGATCTGAGTAACTCTGACCAGGGAAAACATGTGATGGCTAGACACTGGAGTCAGAGCATCTCTGAAACAGCAGGTGTGTTTCTGGTATGGAATGGTAGGTCCTACCAAATGTGGTTCAAGGGACCAGCGAAAGGTTCATGGATGGGCCTATCAGTATACAGTTCACCTCTAACCTATAATGGTTCTGATAGGTAGGTATGCAGTTATGATGCCACAGAAACTTTACCCAAGCAGAATGAACTTCAAATTTGGAGGCTTTTACTCCAAAGGTGCTGTATGTGTTTTTTACACCTTTTTATCTAAATTATTCAGGACTGTCAATTTTACTGAGGTTTATATTCCCAACACAGGATAGAACATATGAACAAACTACTACCAGTACTTTTACTTTACAAACAACAAACACAGTTACCTCTCTGCTCATCACAATTGTATACTCTGCCCCACATCTCACTTGAAACTGTCATTTCTTTTTATCAGCTTTTGTTTTCTTGGAAATGGCAGTGGGTTAGGAAAGTCACCAGCAACCACAGGATTGAAAACGGTAATGACTGGAAAAAATGTCAGCAACAGGAAGACACTAGCATTTTTGCTGACCATGGCGAAGCTGTAAGTAGCACCATTCCCAAAACCCAGCCAATTTTATGACACTTTTATGAAGCTAATATGTCACGGAAAGTATGATTATTGCTATATAACCCTTTGTTATAGTATGACCTACTGTAGATAACATTTTGCATGTAATTTTGCAGTTTAAATAGATTATGAATTGATTTATATACTCCTATGCATTTTATGCGGAGTAGGTTAATATTTGTTTCAATGAATTTCACATTTGTTGGTAAATGATGCCAAAGAAAACTGGCAGTTATCTACAGATTTTAGATAGAGGAATGTAAATTTGACTTAGCAGTTTGCAGTCCCCTCCACAATTACTGGAACCCCTGGTAAACAAGAGCAAAAAACGGTATATACATATTATTGAAAAAAGAAAAAAAAAATCACCTCTTGGTGAATTACCTTATCTTGCACTATTAAAAATGAGAAGTTCCAACTGTTGAGGTAAATTTATACTGCGAAAAAAATAATCCCTCATTAAGAAATACAGCAATTATTAGCAAAATTACATATTCTATTATTATTAGCACACACAGAAATTCTTATGACCAAGTCTAACTGAAGCATTTTTTTCCCCATTTATATCTGACTTAAATTATTCCGTGTGTAGAAACTGACACAGTAATCCATGACTTTGTTACGTGGTTATGAATATGAGGTGGCACAGAGGCCACATTTCCGTATTCATTTATCAACATTGGAAAGATAAAAGAACACACAATTAAAATGAGAGAAATGTGTGTTGACCTACATAAGGCAAGAAACGGCTATGAGAAAATTACTACTTGCCTGAAAACGCCCATATTTATTAGGGCAATTAAAAAGTTCAGATCTACTGGAACTGTTATCAACTTGCCTGGAAAAGGACTTTACTTTGCTCCCCACGCAAAGTGAGCAGGTATGACGGTCAGGTTCATTCCCCTTCCCTGAAAGCTCGAACCTGGAACTGTCAATAGTCACAGACCAAGAATGAGCTGAGCAAATAACAACACACACAGTCAGCAAGAGGTAGGTGTAAAAGTGCTTCATTGAAACAAAATCAAAGTCATGGTTTCAAATCCCCAAAATGACAAAATGTGCAGTGCAACCATCCTCAAAAATAAGTAATCCACAAAATCAAATTAAATCAGTGGAAGTTAAAACCCAATAAACAATAAAAAATACTTTGAAATGAGCTACAGTGCTTCCCTCTAAAGACTTCACTTTGATAGGAATAGCCAACATTTAATCATAGACTTGTGTCCCTGCTGTCACCCTAGGCTCCCAGCTAGGAGCCACACTGAGTTTCACTCTTTCGACTCCTGCTGCCACTCCTTGGTTTTATGTGGGAGACTTTTTCCAGCTCCTGCTATTTCAAGCTATTCAGCTGAAGTGAGCCTCTTCAGCCCTCTAGAACTATGACCACAAGCTTCATCATGGGGCTCACTTTGCCAGCTGCCTGCCTACTCTCTAATGCGCTGGGCTCCAATCTCTCGATTTCTGCTTTCGCCAATTTCACTTTATTTTAACCACTGTACTGTATTTTCTCTCCTTTTTCATTCTTTCTTTCATCTTTTTTTATTGTTTACTGCACCGATCGAGTGCAGGAGCTGCAATCATGAAACCCAGAGCCCTAACTACGAAACTGACTGAACCGCGTACATCTGCACATGGATACACAACCAGTCAATTTCCCTATAAACCCAGAACTGTTCATGCACATTTTCAGATATGCCCACACAGACCTTGAGGAGCACCATATTTATTTAAAAAAAATACACAATACCACAAATCTCTCTCATCACAGCTGAATGGTAAGAGAGGTTTAAAAAATTCTCTAAGAATTACTGCTGGAGAAATACAGGAAAAAAGTAGCAGTTTGGGATCACCAAGTCTCCAAAACTGTCATCAAATGCCAGCAGACTATTTGGAAGGCATGCCAGAAAAGAGTTTTTTCGGTCATTTAACCACAAACGTAAACACCTTCAGTTTGTTAATGCTACTAGTGCTTCAATTGGAGCCGTGTTCTACCATCAGATGAAATTAAAATTGAGCTTTATGGAAACAAACAAACACAGCGGGTTTGGTGTAAAAAGAAGGATGCCTATACCGAAAAGAACCTGATACCCACTGTCAAGTATGCTGGACGTACTGTGATGATGTGGAGCTGTTTTACCTGTGAGTGCACTATGAATCTTGTTAGGGTATGCGACATTATAGGTTGTCACTGGACTATCCAGTATAACAATGGTCCAAAACACTGGCCAAAGTAGGACAACTAAATACATTCTATTGTATGTTGTTCTATAGACCACTTGGCTCCACTGATTATTTCTTGCTGGATTTTTCTGTCTGTTTGTCAGTAATAAAGTTAGACAAGGTCCTTATTGTTGGGGACTTTAACTTTCATACTGGTGACGCAACTTGCAGTAACATTAATTTAACATTATTAGGTCCTAGTCCTACACATATGGGTGGTCAAAACCTGGACCTTATTTTTTCACTTGATCTAAAACAAGGGTCCCCTACTCCAGTCCTGGAGGGCTGCAGTGGCTATAGGTTTTCATTCTAACTCTTTTCTTAATTAGTGACCTGTTTTTGCTGCTCATTAACTTCTTTTGAATTACTTTTAATTAATTTGTTCTTGAAGACTCAGCCCCCTCAATTGTTTATTTCCTTAATTAGCAGTCAAACAAAATATGATATATAAAATGAGCCAAAACATGACCAGCAAATTTTGTCCATCATACAATATCTGAAAATAAAGTATGATGAAGGTATTGGGAATGCTGATGTGCTCAAGTCCACAAAACATTTTAATAGTGCTCTTATGAAAGAGAAAAATCAATAATTTTGGAAATGTATGCAATTGCACAATGAGAGCAACAACAAGCCATGGAATTAAGGAACGGGTTTAATTAACAACAAGAATTGGTTCCTAATTAAGCAACTGGTTGGAGTGAAATTGGTTGGAGTTTGAGACCCTGACTTAGTTTTCTTTCGGCTCACTCACTTCACGTTTCATTTCTGTTTAGGTGCCATTCAAGGAAAGAAATTAAGCAATTCATAGGAACTATTAAAATTTAGGGTAATAAATCTTAAAAAACAAGTCATTTAAAATGAAAGAAAAAGGTAATAATTAGCAACAAAAACTCATCACCAATTAAGGGTTAGAATGAAAACCTGCAGCCACTGCGGCCCTCCAGGAATAGAGTTTGAGACCACTGATCTAAATATTGAACACATTTATTGTGAAGGGCGATTTGTTAGTGACCATAAAGGTGTCTCATTTGGTCTTTCTTTTAATTCATATACTTTGCCTTCTAAATGAAAGACCTGCTCTCATTTCATTAGCCAAAAGGTTGTTTTGACACAATATATAATTTAGTTCCTCCTGCTACACCTATTTTGCCTATATTTCTTACAGTGATTATAAATTTTTTTACTTAACCTTTTTGCGAATAAGATAAGAGATACAAGGTCAAACATTTTTACCCTCATCCTGCCACCCTCCTGGCATTCTCTCTGGTTGCTTTCTATCCTTTCACTTTAGAAGATATCATTTGTTGTACAACATGAAACCTTCATCAAGCCCTTAAGGTATTTAAACAACTTCTATTTTAAAAAAGTTTCAAGTCTGTTGTCTCCTTTTACGTTTTTTAATGAATTCCTCCCTTTTGCCTGGCCATGTCCCCAGCTACTTTAACACTAGAATCCCTGAAGCCTACAAAAAAAAGTTGTAATGCCGGGCCACCTTCAATTCTTTCACACCTCTTCATCAGGGTCTTTGTTTTGCAAACAAGTCAATTAGCACTAGCAGCCTGCTATCCCATCCCCCACCGACACAGCTGAAGTCAGACACAGAGTTTTCCCAACTCAATCTGTTTATCTGGGTGCAAGATTTGTGGAATTGTAAATAATATATTGTTATTTGGAATGCACACATTTCATGTGTGTTCCGTGTCTATAACGATCTGGGTAAATGTAGGATGACAGGAAATTCGAGGCAAGAAACTTTGAACACATAACTAAAACAGAAACTTTTTTCATGTTATAGTAATAATGACAAAATGCTGACGTGAAGTGTATAATGTGTGAAGATTAAAGACCAAATATCAAACAAACCCTGTCACAAATGGTATAAAAAAACAACTGTGCTTTTATTTAAGAATATAACCAAAGAAAAAGAAATAGTTAAATTTGCATGTCAATCAGTAAAACCCTAAGCCCAAATATCAATCAACACAAAGTGGACGTGTCTGCTTGGTTGGTGTTGAGGTAAGACCTGCCGCCTCAAGCCTGGGCTCTTCCCGTTTTGAGTAGTGAGCTGTTATTATTACTACTATTTGGATACATCTAGATAGAATTGGAGACAAAGTACATATAATGACACTCCTTATTTAGGAAAAGATCCCAGTCATCCCAAGTTAAAAAGACCTTCTGAGATTGTAGTCATAAAGCTTATGGAGCCATTTCTGGACAAAGGCAGAACCGCAACAACAGACAACCTCTTCACGTCACTTTCACTGGCTAGCAGACTGCTGTTGTACTGCAACACAACTCTGCTTGGCACCACAAATAAAGTTGGATGTGAACTTCCACCTGCAGCTAAAGTCACTTCAGTACGCAAGCAATTTTCCACGCTAGTGTTTAGATCTGGTAGTACGACATGCTGATGTTGTATGCGCCCAAAAAGAAGAAGCCTTATTGCATTCCAAGCACCATGCACCATAACATGGAAATTGGGCAAGATCGAGGGAAAAAAAATATGTTCAAATGACGTAGTGATGTTTTCATGCATGGGCGTGTGTGTGCATGTGCGAGAGAGACAGAGACAGGTTTGATGTCATTCAAGGGGTTACTGAAATATAAAATAAACACTTTTGCAAAGGTATAACTAAAAAAATGTGCTTTTATCCAAGAATAAAACTGAATAACAAAAAATTCAAGTGACAATAAGATACCAAGACGACATGATTTACCAGCAATTGTGTGTCTGCTTATATCTCTTGAGCAGTATCTTTTACAGGTAGCAACAATTTACAATGGGTGTTAGACTCAAATCATATGTATGTTTTTATTATATAATAGTAAAAATAATAGCAGCCCACTACTCAAAACTGAGAGAACCCAGCCTCCAAGCCACAACCTCTTGATTACAAGGAGCAGTTGTGTGTATGTGTGCATGTACATTATATAGGACACACATGACTGCTATGTTGTATGATCTGATTTTTCTACAATTTTCACTAATTTCAAAAAATTTTTAATGTTAGTACTAATATAGAATATTTAGTAATGAGAGCACTGTAAAACCCATACCACAAACACGGTAATGTTAAATATGAAAATAAAGAAATGCCAGGGATGTGAAGTGTATGCTAACTAGTTCAGTGAATAGGCACAGATCCAGTCTTGGGAGTATTTTTGTTCCTGGTCTGGTGCGGTAAAAAACTGTAAGGATTCAAACCAGAAAAATAAAATGTCTGTTCTTAATGGCAATGCACTTTGGTTTTAAATTAAGGAAGAAACAAAGAAAAATATATCCATCCAAAATCTGCACCAAATAAATACATTAGTATGGAAAATAAGGCAAAGAGCATACTTGCAAAATGGGAAACTATGAACCTACACCTGCGGGGTTTGTTTTCTGCCTTGCACCCTGTGTTAGCTGGGATTGGCCCCAGCAGACCCCTGTGACCCTGTAGTTAAGATATAGCGGGTTGGATAATGGATGGGTGGATGGATGAACCTGCACCTGAAGAAAGTAAAGATACAAGGACGTGCAGCATGTAAACTTCCTCTGTGAAGCCAAGTAGAGATCTAGTGAAAAGGATGGTGGAAGTAGTCAGACAGCAACGGAACAGTGGTCAGTGCTAATGCCTAAGCATTATTAAAAACTGAGCAGAGTGTCAGCATAGGCATTTGTGTCAAGGAACATCTCTTTCATGATACTCTCACATATTTGGCATAACACTAAAACCCTTCATGGTAGTTTGGCATGTCACTTTCTTTTAACTTTTTCTTGTTAGAAAGTCAGTTTCCCTCCTAACTACATTTTAGTTACTGCGATTCCATTTGCTCAGGGAAAGCGTACGCCAACACATTATATGCAGATGCATGTAAAAAAAAAAAAAAAAAAATTATGATCCTTGTATATTTCGTTCAAATAAAAAGAATGGTAATTATTACTAGTAAAATGTATTGCCATTTAATTTCAAAAGAACACCTTTCATTCGTATGAAATGAAAATGACAATTTTAAATCACTGTACTTGGCTATGTGGTGTAATCTTAAATAACTTATCAGATCTGTAGTGCCAAATATCTTTGCTTTAGTTCTGTCAGGCCTAATTTTTCTCCTGGTACATGATATATTCATTTTTACAGACTTCAAGTTACTTCTGTACAGCAGACATATCTAGTGGCTGCAGGTTCCATGGGAATTTTTAAGCCCTTCATATTAGTTTTTCAGCTGGACTCAGGTCACTTTGATTATAAGCCAACTGTGCTTAAAAAACAAACAAAAAACGTTCCAATACACTGCTGAAAAACAGGCAGATCACTAAAGCAGTAGACATTCTTGCCAACAATAGGCCAAAAAGTGGTTAACTAATGACAACTCTGCAGCCTAAATAATACAATTAATTAAATGGCAGTACATTTGAAAAAATCAGCTTGCTTTAGTAGTGTTTGCCTTAGAAGTGTACATACATTCAGTGAAAGGTTTGTTACAATTCTTTGCACCAAACTGCAGGTTTGGTTCCAGCATCCTGCCATTATGAATTTGACTAAGCCGGTAAGACAATGAATGGAAAAATGTTATTTACAATTTAATTGTTACTTTAGGACCATAGAAAATGCTCAGTGTTTTAATCAGTATTTGAATTTTAGTATTACTATCTATGCAGGCATCTACGAACAATAATATAGTACCATAAAAAACGCAAGACAAATGCAATATCTGACAATTTTGTCAAAGAAACTTGAATCAGCCATAAAAATTGTAATCAATTCAACACTAGATACTAGAACTTTCACATTCCCTACTTCTACGAAGTTCACTAATACAGTGCAGTGCCACTGTAACCTTAAATTAATTATGCTTTCTAGCCCTGAACTTCAAGTGTTAAGAACTTCTGCCATTAACAATAGTAAAATTTATTATAGTCAAGAGCAATGTCAACTGGATTTTTGCTTTCCCAACCAAACTGCTGGCTATCAATATTGTAATTTTTTGATTTCTCATAATTTATTTTTACTTGTAGCTTTCTTTAATCCACATTTGGGATCATTAAATACAAATTATAGTACACAGTTCTCTGAATTATTTTATTACTAAATATTTAATAAAATGTGTGTGTTTAGTGAAATATAAATGGTATATGCTTCTTATATAATATGTTCACATTTAAAATATTTGATGTTTATATTTATATGTCTGAATCTGAATAAGAGTACTTATATATGAACAGAATTACCATAAATATGTTTTTTTCTTTTCTCCTTTTATTAGATGTATTGTGAAATTATGTACAACACAGAATAAAAATTCAGATTCAGAAAGACAAGAATGTAGGTAAAATAATAGGAATTACTGGGTTATTATTAGACAAAAATCACTTCAATATATAGAAGGTATCTGTGAAATGTACAGTATGTAGGGCCCTATGGAATCTGTTTTTTTTTTCAAAAATACCTTTTTTTTTTTTTTTTTTTTTTGATTTTCAGTTTTCACTGTTTTATTTTTCCTTGATTCAGATTTTTGGGTTTTATAGTTTGTTTTTTTTTTCTCTGAGTAGCAACAGCTACAACAAAACAAATAATGAAATGGCACTTTACATTCCTTTTCATGAAACAGCACACTAGCACAACTGAACCTTAATTTGCAGTTCCATTCATCAGGTAGGAGCCCAGATGCTCCACGATGCTGTATGCGGAGACTATAGTAGGATGATGAGTGCCCTCCAGAATTGTAAGAGCTGTTACTAGTTTGATGCATCCTTCCAAGATGAAGGTTAACTTCACTTTTTGGGTCTAGGATATTTCTTCCAGCCTAAGATGATATGTTCTCGGCCAAAAAGAACTTTTTGTATAGGTGAATATGTTCAGCAAGGTACCCTACTAATTTGAACCAGCTATTCCACCTGGTGTTTCCTGCCTCGGGGGTTCCTGGCAGACTTCTTGAAGAAGGCACACTCTACCCATATCACTAGTGATGCAGCTTCACTAAAGTATTTATAGTGCTGCCAGGTCTTTTGCACCAAACTGATGACATGATACAAGCAGGTTGAATGTACACTGTTAGGCATAACCCCTTTTAAAACTTCCTGGTATGCTTTCAGACAGTAAGATGCATTGTCTGTAACCACTGCTAAAATGTCATTAAGATTCAGCTGGTTGTTGTGAAGATCTTCCTGTGAAAAGATGAAAAAGTTGAAGCTCTCCATAAAGGTAACATCTGCCAAAAAGTACTAGTCTTCAGTACAGTACCAGTAATTGTAATTATGTAAATTATTTATAATGATTCTTAAACCTTAAATGTTTACAGATTGAAAATGTACATAATTACATCTGTAGCTTTATCTACTGCATATCTTAAAATAATTAATTACAAAGCAAAACAAACTAATTTGCAAGACACTAAATCTGTGAATTTAACAGAAAAGAGAGAGACCCACTTTTAAGGGCTCATTGCATCTGAGGAGAAGCCTGCTCTTCTGCCTAGGTTTGTAGGTGCAGAGTTTAAAACGGAAGAGTAAAATGTGGACCTTGCGTGCCTAGTCACCACGAGGCAAAACATGTATTAAATCCCAAAACATCGTTGTTAATTTTTAAAAGGGAACCCGTTAACAACCAGTGCCATTCACTAATAACATTTTTCTATGGGAAAGACTGTTAATACCGGTGAAATATAATTTAATGTACAATTATAACTGCCTACATAAAATAATTACCATAAATCCAACTATGTGGTCTCGACTATCTGTGGTTTCATCAACTACAACATAAATTTTACTGCCACGAATCTTTTGAAGAACAGTGTCCATGTGTTGTTCAAAGACACGGGGCGAATGAGTTTGATGAAGACTGCTCTCATTTTCTGGCAGCGCATCTCCTTGATTACAATGCTTAATAAAGAAAGGACGCATCTTCATTATTTTTTGAGTGGTATGTCTGACTCGTATGACCACAAACTCCTCTACAAACTGGCGTCTTGCATCTGTCGATTCTGTTGTTTCCTCTATTGTTACCTGAAGGGGAACACTTTTTGATCTTAATTTCTCCTTCGTCTTGAGATGGGTTTTAGATTTGACGTGGTCACTGCAAGTATTTTTTTGTGTCCAGTCTATGGTATGCTGGCAAAACTTGCAGAAAAGTTGTCCATATTCGTAAAAGTCGTGGGGATATTGTTGTGTCCTCAGTTTTGCAATTAAGCTCGTTTTTCTTAGTTTTTTCTTCATGGTTAGGGTATCTGATACTGCTCGCTTCAACATTTCTGTCTTGTGCAGCTACCTAATTCGCATGCTTTTAATGAGAAAACATAAGAAACACGTGCATAAACAGATAGAGGCACAACTGAATGTATACAAAGAATTGTGTTTGCTTGACAAACAACAAACTAGAAAATAGTATCTGAATGATAGAACTACAGATTATTCAATCGTGTAATTTATTGGGACGTTTTGTAACAGTCACCCCTTCAGTCTCTAAATTTCGCACATTTCCGTTTTTAAATCTAAAATCTATTTAAATGCATTCATTCTGTGATTCTGTCTGTGTTTTCCGCATCACGCAAATCATAGGGCCCTAAGTATGTGCTCTATTAATGTTTCCAAATCATTCAATTGCATTTGTATTTTCAAGAAACCACAAACTAATTCAAAGATCTAAAGTGGAAATAATTACTGTACCTTTGACCTACAGGCACAAGGTTTGGGATAAAACAGTATTTTAATCACTTAAAAAGTAAATGTACAAATGTAACAAGTAAACAGGCACAAGATTCTAGATAAAACAGTGTTTTAGTCAATTAAAATGAAAATGTACAAATATAACAAGTAAATGGACAAACTATAAAAAGTCAATATAAAAATCCAGTTCATCAATTATTGCTAAGTGGCACAATGTAAAAATAAAGACTATTCTGCATTACAGTTCTTTATTGACTTTACTGTTTATATATTCAGTACTTTTCAAACCACAAGAGAAAAAATATACTAGACTATACTGCTCATGTCCCCGAGTAAGGTCCCATTGGTGGGGCATTTTGTTTGAATGAATGGTGACTATAATAGAATGAGGGAGTGAGTGTGTACAGTACATGCTTATGAACACTGCAACAGATTTCTATCCAGGAATGGTTGGTTCCTATCTTTTGACCACTGCAGCTGGAACTGATTACAGCTTCCCACTACTACAGTATATATTAAAAAGGCAGGCTCAGGAAGAGGATGAATATATTGACAGAGTTCATGAAAACACACATTGAAAAATATATTTACTGCTGGACAGTATGAATTTGGGAGAGAAATCTGTAATTATTTCTATTTGATAAAAGGATTAGTCTTACACTTTATTGGTCCCCAAATACAAATTTAGATTCCGAGTGATACTTAAGAATACCATCTTTAACAATACATTTTTACAAAAGGGAGCATTCTTAAATGTCTAAAAAAAGGATTTTAACTGTTGGATTATTTGCTTTAACTAGAAATTTGTGTAAAATGTTCAAACAGAAAAAATAAAATGAGTTAATTTAGTTAAGGCTAGGTGGCTATGGTGAATGAATAATCACTTAGTGAGAGATATTCTTACAAAAATTCATAAAAATTATTTGAAATTGAACGTCTGTGTACTATATTTAAGTATAAAACACTTTTATTGACACCTTTCTTGGTGGGAGGTGGGGGTCAGAGTAATTTCACTTTTAAATATTACTGAACCATCTCATCCAGTTTGACTAAACTGATTAGCAGCAAAACTCAAAGACTTCTCTGTATTCAAATAGATCAAACTGCGTGAAGAAACCAAACTGTATACTTTTGTAGAGGGGAAATTTTCAGCAAAAAATCATCTCACTGGTAGTTAGTCATCTAGTTAAATTAAATTACATAACAAGGGAAAGGAGTTTCATTCCCAAAATTTTTCACAAGATAACTTTTGCTGTTTTTGAAATAGTTTGGTTATACACAGGCAGATAGGTAGCAAACTATCATTGCATGTAGTCTATGAATGAAACAGATGGCAACAAAGGGTGGAAATATTACAAAGCTATTAAATTACCTAATGATAAATGATAAAACTTGATGTTGAGCACAAGGAGAACACCAAAACTCAGTGGAGTGGCTTTTTCTTCTCCTTGCTATATACGGCAGACCCCCACAAAGTCACAGTTCAGGGTTTGTGGACTCAGTCGTTCGCGGATTTTTCTTTAGAACCTAACTATTAATTGTTAGTGGAAAGCGCAAATATCCTCCACAATTTTTTATGGCTTTTTTTGTGGCAATACTGTGCTGTAGAGAGAATAGGAAGCAACCGCTGAGGGAAACACTGTTTGGGATGGTGAAAGTAGCCAATCCAAGAGTGTTATTCATTTCTCCTTGCTGCTGATTGACTGCTGCCCTATAACACGACTACAGCTGTGTGTCCTCGTGTTTTCCATTTTGTTATTGTATTCATTTTGTTATTCTTAAACACACAAGATGTCACCAAACGCCCTGCACCTTCTAAGGCTTCTGGCACTTAGCCTAAGCGCTACAAGAAATTTAAAACACTCCAGGAGAAGGTTGAACTACTGGATTTGCTCCGGGAACTAAAAAGTTATGCTGCAGTAGCGCTCCACTATGACATTAATGAAAGCACCGTATACTACATAAAGAAGAATGAAGCAGTAATGCGGAGTACCGTATTTGTAAGTTTCTGTGATAGTGCCAAAAAGGTAACGATCGTAAAGAATAAAAATATCGTCAGGATGGAATCTGCCTTGGCATTGTGGATCACCGACTGCAGGAAGAAGAACATCCCTTTGGACGGTAACATCATATGTGAGAAGGCATGGAAATTGTACCAGCAGTTTGCTACTGGAGACAATGTAGAAAAATCCCATCACAATGTTCCTGAAACCTATAAAGAAAAGCCAGCACGAAACCCCACCAGAAGAAGACCCGTCCAAAGATGCACCTCATCATCATCATCATCAATATCATTCATCATTGGCAAATACCTGTACATTTTATTGTATTTTAATTAAATGAAATTATTATGTATTTACTCTACTTATAACAAAGAAAACAACAGCGTATACCAAAGAAAATGTGCTTGCATGAATTACAGTACATATATAGCGGTAACATTGGTATTTTACATTCTAGCACCGTGGGAGAAATAGCAGTACAGTACTGTACAGTATATGGGTTTACCTTTCTATTCTGTTTTTAGGTAATGTATTAAGGTAATTTTTTAGGTAATGTATTAATGTATTAAGCTGAGTTTGCAACAAAATTAAAGTGCTTTGGGGCATACTGTATTTAGGGTTTAAACTATACAAATAGGCATTTAAAAGACATTTTTTAACCACATCCAAATGTTGCGGTTTTTCACAATTTGCGGGTGCTCTAGGAACATAACCCCTGTAAATTTTGGAGGTGTATTGTACAACAGGCTCCAAAGAAAATTATGTCAGCAGCTTTACTGTATACCAGATGACTGACAGAAATAACAGGTGGAATAACTTATCATGCATGCACAATGGGCAGTCAAGCAACACAGCTTATTTGTTTTTGGGTACAGTTTAGGACCTAAATCATCCTTGTAAGAGCACACACTCTATGTTGAAATGCCTACATGTAATAGTGAGTTTCTGTTGACATAACATATTTGTCTTGTAGCTTTCAGAGTACAGGGCTGCATTTCTCAAAAGCACTGCAACGCTAAGAACATTGTAAAATTCATGTTAAGATTGATTATTAATTTATAGATGTTTCTCAAAACCATCATAACTAAAGTAGCATTTTAAATACAGTGGAACCTCGGTTTACGAGTGTTTTGCAAGACAAGCAAAAATTTTTAATAAATTTTGACTTGATAAACGAGCGATGTCTTGCAATACGAGTAGTATGGATACACTTTGTCTGCTGAGCGTCATGTGATCACAACTGAGCTGATGGTTCTTCTCTCTCTCTCCTTATTTCGCTCGCCCAGCGCGTCTCTCTCTCTCTCTCCTTATCTCGCTAGCTTGCTCGCCCAGCGCGTCTCTCTCTCTCTCTCTCCTTATCTCGCTCGCCCAGCGAGTCTCTTTCTCTCTCCTTATCTCGCTAGCTTGCTCGCCCAGCGTGTCTCTCGCTCTCTCTCCCTCTCTCTCTCTCTTTATCTCGCTAGGTAAAGGTAAAGTGCAGGTTAATTTGTATTATGTATTTTACTTTATATTTTGTATTAATCATTTTTATATGAATAGTTTTGGGTTGTGGAACGAATCATCTGAGTTTCCATTATTTCTTATGGGGAAATTCGCTTTGATATACGAGTGCTTTGGATTGTTAGCACGTTTCCGGAACGAATTATGCTCGCAAACCGAAGTTCCACTGTACTTTGCAATCAACATGCTCCCTAAACCCAGTCATTAATCGACAAGTGCTTCTTAAACAGGCTTCCTGTTGTGTCAACCAAAGCTACAGGCAGCTGTTGACTCACAGAATATGTTAAATTCACATTATATCAAATTTCTAAGCATTTGTAATATTAAGATTTACACAGTATGTCCACTACACACAAACTTTCAAGTTATGAACTTCCAAAGATGTGAATGTGCATGTCCAATAAGTAAAAAAATTATTTAAATAAGTGAAAGATTAAAATTGTACTGTAACTTCAAATTACAAGGCAGCACGCAAGTTAGTTCTTGTCTGCTCTATGTGGAATGAAAAACACACGCTATTATAGCTTACATTCTTAGTCATGTACGTGCATCCTAAACAAGTGGTTGTGCTTTTGACTGTATCTCCGTTGACAGCGAGTTACAGTATCATGATTTATTTCAAGCCCATGATGTCTGGAATTAAGCCTAAAAGCAGCGGTGATGTATTGCTAAGAAGTGCCAGACAATAACGAAGGAAACAAAAATGAAAATAACAGAGAGTAGAGCAAGGGGAAAAGATGGTCAACATCACTACTGTGTACAATGTGAACTGTTCAACCACGATTCTATGAACAAGGACAAAATCATGGAACATGGATTAAAGAATATATTTTTGCTATGCATGCCAGCTCACTATCTGTAAGTGAGTTTACCAAGATGAGCTCAGAGAAAACATGGGAAAAAGAAGAACTCAGTTGTTTATTGCACTTGAAATCAATGCAAAAATACCGTACATAAATAATGTGTCACAAGAAAGAAGGTGAGTCCAGATTTCTAAAAAAAAAAAAAATCAGTTTATCATCTCAAAGTTATCCAAATGGTAGCTGTCTCTTCAGCACTCTCTGAAACGCCAGCATGCATGCAGTGATGCTATCATCATCTTGCAGTCGCACCCTTCTCAGAAGCAAAGAGTAAAGAGAGTTCATGCGCAAGTGAGAAAACAGCAAATGAACACATGGACATGGCCCAGTCCGCTCCCGGTTTTAAATGTTCCCTTAATCAAACGGCGGACAATAGTCACGTTATGCGGCAAGTCTCTGAACTTGCAGATGCACCGACGGCAGACAAGCAATCCCTATCTACATTAACAAGGTTTTGGCACGCAGCACAGTTGGGAGGTTGTTGGGGTCTCAAAAATCTCACAGTAAACATATTAACCTTTAAAAGCTATTTGTACTGTATGCACAATACAAATAACATGTTTTTGATAAGTGTAGAGGGGTATGCTAGGTCTGCATATGTAGAATCGTTCACTAGCAGTCTGCGAGTCTACTGTACTGAGATCAAATGATGGAAAAAAATGGGAATAAAAAATAACTTTCAGTTGTTTGTTGTTAAAATGCACCAGAAACCTATAACAAAAAATAACAAGTATTACTTTTAAAAACACTTTCTTATATACAATTATTTGTGCATGTACATGGTTTTTTATAGGAGTTGAAGGCAGAATTTTGTTCATTGGGTGCCTAGGCTAACTTTGCTGGACTTGTAAAGAAACTGGACTCTCGAAACTGAACTCATTTGTATGCAGGGGACTTATTGTACTGAATTTATAACATTTTCATGATGAAATGCAATAAAAGTATCTATCTATCTATCTAAAAGCAATTATATTATGACACTGTATAAATGTTAAATTTGTTTAAATAATTTAGGCTGTTGATAATTACAAATATATTAAAGTTGATATCATTATATTCTTTACATGTTTTAAAGAATTAGTTTTCTAATGATGCAAAAACCTTTACTTTCACTGAGACATTTTTTGTGTTTCAATTTGTTATGAGGAGAAGAGAGGAGAAAGAAAAATCAAGGATAAGAACTGGCAAATGATGCATTTGGGTTGAGATAGTATGGTTATAATAAAGAAAGCCTACTGAGAAGAACATGTATTATTTCTGCTCACAAACCAAATATTAGCACATTACTCGTATTCTACTAGTAGGCTGTGGCAAATTTTACACCTGTCATCAATTATCTCTGCATTGAACTTAAAGATGATTTTGCAATCACAAAGAAATTTTTATGAACATTGTAGGAAGTTACTCTGAGCCAATATGGCAGTGAGTCAAAAGGCAAGAAACAAAATGTATAGTGGTGAATGGCTACTTGGTGATAGCAGGGTGTTTCGTAGTGTGTGTCATACCTTATGACATCTGCAGCTAAATCTCACACAGTGGATGGAGAAAAGTCAACCCTGCACATCAGCAAACCTGCAACACACAGGCATACCTATATGGAAAATGCATTTCCACTGTCTTCATGTAGGTTCATTATTAATATAATATAACTAGCAAAATACCCGCGCTTCGCAGCGGCGAAGTACTGCATTAAAA
>JANRMT010062834.1:2368389-2422197 GCA_026402145.1 Polypterus bichir lapradei
TTGTAAGTAAGCTGTAAGGAATGAGCCTGCCAAATTTCAGCTTTCTACCTACATGGGAAGTTGGAGAATTAGTGATGAGTCAGTCAGTCAGTCAGTCAGTCAGTCAGTCAGTCAGTCAGTCAGTCAGTCAGTGAGTGAGGGCTTTGCCTTTTATTATTATAGATATATAATTGAGAAGTAAACAGACTGAAAGAGTGTTGGAGTTTGTAATGCATAATGGAATTTACTTAATTTAATGACCACGGAAAAATAGCAGATTACATAAATTAAATATATGCCAGGCTGTCCAGGTTGTGTATGTGCGTCTGAGAGAGAGTAAAATAGTTTGTGATGTGCAGACTTATTCTCTTCATTGTGTTATACCATATTTGTTTTTCTCACTG
This sequence comes from Polypterus bichir lapradei, assembly GCA_026402145.1. NCBI lineage: Eukaryota > Metazoa > Chordata > Cladistia > Polypteriformes > Polypteridae > Polypterus > Polypterus bichir. Next base: position 2,368,773 of record JANRMT010062834.1, read on the forward strand.
TTGGAAAGGCTGCTGCATGTCTTAGTAAACAACAACATTGTGCGTCTTCTAAAAGAAAAAAGGTTCTTCTTCAGAAAAGTGAGTTTTTCTTTTATGGCGTGCCTGCTATTTCAAGTTGCTGAAAAGGGGTATGTAGTGCTCCCAGTTTCTATGGAAAAGGACTAAGGTCCAAGTATTCAGGGTCCTGGTGCTCCTTGTTTTGCTATAAGGTTGTAAGACATGGAAGCTATCCAGTGATCTGAGACAAAGACTGGATTCCTTCAGTACTGTGTCTCTTCAGAGAATCCTTGGGTATCGCTGGTTTGACTTTGTGTCGAACAAACAGTTGCTCATGGAGGCCTGAATGAGGCACATTACCTGCATTGTGAGGGAGCATCAGTTATGCCACTATGACCATGTGGCACAATTCCCCAAGGGTGATCTGGCTCACAGGATCGTCACTGCTGAGGATCCTAGCAGCTAGACCAGGCCAAGGGGATGCCCACATAACACCTGGCTGCAGCAAACAGACAGTCATTTTATGAGCGTGGGACTGGACCATGGGGGGTTGCCAACCAGTATCCTAAGGTGTTTAGTCTTGTGGTAGATAAAGCAATGCACTGTACCACTGCATGCTCCCCACCCTGACCTGACCTGATCTTATTTCATTCCTTCTTTTCAGAAAAATAGAAACAACACATGTCTGACTGTATAGTTATTTATACTCTTTGTAGCATTTGGTTATTAAATTATGATGACAGGTTTATATTACTTTTCTCAAGTTTATTTCACTCCACTGAAGGACTAATTATGAAAATATATAATAATGTTATTGTCAATTGACTGCAACTTCTGGGGTGAGGTTATCTACGAATTACTTCATGCTCACTTGTGAAGTGGTTGTTTAAGAAGGATTTTTCAAGATTTAAGAATGATTTTAAGAAACACAAGAAAACGTAACTTGTGTGTACATACAGTAATGTACATCTTAAAAGTTGGTTGATAACTGCTAAGAGATTCACCGTCAAATGTTAGCAATCTGGATTAGGATCTAGGCAAACTGATGTGTTTAAAAGTACAGTATAGGTGGGCCTCAGGTTAGGGAATTTCTCCAAAAAGAAGCAGCACATAAAAACCAAGCTTTTCTTTTCAGGTAAATTCAATTTTCATCTTGTGACTTCTGATTTTTACTTACGAACAAAAGAAACTAGTTTTGACAAATGTATATTATTGAACCTACAGACCTTGTAACTGTTTTCAATCCTTTTGTGTTTTCATGGGCACATGTCACCAAACGCAATCAACAGCACACACTTCTGGACAATGATCTGTTAAAGGTAGGCAGCTTAACTGCCAACTGGATGTTAAACTGAACAGAAGAATCTGCTGGTTGCGATTCTCAGCGTCATAAGTATGTGTTAGATCCATGTCATTTCGAAGTGGTTACACTCCGATATCTCTAAGCAAAGACAGCATATGCCACTGAATGTAACAGGCAGCATACACAATAACCTCTTTCACAGGTAAACTGCTTGACTGTCACATGGCTACTAGCAATTTCAAGCATCCTACATATGCATTCTTGCTGTGCCATTGCTGGGTAAAGTAGATGACACCATTAGTGTTTATTTTCTCTACAAAAACAGCATGTCAATACAGTCATCAGTTAGTGGCAGATTCTCACATCATGACTTTTCCGAATCTTTTCCAAACTTATTCATAACCTGAGGGCTACATGCAGTAAACTCTGTAATTGTATTTCCTTTCTTATGGATGGATACCATAAGCATTTCCTTGTATTTATAGTGCAATGGAATGTCTAAGCCATGCTTTCATTTTATTCTATTCCTTTGTTTCAGTCTTCATGCTCTCTCTCCTATCACCATTGTGCCTCACCTAACGATCGCATCCTGGAACGTTAAGGGTGTCAATTTATAGATTAAGAGACTACTCATACTTGGTTACCAAAAAGATACCACAAATCCAAGCTATTAGCTAAGTGATGTACTTTAACATGAAAATAAGTGCTCTTTTGTAGTAGCCACTTCTGTCAGTCCTCAATATTGGAAATGCCTTCTTACTCAATGATATTCTCTTCTTGGACCTCTCTGCATTAATTTTCAGCTTTGTAAAGCAGAGATCTTTCTCTGTTCTCTCTCGACTGAAGCCAAGCTAGCACTGGTTCTTTTAAAACTCTGCATTTCAAATCAACAATCATCTGACTCAAGTATTTTTAAGTGGCTTTATGTTATTCATATGGTTGCAGGAAGTGTAGCTAGTGGGGGAGAGGTGGGGTAGGAGTCTTGATCATTTAATAATTTCAGCTTTGTTCCTTTACCTTATTAGTCTGTAGCTTGATGGTTTAACTGCAGCCTTCCCTTGCAGATGTCCTTGGCATTTGCTTTATCTCTATTTTGTGTGTTTACCTTTCTCACTTCATTTTACATTGTCTAGCTCTTCCTCATTCACCAGTATGAGGAAAGCCACACATGTGATATACTGTTCGACTCACCTTGATGTCTAGTTATGTAAAACATTCAGCTATTTTTGGTTTTCTACATCCAAAAAATTCTTATTTTTTGAAAAATTTTGACCATACTTTGTGGGATATGAGGGATCAAAGTTACTCCTTTTCACAAAACCTTATAAAAAAATTAAAAAAAATAGGGATCTGTAATATAAGCATGTGGAGTATCATTTAATGGAATTTCAAGATTGCTAATCACATTCTAATCATTTGATAACCGATTCTTTACCGATGCTCCTATCCCTCTAAGAGCCACTCCCAGAAGGTTAAAAATTATAAATTTCAAAACATGCAGAGTTTTTTTTTAGACTATTTCAAGGTCTTCTATTAGGGCTTTTGCCCTCTATGGATCTCAATAAGAGGGTTAAAAATGACAAATTTTCAAGAACGTATAGATTTTAAACATTTAAATTATTTAAAACATGACCCACTGACCATTTACTTTTATTAAAACTAAACAATTATTTACAAATTTTGACTTGGTAGTTAAGAGTTAAAAATACTCAAACTATATAGATATGAATTATTAAATTATTACTAAAGAAATACTGCAGGTTTCTTTACATTAAGATAATTACTACTTATAATGCTTACCTTGAGATAAGAGCCATAGTACTTGGTTACATAAGGGCTATCACACTGGCTCAGTACTGTAATTTCTTGTTGAATGTCTTCTATTTCATCTTCAGCTTCTTCTAAATCAATAATTTTAATGGCCACAACTTTCTGAGTCCGATTGTCAATGCCTTTAAAAACTTCACCAAAAGAGCCTTTGCCTATTTTTTCAAGTTTAGTAAAAAGTTCTTCAGGATCTGCTTTTAAATTCTGCATAATAGGGAAACAGAAGTTAAAAAAAATGTTTTAGTACTTCACACAACAAACAGCATACAGTAAGCAATAACAGAACATGACCAAAAGGCAGTTGTTTTATTAAAAGCAAACGTGCAATAGCTCATCACTTTTTATCAAGTATGTACTCTCCTACTTATCTGATAGTCTGTTGTAATTTAAACTCCCACCATTAAAGAGATTAAATTTAAAATAACGAATACTTAGAAAATATAGCTTCTTTCTGAAAAACTTAGTCTATTATTATTATTACAGCAATATTTCTAAACTGTTTGTTTACTGAACTACTTCAGATCTGTTTATCATTATTTGGCTTTCTTTCGTTTAATTCACATTATATACTCAATATCCAATTAGAATTTATCTACCACTGATATTCAGTCTTATCTTTGTAACTCGTGCTTGCCTAATATTGCAGATAATATGATGGATGTTCAAAACGTTTCTGCACTTTTTTTTTTAAACTCTATTTACTATGTATTTCAAAAACAAACTACATCACTTTTCTACATAGTCACCTTTGTTGGTGATGCAATTTTCCCCAGTGTCGTACCAACTTTAAAGCCCAATTACTACTCCTCCTGCCTTCACCATTTCCAACAAATATATATAAGTGTGGAAACTTTTTTGAACATCCCTCTGTCATTTTTCCACTATTGTAGGCCCCTGAATAAGTCCTTGTTAGATGAGCTATTATGTATGTAGTAGAGCTATGAATCAATAATTAATATTACAAAGTTCCATGCTTAAAACAGTTTAATTATAAACAAACATGCATTTAAACAATAAGTTTGATATTTCTTCAAGTCGAAGTTATTTTTTTTATAATCACGTTCTTAAATAAAGCATTTTAATGATTTTTTTTTGTTTGTATGCTATGCTGTAGACTGCAGGAGGCGGCCCAATTTATAGAAATGCTTCATTTAAGTACACAATTTCCCATAGCAAATTAATGGAGAACATAACTGTGAAAAATCACTGAATTGAAAAATACTGAAATTTATCTATAAAATTTTTAAGGCAGCAAAAATACTATTAGGTACTAGAAGACCAATAATATGATATTTTCACAATAAACTGTTAAACTTTCATACACAATGCTGAATACTGTTCAGTTCTCAAATACTGATAAAGTTGCATATTAATTATGGGGGAAATTAAGGGGAGGGGATCTTTTGATGTTTCACAACTCCTTTGCTTTCTTAAGTACATTCATCAAATTTTCTACTGCTTGTGGATCTTTGTTGCAGCTAAAAATACACAGCTGAATTTTACACAATCAGTGTAAAAAAACAGGGCTATGGACTCCAAGTCTTCAATTTAGAGTCAACTTTGACTCTGACTCCTCTGTTTGTAATTAGACTCATATATTCACCATGCTGACTAAAAGCACATAACATACAAGATACAAGGTATTTCATTACTGGCAACACGAATCATCAAATCATTTTTTAGCACCCTAACCTGTTAAAGTTTGGGTTTAATGGCTGCAGCTATGCTATTTTGACCTTTAATATTTATTAAAGACATTAAAAACATTGAGTAAACAAAAGACAAAACTTACAAAATTAAAAAGAGTCTATTTTTATTAAAAAGCTAGAAGAAAAAAAGTTTAATTGTATTAGTATATGTGAGATTGGAAATTTTAACCAGTAACACAATAATTCCTTTAGACTGACTCTGATGCAGTAGCCTAGGATAAAAAGCCTAGTTAAAATCAATAAATAAAAAGTTGCTGTATTCTGTTGGTTGCAGGGCATTTTCATCCAAGACCCTTATTACACTTTCTTTAGCTTTCACAAGTACACAATCCATTCAAATTGGTGTCTGATCAAAAGACACTTAATCAAGTCAATGCTCTACCCTGGTGAATTGGCACCAACAGCTAAGTATGTGACATTACAGCAAGTTCCTCACAAGATACACTGAAAATATCAAGCATATTCTAACCACATTCTTTTTTTCATAGTATATACAGTAAAGAGAATGGAACACAGTGGAAAGGCTACCAACAATATTCAGTAAAGTAGCAAGGGTTCAGTCATTTTCATTCAGCCGTTCCAGAGTCAGGATCATAGTAGCAACCGTGGGTCGACAACATATTCCCAGGAGCTCTCTGCAGGTCCTCCTGGTGAATTCCCAGATACTCTTATTACTGTACTCTTGTCATAAAAGGCAAGAGATAGTCAAGAGATTTTCCGTGATTTCCCCATTAGCCTTCTCTCAGTTGGCTGTGATTGGTACACCTCTTGTGGATGGCACCCAAGCAGCATTCTAACTATGTATCACTTTTAACTAAGCAGAATCCACAGACATAAAGATGGGAATAAAGACTGAAAGGTTAACCACTAGCTCTATCCAAGATCTAGTTCCTGTTGCACCACCATGGCCCAGTTCAGTGCCAGTAAAACCGCTGCTTTTGCTTCGATGATAGTTAATCTCACAATCACTTCTACCCCATTAAAGTGCCACAAAAATGTTCACTCTTGAACAAGACACTAACATATTTTAACTCCTGCATTTAGTGCACTTGTCAACACTTTACATGCTGGGAAAAAACACAGCTTTACAGGAGATACCATTAGAATAACTTTGATAAGAACAGGCAATTCAGCCCAACAAACTCAAACAATCCTGAGGCCTCATGCATAACGCCGTGAGTAGAATTCGCACTATAACATGGCATAAGCACAAAAGCCGAAATGTGCTTACGCACAGAAAAATCCAGATGCAGGGATCTGTACATTTGCCCACTTCCGTGTTCTTCCGCTAATCCTGATCAGCGTGAAAAGTAATGCTCGTGTTTGCTGTCCCGCCCCGTCTCCTCCCAGAATTACGCCTCTTTGAATATGCAAATCAATATAAATAGCCATTAAGCTCAGTGTTCTGTGAAAAGACAATGGGGAAAAGCAAGAGGAAAAAATGGAAGAATTTCAGTGAATACCAAGTGGAGGCAAGGAAAAACGTACTATTTGTTGGTTTAAACAGTTGTATAAACAACAAAAGGAAGTTGATCAAGTGACACAGCATGTCAGAGAAACTCGAAAACTCAAGTTCACAAAGTCGCACAGTGCCCAAAAACAAAAAAAAAAAAGAAGTTGTCACATATCAAACTCACCGTGAAAATGCAAGTTGTAGCCCACCGTTTGAGTGTCATATGAAAGTTTATTAGGGTACAGAGAAAAAAAGGCACACAGTAGGAAAAAAGCATGAAATGTAAACTTCAATCTCGAAATTTCCACTTTAATTACGTAGTTTATTTTGTCATTAAAGTAGATCATAAACTTCATCTTAAATCATTTAATTAACCAGTTTCTCAAATCACATCGTAATTAAAGTAGCACGTTAAATGTTTTGTTTTGTATTTGATCTTTTGCTCTGTGTGTGTGAATCACTACATGCTTCCGCTTTCTCTTTCTCCAACAGGACACCGAATCCATTACATTTGTGATATTACAGCTCTCTGTATAATTAAAATACTGAGATGTATACTTGATATCTTTTTAATGATGATAGGAGTTAAGGTATGTTATTAAACAGGGGAACACGGTGCATGATTGTGCGCGACCTTCGATAAAATTATTGTAGCAGTACTGTCTCTTTCAAACGTACTAACCTCCAATTCCTGTGCTTACTTTTCTTTCTCCAAATACCCAATCGCCACACAATCAGCTCTGTAATAGACATTAAGCCATCTGTAAGCTTACGACGACGATTCTTTAAAACTTTTAAGGAACATTGAAATATCTTTGTAGTACATGTTTAATTATTCTATCCATCTATCCTTCCAGTGTCGCGTCAGCCCCAGAAAGAATACAGCACAAGGTAGGATCAATCCATGAACTAGCTAGCGCTGCATAACCGTGTCCTCACATTTTAATTATTAACAATACAGATTATTTAAATGAAGTTCAAGTTTTATCTTTATAATCAACCTATTTTGCTGCATTTCATCTTAAAAATGATATCGTCATCATATGTAAATACGCACTTTATTTATTTAAAGTGGCGCAGGTTGTGCAATATTATAACTGTAGGGCAAGTTTACAGTGAAGTGATTGTACTTATAAGTACAAACAGTTCTATAAGGAGCACTTGATGGACTGATTGACTGTTTAAAGTTCTTGGGATGAAACTGTTTCTGAACCGCGAGGTCCGTACAGGAAAGTCTCTGAAGCATTTTGCCGTAGCTGAGGCAGCAAGTGCTTGATGATGTATACCGATAATTCTCTTTCCGATCAGCTGCTGCTGTGATTCCCCACTCAGATACAATGATATAAATACTCCGAGTGGTGCTGTGAGAGTAATATGGAAAAAGATGATCCGCTGTGGCAACACCTAACGGGAGAAACTGAAAGAAGAAAAAAAAGGTGCAGTGAGAGTAACAACGGTAAAGCAGTTATGGTATTTGGAATACTATGGCTATTCCCTGGACCATTATATTGTTACAAGTTAATTACAATCAGATGCATTACACTAATAAACAATATGCGGTTAGTTTCAGTGTATTTATAAAGCTGCGGGAGGAAAGTGAATCTAAGAAATAAAAAGTAACCACATAGGTGTGGCTTTATGCCAAGTGTAGGTTTTATACACATGGATTTAACCGTGGAAACATTCTTACGCAACATTTCTGTGCGTACACACCGTTTATGCATGAGGCCCCTGGTCACTTAAATGCTCAAAAATAACGTTACGTTCTGAAGTTGTCCAAATTACTATTGTCTATCATAATACTTAGTCATAAAGTTGCCAAGTTTTTCTTTACACAGAAAACACAGACACATACACTCTGTTCCTGTTTTCCTGTTGAAGAATTTATTTTAAAGTAACACCTTGGATTCACTGTACTAATTCCCTTTATAATTTTAAACACTGCATTTATGTCACCTCTTAATCTCCACTGCCTAAACTGAAAAAGGTCAATCATGCTGCTCTTTGTCTTTTCTGTAATATGAAGATCAAAATTTCACAAAGGACTTCAGGTGAGGTCTCAAAAACGTGTTATACAGCTTACATACAACCCCCATTGACTCCAATTGATGTACTCCAAAAATCAGACTATACTACATAACATTTTATTAGTCTTCTTAATTATTGCTGTAAAGTGGACAATCAATTTTCAAAGCTCTCATGATTTATTCAGATCCATCATTTCTACTTCCTATGTGCAATACTTAACATTTATTTGATTCAATTTCAATTGCCACAGATCTGCCCAATCCTGTATACTTTCCGAGTTCCCAAATAGTACAATACAACCAACACTACATATCTGCCATTTGTGTTACTCTGTCATCCCTTTGTGTCATTTTTGCCATGATATGTTAAGTATATACCTGACCTGATGTAACCTACTTGAAGATGACCTAACCTCAAGTAATCTAACCTAACATTAGTATAATATATACAGTAAATCACAAAAAATGAATAATTATTGAAACACAATAACAACCCATTAACAAAAATAATAACTTTAATTTGACCACTTATGATGGAGTTTTGACACATATGATACACATATATACATATATACACGTATATGTATACATATACATATATACACGTATATGTATACATATATACACGTATATGTATACATATACATATACATATATACACGTATATGTATACATATACATATACATATATATACATACATACACATATACATACATATACATATATATACATACATATACATATACATACATATACATATACATATACATATATATACATATACATATACATATACATATATATACATACATATACATATATATACATATATATACATACATATACATATATATACATATATATACATACATATACATATATATACATACATATACATATATATATACATATACATATATATATACATATATATACGTATATATACATATACATATATATACATATACATATATATACACATATATATACGTATATATACATATACATATATATACATATACATATATATACATATATATTATATATATATATATATATACATACATATACATACACACACACATATATATATAATTTGTGTGTATGTATGTATGTGTGTGTATATATGTAGATAGGTATGCATATATATATATATATATATATATATATATATATATATATATATATAGACAGATAGATATGAAGATATGTATGTGTGTACATATATATGTAGACTCAAACCCATTATGACAGCAGCAATCCAAGCTGTGAGAAAACAGTAAAAAGGAGGCATGTCAGACGCCGTGGTACATTTTCTGATGCAGCTAGACGAAAACAACTTCGTGACGCTGCCGCCAAATACACAAAACAATTACTTTGACAATCATGTTACATTATTTTTAAAATGTTTCCTTTTCTTTTTCATAACTTCTTTAACACATGACATCGCTGCGAAGCGCAGGTATTTTGCTATATATATATCACAGCGACACTCATAACAGTGACAAAACAATTACATTGACAATCATGTTACGTTATTTTCAAAATGTTTCCTTTTGTTTCTCTTTCCTTCTTTAACACACTACTTTCTCCGCTGCCAAGCACGGGTATTTTGCTATAGCTATATACATATATACACATATATATACACACAGATATATATAGATATATAGATATGAGAACAACACTCATATCAATGACAAAACAATTACATTAACAATCATGTTACGTTATTTTTAAAATTTTTCCTTTTCTTTTTCATACCTTCTTTAACACACTACTTCTCCGCTGCGAAGCGCGGGTATTCTGCTAGTTAGTCATATAAGACACTTTGAAAACAGCACAGCAAACTGTGTTTCTTGAAAGTTCTGAAACTGTGAATTAATGTAAAATGAATGTGTTTGATTTCACACAACAAATTTACAGTTTGGATAAATGAAAAAAGTAGGGATAGATCTGTAAAATTAAAACACCAGGATTTGAAAATTGATTTTGACTCATCAGTTAAATGTTACTATTTAATATGTTTTTAACCAGCTATTGATGCAACTATAAATCTTACCAATCTTAAAACAACAAAGATTAAAAGCCTAACAGAGGGATTTCCTGACAAGTCAAATTGTAAAAGCATGCTGTTAAAAACCAGCTTTAAATAGTTTATTCAAATTAAAATACCCCAAATTATCTTGGAATTCAGTAATTCAACAGTACATAGATAATAATGGCTGAGTTTGTATTTTTAGCTTTAATTTTAAGCAGTATTTTTAAGTTACTGAGAAGAAAATTAAAAATAAATTGGGAATGTGCACATAGTAAGATAAATCAGGTAGTCCATTACAATATTATCCTTTATAAACCCTATGCTGAAATCCCCCAATGATTTCATGAGATTTTCAACTATTTTTTGTACACAGTATGAATCCCCATGTCTATCACACATTAAAATTCAAGTCCTGTATTGTATTTTGGTATTTATGAATGTACTAGTTTTCTTAAATGATAGTTGGATAACTACTTGATGGATATGCAAATAGTTTAAAGCTGCTGTTACTGTTAATACTTAAATATTACAGAAAAAGGCACAATATTGCTCACTTAAATAATAGAAGTACTTTTAATAAAAATCCACTGAAAGGAATTTTTGTTTTTGCCATGGTATCAAATAGTTAACAAGTATCATGAAATTTCACTGGTATTAGTATTGAATACAAAAAAATTGGTATTGTGATACCTCAGCTGAAGACCAAGCTAGCCATCGCCAATAAGTTCACACTCACAAATGGCTTTAGGGCTGTGCAATAACTAAGAATTACACCATAATTAAGTGACATTATATATGCAGTGTGATAGAAAAAAAAAGTTTTGTACCTGAATTGAGAAATATTAGTAAAGCCAAATTTTCAACATAGGCCTTATGAACACTAATATTAATGTTCAAGGAGGTTTTTTTATGCCACACAAAACAACCATGTCTTGATTATGCAACCATTGCTTTGTAGCTGACTTTACATCTTAATCATTGGCATAACATTCTCCATGAAGGTATTCCTTAAGATTGGTGAACGGGCAGGAGTCACACAGTGCCAATTTTGAAAAAAGGGTGGATATGACATCTCCTAAAATTTGCCATTTGACCAGGCAGGGGCACCATCATGAAACAGAAGGGGAACAGTCTTAAGATTTCTTCATCTGTTTTCCCTAAGTATCTGGATGTTTGTGGGAGCAAACCAACATAGTATTGACCAGTTATGTCGGCATATGATCATGCCAACACTGGTGAGGACCCAGAATTTGTCTAATGTTGAAGAATCACCATGCTTCCCATTTCAAATGTTGTTTGGACTGAGTCATAACAACATATCCAGATTTCATTCAAACGTAAACTTCATCCAGTCCAAATGGTTTAGCTTAAGAGGCTCTCTCACTTACTAATTAATGTGACCATTTGATTTTGCATTTATATCAGGTAAGACGAAAAAGGCCTAAGAAAAGGTTTATGGGTTTGGTGAGAGAGGACATGCAGGTGATGGGTGTAACAGAGCAAGATGCAGAGGACATGATGATCAGCTGTAGCAACCCCTATTGGGAGCAGCCAAAAGAAGAAGAATTGTCGTTGAATTGTTAGGAGATGCCACGATCTGTTCCAGTTGGACATTTGTAGTGTGGTAACTGCCAGCATCTAGCCATAAAACTGCAACTTTCCAATTACAAAGCTGCTGCAAGCAGTGCTCTCCCTGGGGATATCAGCTGAGCATTCACTTAGTCTCAACCTTGTACATCCAGTTGTTGCCAGTCTTTGGGTCAACTCTGAGCGATGCCTTGCCAAGACAGAATTCTTAAGTCATACCTTGATTGCCCCATATGAAGGAGAAGGCTCCTAGTACATACTGAGTAGACAAGAATAAATCACCAAATGCATGATTTTTCTAATGTTCCTAGTGTCTCTAGCAGAAACTCATGACAGCACAATATTTGATTTTAAAGTTTTGCCATCCATGTCAACTGCTTCATGTTACAAGAAACATGCTCTATAAACCAAAATAGCTAGAACTTACAATTCACATTTTTAGAGCACAGGAGTTAATCTTTGGGCACTTGCACAATCAATCAGGATAACAGAAAACCCATACCAGGTTTGGGCTCAGAAGTTTTTGAAAACTGGCAGATGAAATCTGTGCTACTAGTGACAAAAAATACTTCAGTTAGACATATAACTGACAGTTTTGCTGAGAAGCTAACCATCTCTGTGTATACATTGGGACTTAAAGTAAATGTGGTTTGAATGTGTTAATGTTAATCAATCAGTGGTGTCAAGTGTACTGAATAAGTTTAATCAAGTAGAAGTGTTATTACTTAGGACAAAATTTGCTTAAGTAAAGCATATGACATGAAAACCACTCAAATAAAAGTAAAAAAGAATGTGCTCAAAAAATTACTCAAGTAAAAGTACAATTGAACTATTTCAGAATTAATGTAAATGAGCAAAGATTCTCAAATATACAGATACATACTGTGCTTTGCACAGAACCAGCACATAGAAGCAAATTTGAAAAACTATTCTTTTGTTTTTATTTTGTTCTACACTTCTTTAAATGCATTATAGTACCTAAAAAAAAAAAAAAGTAGGCAGGTGGAACAATTTTTTTTTTAAAGAACAGTTGTGTATGGGTACTGAATACTTTGTTAGTTATCACCTGAAATATGTGTTTAGACATATACAGCACTGTGCAAGCTGCTTGTAATGTGTGCCATTAATATAAAGTCATTTGAAAGAGGATGCAGGTGCTGCCAGCAGCTCTCCGTGTGACAAGTTCTTAGGAGGTGCATGTGCAAAACTGGAAGGTGATCTGTGGTCGCCATCACGATACTCAGTGGGAAGCTTTCGCCAAATGCATTTCTCAAAAGGTGAGGCTAAAACCTTAAACTCTTGTATCTTTAAACAGAAAATTACTACAAAATATGACAAACTTACTAATGAACATTATTGAAATGTATGCACATTTAGAAAATTATGTATGTAGTAAATCATGCACCTTACTTATGCATTATGCTATGAATGCATTACGGGAGTATCATTTTTTTAAAATGGTGCCACATGTTACTATAGCTTATACTTTTGTTCAACTGTGAACTGCTTCAGTCTCAACAATACTTAGCTACAGTGCAGGATTTACAGATTACTAGGACCTATGTATGGAACTAGTTGTCTTAACTTTCATGAAAACAGTAATTGATTTTAGCAAACTCAGTAAGGGCACTATACTGTAACCTATCAATGTTAAGTGACATTTCAAATGCAATGTGTAATTTAGATTTCTATAGTAAAAAAAAAATTACCATAGTATAATTACTGACAGCACCAATCATCAAAGAATGTCAGCGGCAAAAATAGATAACTGTATTGTTTATATTACAAAACTTAATTCTGTATACAATTAAAATCCAATCAGCATTATTAGATTTCACTATCACTAGATCACTAGATTTCAGCAGCTTACTAGCCATTAAATTTAACAAAATATAAAACATCAAAAAACAATATATGACACTGCTCTTTCATTTTTAGACCCATTCATTACAACACAGAAGTGTTTAAAGTTTCATATTTTTAATATATCAGAAAAATCTAAATAAGTTGTATCAGAAATTTCACAGGAAAATGTATTACAAGCATTCAATGTTTTAATATATAATCATGAAAAGTCTATGCCAATACAACAATTGTCAATTTTAGGAAAAATATACACAAACACTCTATAAATCATTCTGAAACAACAAGTAAACAATCTGGAACTATATACAGACAATTATGTACACATCCAAACCTTCTCTTTCAATTTTTTTTTTCATGGCACATCTTGAAACAATTTCTGTTTATCACTAGATGTAGCAAAACAGTACATTTTGTACACTAGGTTGGGGTTTTTGTGCTGCAATTTGCCCATCTTCTCCTGCCTTCTATTGCAATTGCACCACAAAGACTTACTTATTTTTGTTCCTGCCTTTTTGTTGTATTTCACCTCTGGAATAAGCCAAGTACATAGCATACATTTTTATACCGGCCTCTTCCAGTGCTTGATTACATGGGTGGGGACAATGCCTTTGCTGGTAGCACAGGGCAGCACACAGCAAGCCCTGGGCACAGAGCTATTCATACAGGCACACACACCTAAAACAGTGCTTTCTCAGCTACATTTGAGCTACAGGAGGCTGTCACCAGCTCTCGAGCACTTGTTCCCGGTATCCACCAAGGGATCGTCACAGCTTTGCAAGTTTATACCTTTTCTAACCACACTCCCTACAGTCTCCCTGATAAAAATTGCCACCCCCCATTGCCATTTTTTTAATCGTGTTTTTTTTTCCATTTCTGTTGGGGGGTTGTGGAGCCATGATATATTGACATTTGATTGGGCAGGGCAAGGTTACTCAAGAGGCACAAGTACATCATAACAACTAGTCATTGGTGGTACGCTAAGAAATGTTGCTAGTATACTCTAACTTGAAATTGAAAGAGCATTGCTGAGAAATACAGGAAGAACATGTAGAAGAGAGCATCCAGATATGATCATTGAACCTACCACGCTTGAACTGTAAAACTGCATCACTTCAAAAATCATACTAAGTAGTACTTACAAATTAAGTGCATCCTTGAGTCCTTCATCAAACACAAAGGTCTTTCTCAATAAGAGCAAAATTTTGCTCAGAATCTTACTTATGCTTTGTGTGTAACGGTGCAAAAGATGAGCTGTTATATAGGCATTACATTTGTTTCTGCATACATACATACAGTTATGACATGTAGTACAAAATGACAAACCAGAGACAACTATATATTATTATAATGCTCTGAACCTCAGATATCCAATGGTAATGAGCCTTCTACTGTAGGCAGCTCAACGTCAGTGGGGTATTTGATAAAATCAGATTAAGTCAGCTGTGATTTGTATATGTATACTCTGAAGCGAGGAGCACATCACATTTTTTTTTTTAATAATGAAAGAGTGCAGACAACACTGTAACTTATGAATTATTTGAAAAAAGCCAGCTTTGGGTATGTAAAAATACCATTACTGCTTCTGATTGACCTGTGGCTTTATTGCTTTGTACACAAACAACTTTGAAATATGGTGCTGTACCGCCAGCAGGACACCTCGTGAATAAGTGTCTAAAGATGTTGGCATCTAAAAAGCTGCTTTTACTATCAATCACATGTTTATATGCCCTTACCTTTTTGAGTTTATGATATGTGCCAACATAATTTTTGCACATAAACTAAAGCTTCTGAAAGCATTGTGCCAAGAAGCTTTTGGTTGAGACTATTGTTGCTAAAGGAGGTTCTACCACTTAGTAAATAGAAGGGTTTGACAAACTTTTCAGCTTGGATTGCAAATATTTAAATATGTTCAGTATTGACAATATGTAGTACTATGCTTTATGTGTTATTAGTTTAAGCAGATTATTTTGTTTTTTAATTGTAACTTAGTTGATGATCAGATCACAAGCAATGGGGCTGGGTATCAGCATTAATATCCCAGTTTGATTACATTTCGACTCACAGTAGGCCCCAATTCGAAACAATATTGAGTTTAACTAAATTAGCATGCACTGATATATTTGAAGTGGTGACACTTTTAGATATTACTTAACCTTGCACAGAGAACATTAATATAATGTGACAAATTTCAGTACAACACTATTTGAAGGGAATTTACATAGGGACTTCATAACATATGCATAAGCATGGAATGACATTTATAAAGAAATACGTGATTTAGTAATGGGCAGATAACATCAGTATTTGGAAGATGTAGAACATTATCATCTGAGCACATCTCTCCAGTTTTGATGTCACTACATTGGTTACCCGTGCCATTTAGAATTGACTTTAAAATACTGCTTTTGGTTTACAAAGCCATAAATAATCTCGATCCATCCTATATTTCGGAAACACTCCAAATCATAATCTGAGATCTTCAAATGAGTGTCTGCTTATAATTCCAACAGCTAAACTTAAAAGAAGTGGTCAGGCAGCCTTCTGCTGTTATGCACCTAAATTCTGGAAAACCTTACTGATAGAAATTTGCCAGGCTAATACATTGGAACTCTTTAAGAGAGTGCTAAAAACCCATTATTTCAATATGGCTTTCTTATAGCTTCAATTTAGTGTAACCCTGATATTCTGTATATACATTTAATTATCATTTTTATTATGGTTCCCCAATCTCTGCTAACCCCTACTTTCTTTGCTTTTCTTTGACCGGTTTTCTGTGTTGGCAATCTGTGTCACCACCACCTGATCAAGGAACTATGCAGTCCGTACATTGATAGATTGTCCACATGACCATCATCCTCTAATTCTTCCACGTGAAGCCTAAAGACCATGAGGACTGATTTAGATCATTTATGTTAGGCAGAATGCCCAGTGCGGGCTAAACAGTCTCGCG
This sequence comes from Polypterus bichir lapradei, assembly GCA_026402145.1. NCBI lineage: Eukaryota > Metazoa > Chordata > Cladistia > Polypteriformes > Polypteridae > Polypterus > Polypterus bichir. The sequence continues at coordinate 2,385,534 of JANRMT010062834.1, forward strand.
GCATAGGAAACCACGGCAGATTTTGTTTATCTCCATCCCTTTGGAGTTTAATTTTCTGTTATCCTGGCCATCAAACATTACTTTATTCTTTGTTACTTATTATTGCCTACTCTTATTTTTATATTTTTATTTTTTATATATTTTTCTTTCTTCATCTTGTAAAGCACTTTGAGCTACATCATTTGTATGAAAACGTGCTATATAAATAAATGTTGTTGTTGTTATGGGGAGGGATGGTTCCTGCTTTAATACAATGCAATGGCAACTACTTTATAAAACATCTTTATCATCTTACGAATAATATAAAACAATCAAATCTTCTTAGCCTTTTGAGTGTTTCAGTTAGGGGTCGCCAAAGCAGAGCATCTGTTTACATATTTTCCTGTCCTCTGCATCTTGCTCTGCTCTGTCACAACCACCTGCATGCCCTCTCTCACCACATCCACAAACCTCCTCTTAGGCCTTCATATTTTCCTCTTACTTGTAAGTTCTATCCTTAGTATCCTTCTCCCAATATACCCAACATCTCTCCTTTGCACACATCCAAACCAATGCAATCTCGTCTCTATGGCTTTGTCTCCAAGCCGTCCAACCTGAGCTGACCCTCTAATGTACTCATTGCTAAATCCTGTCCATCCTCTCAACACCCAATGCATGAGAGCTCCGTCGCATGTCTTTTCATTAGTCTCTAAAACCGTGTAACATGACTGGTCTCACTACTGTCTTGTACACCTTTCCTTTCACTCTTGCCGGTACCAGTCTGTCATAAATCACTCCTGACACTCTTCTCCATCCACTCCACCCTGCCTGCACTCTCTTTTTCCACCTCTTCCACACTCCCCATTACTCTGTACTGCTCATCCCAAGTATTTAAACTTATTAACCTTCAGCAACTCTACTCCTTGCATCCTCACTATTCCTCTGACCTCCCGCTCTTTCACACACATGTATTGTGCCTTGGTCCTATGGACCTTTATTCCTATCTACGGCATATCTCCACCTCCAGAGTCTCTTCAGCCTGCTCCATACTCTCGTTACTGATCACAATGTCATTCGCAAACATCATTATCCAAGGGGAATCCTTTCTAATTTCGTCTGTCAACCTGTCCATCACCACTGCAAATAAGAAAGGGCTCAGAGCCAATCCCTGGTGTAATACTACCTCCACTTTGAACACACCTATCACTCCTACAGCAAACCTCACTACTGCCACAATTCATTCGTACATATCCTGTACCATTCTTACAAAATTCCCTGCCACTTCCAACTTCCTCATACAATACCACAACACCTCTCTAGGCACCCTGTCATGCTTTCTACAAGTCCACAAAGACACAATACTATTCCTTCTGGCCTTCTGTACTGCTCTTTCCTGGCATGAAACCATACTACTGCTCAGTAATCATCACCTCTCTTCTTAACCTAGCTTCCACTACTCCTTCTCATAACTTCATGTTGTGGCTGGTCAATTGTGTACATCACTCCTATTTTTAAAATAAAAATCAGTACCATTACACTTCTTGACTACTCCTCTCACTTTCCAAAATTGCATTAAAAAATCTGGTTAAAATATGTCTCTTAAACATCTCCATGCTTCCACAGGTCATCTGGACCAACTGCCATCCCATTTTTCATCCTTTTCATAGTTGTCCTTACTTCCACTTTGCTTATCCATTGCACTTCCCGGTTCACTATTGTCACATCATGCAAACTTCTCCCTCTCTTTCTCTCATTCATCAGCCTCTCAAAAGTACTCTTTCCATCTATTCAACATACTCTACTCACTTGTGAGTATGTTTCCATCGTTATCTTTTATCACGCTAACCTGCTATTCATCTTATCTAGCTCGGTTCCTCTGCCTAGTCAATCAGTACAGGTCCTTTTCTCCCCCCTCATACAACTCATCATACGCCTTATCTTTAGCTTTCGCCACCTCTCTCTCTTCACCTTATGCCTCATCTCTGTGTACTCCTGTCTACTTTCTTCAGCTCTATGATTATCCCACTTCTTCATCAACCTCTTCCTCTGTATGTTCTCCTGTACTTCCCCATTCCACCACCAGGTTTCCTTGTCCTCCTTCTTCTGACCAGATACCTCATGTATAATGCCAAGTGTAGAATTTATACTAAAACATAGTGTACAGACAAAAGTGGAAATTAACGTACACACAAAAAAATCCAGATGCATAAATCTGTGTGTACGCCAAGTTACACACACTTCCCCTTTAGAAATCCCAATGAAGGTTTGGTCTCGTCCGATGCGAGAGATGGACGTCTGAAGTGGAGCTCCGCTAGCAGCGGCGTTATTTTTCAGATTATTTGCTTATTACCCTGAGATATCATGGATTTATTCAACACGAGAGGGACTGCTACAGTATATGTAAGCACATATAAAGATGGCCAACAAAAAGGGGGGTTCGAAATAATCGAAAACTAAAGCTACTCCCAAGCTACGATCAGCAAGCCCCAGTTCAAGATACGGCCTTTCAGAGACAGACCCGGATCAGATGGGCGAAAGCACAGACTCCTCGGGACCACGGTCCTCTACATCGTCGCCGGCTGAGAGCAAAAAGGGGAGCGAAGGTGCAATCGTGAGTGCAGATTTGGATAGCTCGCCGATCGGAGAAGATCACATGAAACTGGAAAGGGCCTTGAAGTCCGCGGCTTCAATTACGCAATTACGCGAGCCGAGCGCAGCAGGGACTCCGGCTACAGCAAAGTCTGCTGCTTCATCTACGGTACAAGAAAGCACAATTAAACTGTCTGAACTGAAGGTGTTGTTCGCTGAGCTCACGCAAGATATAAAGAAAAGCGAGAAAGCTAATAAGAAAGCAAGGGCAAAGACAAGCGAAAAAATGAGACAAGATGTGAGACAGGAGTTGAAACAGGCAAATGAATGGTTGCGACAGGAATTCCAACAGGCAAATGAAAGGCTGCGACAGGAATTCCAATAGGCAAATGAAAGGCTGCGTCAAGAGGTGCAACTTGAGCTTCGACAGGTGCTGGGTAAAATTGAAGAGCGCATTCAGGAAAAAACTGAGCAGGCTTACTGATCAATTGGAGGATCTCAAGGAGACATTCACGAATTGGATTGAAATGGCCGAAAATGTAGCTGCCAGTGCCGAGGAAAAAGCAGTAAATGTCAGCTCCGAATGCAAAAAACTCAGAGAAAAACTCGGAGACAGACTGGCTGCTTTGGAAGATGGGAGTAGAAGGTATAATGTCAGAATTGAAGGTCTGCCTGAGAATCGAGAAAGTTCAAACCCTGTGAAATTCGCAGCTGAACTTTTTTCTAAAATAATCGGGGACGACTTTAAAGCAGAATCTGAGATAGCAGCGGCTTACCGCGTACGCGGATCAAACACCGTTAGACCCCGACCAAGATCTTTTATAGTTCGTTCTGAACGATTATCATTTAAGCTAGAGGTGATGGCACTCCTCAGAAACAAGCAAGATATTACATATGAAAATAACCACATTCGTATCTTCCCTGACTTCTCTCCAGCAACAGCTACTAAACGCGCAGCCTTCTACAACATTAAACAGTGGTTACGGCAAGCCAGTGTCAAATACAGCCTCTTGTATCCGGCAAAACTGAAAGTGGAATGGCAGGGTCAATTCTATGTCTTCGCTATCAAGGAAGAAGCACAAAAGGAATTAAGAAAGCTGATCCCGGGACTGTTCTGATACATAATAGTGAGTCATGGCGGTTAATGAAAAAGCAAGGATTAATAATCTTTTGTCTGATCTATTCGTTTTAAAATACGGGTTTTTATCAGCATATATTCTAATATATTCTCATTATTACTTAGTATTACTAGGGCGCTATCTGTTTGTGTTTTATTGTGCTTAATTATTCTTTTTTCTCCTTTTTTTTTCTCTTTTTCTTTTCAAATTATTTCATCTCTACCCTAAACGAGACTGTTCAATATCATACCCTTGGTTTATTGTTATTGCTATTACTGCATTAAGACTTGTTATGCTTATTCTGGACACATTTTTAACACCATACCCCGGGTTTATTATCTGGATGTATCATATTAATGCACTAAAATTGCTGAAGACTTTATATATATTTTAAGTGCAAAACTCCCTTTTTTTTTTTTTGAGATATCTCTATCTTTTAACCCTAAAGCGCCGCTGCATTAGGGCTTGTTTTGCTTTGAACGTGCTCTGTCTCTGGGTATGTCAGAGGATTGGGATTGTGTGAAGTGGGTTTTAGCCTCACTTGGGGAGGCAAAAAGGGAGGGTGGGGGGTTAAGGGGGGGAGAGAAAGAGAGCAGGCCTGATCTATACCTAATCTATCCTCTCAATCTTTATAACAAGACTATAAAATGACATCAAAAACTCAGAATCAGTGTCTCCATGATGGCACAATTAACTTCGTAAGCTGGAATGTTAAAGGCCTGAATCACGAATTAAAGAGAAAGAAAGTACTCTCTCACCTAACAGGTCTAAATGCTAAAATAGTATTTTTACAGGAAACCCACTTAATAAGCAAGGATCAGTTCTGGCTGCAAAAAGACTGGACTGGCCAAATGTTCCATTCTAGTTTTACGAAGAAAACTAGAGGGTTGGGAATTCTTATACATATAACTGTACCATTTGTAGCATCAGATGTAGTATTGGATCCTGAAGGGAGATATGTAATGGTCATGGGAGACTTATCTAACTGTAAAATGATTTTGATAAATGTTTATGCACTTAATGTTGATGATAAGGAATTTATACAAAATTTATTTGCATCCATTCCCAATCTGAACACTCAAAGTTATAATGGCTGGGGACTTTAATTGTGTTCTAAATCCACTTTTAGATAGGACTTCCTCCACAGGGGGAACGGCATCTAATACCGCAAAGATAATTACAAAGTTTATAACTGATCACAACTTATCAGACCCCTGGAGGTTTTTAAACCCAAATTCAAAAACATATTCTTTCTACTCACCAGTACATCATTGTTACTCAATGATCGATTACTTCTTTATAGACAATAACTTCTTGCCTAAGATTAAATCTTGCAAATACGATGCTATTGTTATTTCTGACCATGCACCTATGATCTTGGAGCTAAAATTACTAAGCCCCATACACTCTCCCCGCAGATGGCGCCTCAACCCGCTTCTATTAGCTGACGAGAATTGTGCCGAATTTATATCCAAACAAATCAAATTCTTTCTAGAGACAAATACATCCCCCCAGATCTCTGCAGGAATACTCTGGGAAACTCTTAAGGCCTTCTTAAGAGGACAGATTATCTCATATCTTTCCCACAGAAATAAATCCGAGGCCAAGAAAGTAGCAGAGATAAAAAGCAAAATTATTAAAATAGATGAAGAACACGCCAGACTACCAAGCGAGACTCTGCATAGGAGAAGGCAGGCTCTACATTCAAAATTAAACCTCTTGACAACTAAAGAAACTGAGCAACTAATCTACAAATCCAGACATCATTACTATGAACATGGGGAGAAAGCTAATAAGCTTTTAGCTCAACAAATTCACAAGCAAGAAGTGCGCAACGCAATCTCGGTAATTACTAGCACGAACGGAGATAAAATCGTCGAACACAAAAATATAATGCACACTTTCAGAGACTACTATAAATCCCTATATACTACTGAGTTTAAGGAAGACAATACACAATCTAATGCATTTCTGGATACATTACAGATACCACAAATAGACGCTTCTAGTGTGGAGGAACTTGATAAACCTCTGGCGTTATCAGAATTACTAGATGCTATAAAGTCACTCCAAGGCAGGAAAGCAGCAGGCCCCGATGGCTACCCTGCAGAATTTTACAAGAAATTCTCCGCTCAGCTAGCTCCCCTCCTATTAGCAACATTTACAGAAGCCAGAGATAACCAATCTCTTCCACAAACCTTTCGCCAAGCACTAATCACTGTCTTTCCAAAACAAAATAAGGACTTATTACAATGTGCATCATGCAGACCAATTTTACTTCTGAATAACGACGTTAAAATACTCTCTAAAATCTTAGCCAGAAGGATGGAGAAAGTGCTCCCCTCGATAATATCACAAGACCAAACTGGATTTATTAGGGGCCGGCACTTATCTTCAAATCTTCGACGCCTGTTTAATGTAATATACTCGCCAACTAAATCAAACACCCCAGAAATATTATTATCATTGGATGCAGAAAAACCATTCGACATGATTGAATAGAAATACCTTTTTACTACATTGGAGAAGTTTGGGTTTGGCCCAAACATTTGTGCATGGATTAAATTACTGTATACTAACCCAGAAGCTTCAGTTTGCATCAACAACATTTGCTCAGACTACTTTAAACTAGAACGTGACACTAGACAAGGATGCCCCTTGTCACCGCTGCTGTTTGTGATTGCCATTGAACCACTGGCAATACACTGTCGAAATACTGATCAGATAAAGGGGATTAGCAGAGAAGGACTGGAACAGAAAATCTCATTATATGCAGATGACATGGTACTGTATGTATCAGACCCAGAAAATTCTGTGCCTGCAGTCTTAGCAGCACTCACAGAATTTCAAAAGATCTCTGGTCTCAGAATTAATCTGAATAAAAGTGTACTCTTTCCAGTGAACTCTCAAGCATATAATATTAGATTAGATACCCTACCTTTTATCATTGCAGAACAGTTTAAATACCTCGGGGTAAACATCACAAGTAAACATAAAGCTCTTTATCAACAAAATTTCGCCGTCTGCATGGAAAAACTTAAACAAGACTTGCATAGATGGTCAACCCTTCATCTCACACTAGCTGGAAGAATTAACACTGTTAAGATGAATATTCTTCCTAAACTCCTTTTTTTATTTCAAAACATCCCAATATACATTAATAAATCATTCTTTAGGCAATTAGATTCAACAATAACCTCATTTATTTGGAATTCAAAACATCCACGCATCAAAAGAGCGACCTTACAAAGACAAAAGGCAGAAGGCGGCATGGCTCTACCTAACTTCCAGTTTTATTACTGGGCAGCAAATATACAGGCAATAAGAACCTGGACACAAATAGAAGAACATACACAGGCTTGGACCGCAATAGAAGTAAAATCCTGCAGTACTTCTTTGAATTCCTTGCTCTGTGCTCCAATAAACACACGCTATCGGCAATATACAAATAACCCAATTGTGTTCCACTCACTTAGAATCTGGAACCAATGTAGAAAGCATTTTAAGACGGAGAAGCTTCTATCTGTGGCACCCCTGCAAGAGAACCACCTGTTGCAACCTTCACAAACATATGCAGTTTTTAATATCTGGAAAAAATTTGGAATTACCTTGCTTAGAGATCTTTATATAGACAACGTCTTTGCATCCTATGAACAATTACATTCCAAATTTAACATTCCAGCTACACATTTCTTTCACTATCTTCAAATCAGAAACTTTGTTAAACAAAACCTTCCAGATTTTCCTCATCTTGCACCCTCATCCATGCTGGAAAAAATATTGCTCATTCTCAAGGACTTAGACTCCATCTCTACAATATATAAAATCATTTTACAATCCCTTCCTTTCAAAGATCCAAGAGGACACTGGGAAAAAGATCTCTCAATTAATATATCAGAAAAGGAGTGGAAAGTAGCAATGCAGAGAATTCATTCGAGCTCCATATGTGCAAAGCATACAATTATACAACTTAAAATTATATATCGAGCACATCTGTCTAGACTAAAACTCTCCAAAATGTTTCCAGGGCATGATCCAACCTGCGAACGTTGCAACCAAGTCCCAGCCTCACTAGGTCAAATGTTCTGGGCCTGCACCAAATTAACATTATTCTGGACAAAAATTTTTAATTACCTTTCAGATAGCCTTGGACTCACAATCCCTCCTAACCCATTAACAGCCATGTTTGGGGTTCTTCCAGATGGGTTTAAAGTGGAGAAAGACAAACAAATTGTGATTGCATTCACTACACTTTTGGCACGCAGACTTACAAGGTGTGGCAGAAAAGTAATGAGACTGGCAACACTGCAAGCGATCTGGCAACGCTGCGCTGTTGTCCTTGATAGAGCACGTGTATCAGTACCCTCCCATAGCTCAGTGCTAGTTTCAACTCCTTCCGTTAACTACGTGATTTTTGTGACTGCTATTAGTGAAGTTGTGTTTTTGGTTGTGCGTCACGCAAAATGGAACAGCGGAATTTGGAGCAACGTTGTGCCATTAAATTTTGTGTTAAGCTTGGAGAATCGGCAAGTGTGACGTTTGAAAAGTAAACACTTTGGCACAAATCATTTTTGGAAGGCAGAAAACACGTTGAAGATGAACACCGTTCAGGGAGGCCTTCAACTTCGAAAACCAATGAAATCATCGAACGTGTGAACACTCTTGTGAGATCAGACCGTCGTTTAACATTAAGAATGTTGAGTGAACAATTAAATTTGAACAGATTTACCGTTCATCAAATTTTGACTGAACATTTGCACATGCGAAAGGTCTGTGCCAAAATGGTGCCAAAAAACCTCACAATTGAGCAGAAGGACAATCGAAAAAACGCATTCCTGTGGTTCCCCAGCCCCCTCATTCACCTGACCTCAGTCCGTGTGACTTTTTCCTTTTTCCTAAACTGAAAAATGTCCTCAAAGGACGTCATTTCGGGACTTTAGAAAACATCCAAAAGAGTGTAACGGACATGCTGAAAACCATACCGGTTGAAGACTTCCAGCGCTGCTACCAACAGTGGGAATAACGTCTCCATCGGTGTGTTGCTGCCCAAGGGAACTACTTTGAAGGGGATAACATTGATGTTTGAAAAAAAATAAAAACTTTGGTAAATAAAAAAATCAGTCTCATTACTTTTCTGCCACACCTCGTATTTTGATAAACTGGAAGAACCCAAACTCTCCTATTTTAAGTCAGTGGGAAACCTTTGTGTTATATTATTTGAAGTTGGAAAAAATCAAATACTCAGTTAGAGGATCCGTACAGACTTTTTTCAAAACATGGCAGGATCTAATCAGTAATATTTTAAAATAAGTTCATAAAGCACAGAGAATTTATTAATTTAGGTATGTTTACAAACCTTAAATTTAACGCAGTTTGGCTTGCTCTCTCTCTCTCTCAGGGGTGGGGATCGATCTGTTCTCAACTTAATTTTTCTTTTTTGTAAAAACTTGATTGGTTTGTATGGATTGTAATAAAATTAATAAAAAAAAAAAAAAAAAAAAAAAAAAAAATAAATAAAAGAAATCCCAATGAACATGAAATTTAATTTAACGTGCACGCGCCTACAGCCACATCCCAAATCTCCCGGAATTTTGCATATTTTAACATGCAAATTAATATAAATAGCACCTTCTGTTTGGTGTTTTGTTAAAAGACAAGGTAAAGCATGAGGAAAAAAGAAGAATTGCAGAGAATGCGAAGTGGACGCAATGAAAAATGTACTATTTGTTGGCTTAAGCGGTGGTATAAGCAAGAAAAAGAAATAATATAGTGATAAAGTGTGGCAGAAACACTCTAACATTCAAGTTCAGAAAGTCACACAGTTCTCAAAATAAAAAAAAAAAAAAAGTGGTCAGATATCAAAGTGGATGGGAAAAGGCGAATTACAGCCAGCTGTCTGTTTATTCTGTTTCAAACAATATTACAATAGCTGACCCCGTCCCGATGACGTGATTCCATGCGGTGATGGTGCTGCTGTGCCTGTTACCCAAATGTATTCCCTATTGGACATTCAAAACAATCTTGAATTAGTCTAAGATACAGCTGGAAGACTTGTGTCTTTCTATAACTCTACATGTTACACAGAACTTCAGTTGTTTACTTGTAGCAGTTATGTTAATCAGTCTCAAAAACGTGTCCCAGATCTCAAGATAAAAAAGGAAGCATTTTAAAATGAGGATCTAGAGATGATGCTTGTTGACAGCGGCACTGAATGAATGGAAAATAAAAGGAACCAGTTTGTGACTGATAATGTTGCTATTATGGAGCCATTTCAAGTCACCTGCTTTGAGCATATGCTCATTTTTGTATTGTAGGCTGCTCTGAAAATTCCAATGATTGCTTGCTTGCTTTGCCGGAATGAGGCGCTTTGTAGGGTCTCTTATCTTTACAGATGTAAAATGCTACAGATTCTGTTATTTTTTTGTGCACAAGGCAAATTTAATGGAAGCTTGGAGCTGAATACCATCTCCAGGGCAGATTGTTTAGGCTCTACTTGTTTGAATGTCACCTGAGACAGCATTGGTCGCTGAGATAAACGATTTCTCAAATTTGTTGTTTTAAAACAGTAAGTAAATTCTGAGCTACACAGGTTACATATGGCTTTGGTTTTATCTAGTTGTTCTTTACCAACGCACTGTTTGCGCCCATAGTAATTCCACAAATCTGATTTAAGTGTCTAAGAGGACTCACCATTTTATGCATAGTAGTAAAGACTTAACAAGTACATTAGCACCATCTACTCGATAGGACACCAAAAACAAAGAAGCAAAAATCTGCATATAGTAATTGAGCAGGATAGAGATTCAGGAGATTGATCTTGAGACTCTAAGAATCAATCTTCTAAACGAAAAATAACAATTAATTGTAAAATTGATATTTTTACCCAGGCCTAACAACAAATTTATGGAAATATTCAGGAAATTCCAAAGAGATCAAAAACTTTCTTTTTAACTGTATGTAGATTGCTAAATCAGTTCAAGGTCAAAGAGATCTAGTATGTATTGTCCATCTTTAATAATTCCTGGCATCAAACTCAATTCCAACAGCTTGACTCCACCATCCAAACATACTTCTCAAAACCAGATTTTATTTTTTTTTTTTTTTAGAACAGGTAGAAGTTTAACAAAAAGGAGCAATATTTCTATTTTATGTCATACTTTAAATTTTAAAGAATTAGTTAACCTACATCTGCAGTGGGCTGGCACCCTGCCCAGGGTTTGTTTCCTGCCTTGCGCCCTGTGTTGGCTGGGATTGGCTCCAGCAGACCCCCGTGACCCTGTAGTTGGGATATAGCGGGTTGGATAATGGATGGATGGAGTTAACCTACATTGTCAAATCTGGTTATGAAAAAAAATTACACTCTGTACTTGTTAACATGTTTTCTGAGATACCATTTATGACATCACATCTCCCTAGTTCACTGTACTTGTGCAAATTTCCAGTTGGAGATTTTGGAGAAATGCGAGGTTACTGTTGACATGCGGCTCAATTTGTACAACAAATAATTGTTATTTTTATTTCAGTGAAAATAAAAAAGAGAAAATGCATTTAAAAATATTAGGAAAAACAGAGTAAAATTCAAATGCATTTTCTGAATGTGACTGTTTTGATTAAAGAAATAGGTTAAGAAGTCAGGGTTGTTACAATTCAATAAAATCCATCATATTTAGTACAGAATTCACCAACTGGCCTCTACCACTTAGGAAAGGTATTCAAAAATATTTCATTTCAGCTAAATCCAGCAAATCTAGGACATTCACATATCAACATATCATGACTTGAGTGTGATTCAGGATGGGGAATGTAAAACAGAGAGGGAGGGTGTCATATCCTTCTTCCATATGCTAAGGGACTTCATTGGTGAGTTAACTTATGAAGTGGAAGGCAAGTGACAAGATGATTTGAAGATATTGAGTTAGGCCTCGCTGATTTACCATGTAGTTAGGATATACTCTATATATGTTTAGAATAAAATCTCTGAATTCTTACTGTTACTGACAAATTTTATCTCTGCAAAATCGTATTTTAGACTCTACTGTAGGTTATCTGATAAACTAATTAACCATGTACATAACAACATGAAAACCCCATTGTCCATACTAACAATATTAATATTTTCCAAGATTATCTGAAACAGATATGTACATTAGGCACTTAGACACAGCACTGTAACAAAATGCTGGAGCACCGAAACATTAGGGATGCTCCAATCAGGTTTCTTATGGTCATTACATCAATGATGTTACTTGATCGACTGATTCTAATTTTTTATCGTTATTCCTTTAAAAAAACTTTACACTAACCTCCTACATAAAAAGATGCACAGAAGCCTTATGTACTATATTACGATGTATTTTTATAATTAAACCATAGACCAAGGAATTAACTGTTCATTTTTTAAGTAACAAAATTAAATTATGTATTGCTCCTTAAAATACATACAAATAAAATATTTACAAAAAACATTTATCCATAACACATATGGCATAGAATAAATAACATGCGGCTTATAATTACAAGTTGTCATATTCTTTATTTATTTCTGTAATGTACCTATCTAAAACAGGGCTTATGAAAAGTAATTTTCAGCATCTAACTAAAAAAGTTATATATTAATATGGATTACCATTTTAATAATGTTTCTTACCAAAACGTATGCTGTATGTCACACAGCAACAAATAAAGTACAAATTTGAAAAAATGCAAATGTATTAAATTTTCATAAGTTGTTTATCAAGAGGACACAAGGCTGATATGCTTGTTTATAAGGACACATTTTTCTGTTAATCTAATATGACTATTGTTAAAGACGAATTTGAAATTGCTCATTAGTTTTCTTTTCTTTCTCAGTTGAAAATGTAAGCCGCTGCACCAAAAACAAGCTCACTGTCCAAACTCAAACAGTGTCCATTTTAATTAAAGGGAAAAAATAAAAAAGGTTTGAATTCATCAAAGTAGCTTTTCTTGCTATTTGTCTAATTGTACAGGATGACTTTTCAGATTCCTTTTTCTCAGTGTATTACTCCACTTTCTTTAACGTAAAGGTAATATGCCAATCGCTGTCTTGTAAAACAATCCTTGACTTGCTTTGTTTACACTACAGGAAGCTCACTGCAAATACATAGAAATGTGTGCTGGCTCAATTATCGTAATACCTCACGTAAAGCAGAAAGACAACTAAATTACTGTAATACTGTATTGCCTAGAAAAGCAGTGAGTGAAAAGATTGGTTTTTGTGATCACCTAATTTAAAGATCACCTGATTAGTGAAAATCTGCTGATTTAGATTGGTTTTCAATTGATCAGAGTATCTCTACTAAACATATTTTAATACTTCAGACAAAAGCATTGAAATGCAATAGAATGAAATGACCTATGATGGATGAAGATGGCAGCATTTAAAAATGCAGCTGGGAGAAAACAACTGACAAAAGCTGACTCAATCTGAGGAATTAGTTCCTTTGATTGCATGAAATTATGATGGATAAACATCAACAAAGAACTTAAAAAGCATTTCTTCAAAATAGACATGTTTTCAATATATGCTACATAAAGGAAGGCGTAAGGAAAAAATATGAATGACATAAAATGCCAGCTGCTAAACCAAAAACACTTTTCACACGGGGATTCCCAAAGCAACAACTGGAAAATAATGTTGCTCACTTTTTTCTAATATGACTGACTTTATGATGCATACCTCACAGCAACAATAAACAATATCAAAAGAGAATAAAAACTGCATATGTATGCCTTCAGAAACCATTCTTCTCCAATGAGTATATGAAGTTATTACACCTTTTTAAGAATGGGTCAGACTGACTTGAAAGCTTACATTGTAATCTATTCAGCTAGCAAATAAAAGGTGCCACTTTGCTTCAATTTTCATTGCATCCATAAATGGCTAACACAGTACATCTCTCTACATCTCTGTGTCTCAAAAACACATTCTTAGTTTGAAAAATCAACCGTTTATATATAAGGGAATTGAAGGGAAGCCTGCAAAGCCAAACCCATCAGGACATGACAGCAACCATTTCAGAATATAGTGTTAAATGAACAATAAAATTAATCATTTGCTTTATACCAAAAAAAGTGAGAGGAACAGAACAGCAGTAACATTTTAGTTGTTTCAAATATGTGAAAAAGCCAAATGATAGAACTGGCCTGAGAAAAGCAATTTTAGTACAGGTCTCAAACACTGTTTATGCGGTTGTCTAGGCAAAAAAAAGAATTATGTAGCTTATTAGTCAATTATAAATTTGTACTATTCTGAATGCAGCACAGCTAAACTTGTTCACAGAAAATAATTATGAGTAGGCAGTGCAAGTGCTGCCTGCACTTTCTATTAATTTCTGCTGGTGCACTTTAGCTTGTCATTTATTATTTAACCAAAACAAATATTACAAAGTCAAGTACTAGGTGCACATCTAAGAAAACATTGTAAAAAGCATCCTGGAACAAAAAACAAAAAACAAAAAAAACACGAACTGGTAGCCTCTTGGTAGGACATTTCAGTTAAATAGTCTGAAGGCTGTTACTCTGCCAGACAAGAAATATATGAAAGTGAAAACCAACATTTTATAAGCTACAAGTGATACAGACCTAACCATGGTAATCAAGATGACCACGCTGATATAAAATGTGAAGACCTTGCCTTGCCAAAATACTAGATGAAGCACCATTTACGATACCTATGTTTAGAAAAATGAATACCACAAAAAAGCTCATATAAGACGACAAAGTGGTTTTCATTTTTTAAAATTTATTCCGTATAAACAAATATCCTAAGCCATTATGTTTAAGCATAAAATGTTGTTAGAAAATACATATTAAATATTTGATTTAAGTGTCTTAACTGTATAATTATTTGTCAGCTTGTATTATTTTTAAATTCTATTATGCGCAAATTTATTTATGGGACAGTTCACCTATTCCACGAGCGTGGCCAAAAGCCATTATACAAATGAATGATTCATACAAAAAAGCACCCTCTGCTAAAAATTTTCAGTTTTAGGTATATCCCCTGAATTGAAACTTTCAAGAACTATCAGCTTCCTCTGCAGGACATATTCATTATGTACAGTTTCTTCTGCCTTCCACATACTTCTAAAGTGCATGATATTGCTGTTACATACACATGATGAACAGTCTTTGACATAAAGTCCAGTAGCTCCTTCAAAGTTTCCATCAGCCAGTATGAATGTACAGCCTGATTTAGGAAATGTCTTCAAACTATTCTGCTAAGAAATGCAATTCCAAGCAGTCTAATCCTCTGGAAACAGCTGCTTTTAATCAGAACTAATCAAAGTCACTTTAAATGATCACAGGTCAGAGCCAATTGTTTTGTTGTTCTGTGATTTTTAACACCTGACCAAGTTAACAAATGTAATTATACGGTATGGGTATTTACTTACCTAACATCTACATTTCTGAAGCAATAAAAGTTAATATTTCAGTTTTACTTGTGAAATTCAGGTTACTGTGACTTATATTAATTTGTACACATTTTAAAAAGAATGGTGACATTTTTTACCAACATTATATGTAAAATTGAAAACTTCTGAGTCTAAACCGAAAAGTGGTATTCTACAGAGCTGATTTTGTAAGTGGGCAAAGATCAGCTCCTTTGTATATAAATACTGTACATAAATTACAATTGTGTAACATTTGTGGTTTATAATAAATACTTCTCGCTTTTAAATTATGTGAAATGCAATCTGGAAAATCAGGTCTTGTTATCATTACATCCTTACTGCCACAGAACAATATGCCTTTACAGATACATTCTTAACCAGTCTATGTACAGTGCATCCGGAAGGTATTCAAAGCGCATCACTTTTTCCACATTTTGTTATGTTACAGCCTTATTCCAAAATGGATTAAATTCATTTTTTCCTCAGAATTCTACGCACAACACCCCATAATGACAACGTGAAAAAAGTTTACTTTAGATTTTTGCAAATTATTAAAAATAAAAAAAATTGAGAAAGCACATGTACATAAGTATTCACAGCCTTTGCCATGAAGCTCAAAATTGAGCTCAGGTGCATCCTGGTTCCCTTGATCATCCTTGAGATGTTTCTGCAGCTTAACTGGAGTCCACCTGTGGTAAATTCAGTTGATTGGACATGATTTGGAAAGGCACACACCTGTCTATATAAGGTTCCACAGTTGACAGTTCATGTCAGAGCAAAAACCAAGCATGCATTCAAAGGAATTGTCTGTAGACCTCCGAGACAAGATTATCTCGAGGCACAAATCTGGGGAAGGTTACAGAAAAATTTCTGCTTCTTTGAAGGTCCCAATGAGCATAGTGGCCTCCATCATCCGTAAGTGGAAGAAGTTCGAAACCACCAGGACTCTTCCTAGAGCTGGTCGGCCATCTAAACTGAGAGATCGGGGGAGAAGGGCCTTAGTCTGGGAGGTGATCAAGAACCCAATGGTCACTCTGTCAGAGCTCCAGAGTTCCTCTGTGGAGAGAGGAGAACCTTCCAGAAGGACAACCATCTCTGCAGCAATCCACCAATCAGGCCTGTATGGTAGAGTGGCCAGACGGAAGCCAGTCTTTAGTAAAAGGCACATGGCAGCCCGCCTGGAGTTTGCCAAAAGGCACCTGAAGGACTCTCAGATCATGAGAAACAAAATTCTCTGGTCTGATGAGACAAAGATTGAATTCTTTGGTGTGAATGCCAGGCGTCACGTTTGGAGGAAACCAGGCACCGCCCATCACCAGGCCAATACCATCCCCACAGTGAAGCATGGTGGTAGCAGCATCATGCTGGGGGGATGTTTTTCAGCGGCAGGAACTGGGAGACTAGTCAGGATAAAAGGAAAGATGACTGCAGCAATGTACAGAGACATCCTGGATGAAAACCTGCTCCAGAGCGCTCTTGGCCTCAGACTGGGGCGACAGTTCATCTTTCAGCAGGACAACAACCCTAAGCACAAAGCCATGATATCAAAGGAGTGGCTTCAGGACAACTCTGTGAATGTCCCTGAGTGGCCCAGGCAGAGCCCAGACTTGAATCCGATTGAACATCTCTGGAGAGATCTTAAAATAGCTGTGCACTGACGCTTCCCATCCAACCTGATGGAGCTTGAGAGGTGCTGCAAAGAGGAATGGGCGAAACTTGCCAAGGTTAGGTGTGCCAAACTTGTGGCATCATATTCAAAAAGACTTGAGGCTGTAATTGCTGCCAAAGGTGCATCGACAAAGTATTGAGCAAAGACTGTGAATACTTATGTACATGTGATTTCTCAGTTTTTTTTATTTCTAATAAATTTGCAAAGACCTCAAGTAAACTTTTTCATGTTATTATGGGGTGTTGTGTGTAGAATTCTGAGGAAAAAAAATTAATTTAACCCATTTTGGAATAAGGCTATAACATAACAAAATGTGGAAAAAGTGATGCACTGTGAATACTTTCCGGATGCACTGTATATCAGAGGCAACCTCCATCACATGCCACAATTAACAGATGGCAATAACATTTCTTTGGGGAACAATGTCTCTTGAAGATAATCCACAATTTGGTTGGCACTGAATATCAATAAAGAAAATGTGTAAAGAAAATCATAATGAAGAATCAAAGAGCTACAATACACAAGAAAGCAGGCGCCATTAGTTATGGATTAGATAAATCTGTTCTTCATGAACAGTTGAAACACATCTGTGTATTAATGTTGATTACCAAAATGAAAGCACTAAATAACTGGAAATGATACTTGGATACATCAGTATGACACAGTCCAAAACTGAAGCATTGTGAGCCTCAAAAACCGAACAAATTCATTGTCCAAGCCTGGGCCAGAAAGAGCACACGCACTTTAAGATGCGGAAAAGTAAAACTTGTTTGGTTATTTTAGTGTTTCTCTTCATAGGTCAGAGTCAAATTTTTTTCAGTTTGGATTTAAAACATTTTATTGCCAGTATGTCAACCATGGAAGAATTGTTCTTCATGCCAGAGCTATAATATAAAATACTGGACAATACTGTAGTAGTGTGCTATGACAACAATATGATGAAGTTCTCAGTGGATATCAATGACAATTATGATGTGGTAGGAAAGGAGAAGGGTTATACCCGAGTGTGTTTATTGAGCTAAATGGTTACAGGAAAGAAGCAACAGAGATTGTGTATAGTCTGAGTGGGAACAGACATGTATCATCTCTGGGATGTTACTCTGGCGAATAAATGGCCGTTGGAGTAAAGGAAGCCTACGGTAACCTTCCTTGCTCTATTTTTAGTGCAAACAACAAACAAGTAATTTATTTAAGGAGGAGGGTAGCCAATAATCTTTTCGGCAGATTGAACTATAGCCTAGTCTTGAACAGGGAGTAGGAGGAAGGGAACCAGGCAATGACAGAAAAATGCAGAACACGCTCAATGATGGCTGAATACTTCAAAGTAGACAGAGCTGGCACAGGAAGAAAAATCTCTGCTGTTCTTTCCCCAGTTATAGAGTTGATGTTCTTATTCCAATTTAGGGTGTTGATAATGGTGCTTCTGTGTTACAGCGTGTCAGGGGTCTTTGCTTATTGGGTGCAGGTGCATACTGGAGGATAGCCATGCAGTCATGGACTGTTTAATGAGGGAAGCTGACTGCTTGTTCACATGTGAGCACAATCAGCACAGCTATCTCTCTATTTAAAAAAGAAATTCTGGGAGGGAGACGAGACGTGATCTTCTCGGAAGACAATTTGACATCCCTCGAGAGACACTAACGTCACAAGAGACAAGGCAGTGAGACAACATTTAAAACAAGTTCACGGATATCTAACCAAGCAGTTATTGGAATGCTTTTGGCAGACAAACATCATGTGCTCCCAGCTCTTAAAACAACGATAAGGACAAGCGAGAAGCAGAACACACAGCTTGCCAGCAGCAGGAAGCCAGCAAATGATCTGACCACTTCTCCTTAGTGTGCATTCAGGGCCCCCTAATATTCACTTTTCTAACTATTTACCACTTAACACTATCTCAGCCCTAACAACTTCATGTGCAGGCTTTTTATAAGAGTCTGCACATGTGCACACACAAAACAACCCAAAATGTTATTAATGCAAGATGCAGTGGTTTTGTCACGAAAATATTAGATGTTCTATCTCATCACATGTGATTATTGTAATTCACTTTAATATTTTCCCTGACTTTTAAGTACAATTTTATTTTTTTTTAAATGTCAAGGACTTTTTAGTACAGGATTTTGGATTGTTAATTTGAGTTTCCATGTTTTCCAGTGAGAAGTCAAGCAAAATTACACCTTTTATTGGCTAACTAAAAAGATTACAATATGCAAGCTTTCAAGGCAACTCAGGCCCCTTCTTCAGGCTAGATGCAATTACATCTTGTAACTACAATTTCGATACCTCATCCTAACTGCATGAGATTTTACTTATAAGCAAAACTGATGCATACAGCACTATACAACCAAACCACCATGATATGCCTGGTGACTCTGGTCAAATGAATGTGTCATGCAGCTTAGTACAGTAGCTATGTGGGGAAAAAAGGCAAAATGATTGCGATCAAGTGAAGAAAAAGAAAGATGTCTGCCTCCTAAGCAATGATTACAATGCAGCAACTTTCAATTTTTGTGTCAGGGATATGGATATAAAATATGGAAGCCACTACCCATTGCACTGTGGGTGGGAGTAAACATAACTCTAAAAAGATGTCCACTATGCAAAATAATACTAATCATAACAACCATTAAGCAATTTATTTAAAAATATTTAACTGTAGACAGCAAATTAAAATTGGAAATTGTCATGTGACCAAGACAGTACCATTTTCTATGGGACCCCTGCACCCAACCCCACCGCAAGTGGTGCCCCAACTGCTGATCAAAGTCATACTTAGTAATTTAATTTGTTATACAGCGTACGCTGAGTCACTCTTGCTGAAAATATGGCAATAAAAGAACTGAGGACAATATTTATGAGTGAGTAAACCCACTGATGCTCAACAGTACCAATCAATCTACAAATTAATGGGGAGAACATAAAAATACCATGTAGACCTGCGAGCTAGGAATGACAGCTCTGCCCTGATAAATTTTAATAGCAGTAGTAAATAGCAGTAGTATAAACATTAACAAATATAAAAAAGTACAAAATCTATACATTAAAATGCAAAGGTGTGTAATTTCAATGCCAAGTATGCCTAGTTACACTCGAAGTTTAAGATCCCATGTTATTTGAAGGCCTTATTACCTGTAATTGTTCAGAAGTGTATCAGAATTTGAATTGCATTAAGTTTATTGAAAAAAAAAATCAAAATAGACTTTGTATTGTTGATCTGCATCAGTAGCAGTATTTGTTGAAAGATCATTTGTATGTTTTTTTCCCTCTAATGAACAAACTCGAGTTCCTAACTAGCACAAGTAATACTAAATACCTTTCTGCACTGCACTTTGATTTGCCTTTTCTGGCCATATTTTTGACATAATTGACTAAAACTTGACCGCAGGTGCTTTGGAAATGAGATGCTGGTTTGCTGAGGTGAGAAAATCTTACCACATGCAAATTTAATACAAATATTCAAATCTTAATTTTTGTTTTATTTAAACAGCCCTATTTCAGATTATCCTCTCTTAGTTTATGCCTGAAAGATGACAAATGGACATAAACTGGAGTAACCAAATTTTTGATAAAACATGGACTCTTATGCAATTGCCTGTCATATTGTTACTGACCATATACAGCAATCAGTTGTGTCTCTACTTAGAAAAGAGGCATTCCTGATTGTTGTAAACTCCCACTCAACTTGGAGGATATTTGGGTACTTGATAAAACAAGAGAGAATCATGACACATTTTTACTGACTTAATATTGCTAAAGATATAAGCCAGTTCTATACACCTTAACCAGATTGTTATTTAGCTCCTACAGACCTGTTTGTCCCCTAGGCTATAAGAATGGGATGTCCCACCTTTCCATGTCAGTGTGGCTTCAACTTTAAAGATGCTGATCCACTTTAAAAAACAGTTCCCAGACTTTACTAAAGGACTGCTTTGATAGTTCTATGCTCTTAACAATAAGTGTGATGCTAGATTTAAAACCAAATGTTTTTACATCTTAATATTCAAAAATAGTTTAAAAAGAAAGGCAATTACTCTAGGACTAGAAATTTTATGCTGCCAAAAAGTGTTAAATTTTAGATCTGCAGAGGTGTGCACAAGAGCATCTCTGAATCCATAAGGTGTTGGAACTTGAAGAGAATGGGCTACAGCAATAGCAACAGCAGTCCAAGCCTGGCTCCCCATCTATCAGCTAAGAAAAAGTAGATTAAGATATAGCAGGCACTCCTGTGACTTGCAAAGGGTAGGGCTAATAATCTGGTATAAACCATATGAAACAACAGATCTCTTCTGCTATTTGTCAATCATATAGGCTGGTGGGTCATTATAATGGTGTTAGAGAAAATTTTCTTAATAATGGACCTCTTAATAATATAGCAAACCTAAGCACTGCTGTTGCGGACCATGTGTACCCCCATATGGCCAAGGACTATCCATTTTCAAATGGATACTTCCAGAAGGTAAACAAGCCACTCTGAAGCTGGTTCCACAATGACATTTTGTACAGTGTACAGATCTCAACCAAACAGAGCAAATTTTGGAAGATATGGAAAGAGATGTTTGCATACTGCTATGAAGTCAGCAAGATAGGTGGGAAATATTGAATTTTCAATTTGAATTGATATTTATGAATCAATGTTCAGCACTTTTGATCTTCCGAAACCCCATCTAAACGTTAAGTAAAACCTGAAAAATCTTGACCACTCTTTCTAAGCACAACTACATTGAATCCACTCATATGTCCTTGTACTGATAAGCAGAACAGAAAAGGCTTAAAACAGGTAGATTTAGCTTTGCTGTTTGCAAATTTTTGGTTTGGTGAATTTTTGGGTGGCTTCTTCATTTGGATTTAGGTTATATCTTTTTATATTTTATCTTTTGACATGTGCAGCACCTACAAAAAGCCCTCATGCAGTTCTTGTCAAAACAGGTCCCTGCTAAGCAAAGTTACATAAAATCTTCAAAGTTCCACTGCATACCATATGAGCAGACAAGAAGCAGGTGATAAGAGTTGTACTGATTTATCATATGCAAAACACACTTTCACCTAATTAACTAGTACTCTAAAAATAATCGTACATTCCCAGTGGTCAAATAACTACATTAACCACTAATTCACACCAAGAGAGACATATCCAGGCAACATAAGCCAACATCCACCTTTCCACACTGACTCTATGTTTTAAAATGTCACAATCGGATATAAAAAATGCAGCCTTCATAGTTTTGTGAAAATTATTCAATGTTCAGGCATCAATTATGTATCAACTGCATTACTGGCCATTTTTTCTTTACATCGAGAGTTTGTATTTTTAGTTTAGCAAGTAAAATATGCTTCTTAAATACAATAACTGTGGATATTCAAGAAACTGCTTTATTTACATTACCTTTTTTTAAGTACATGGACCTGGTGATCTTTGAATCTGTTAAGATTATTGCAGGAAGTATACAACTGTATTACTTTTTTGAGCAGAGTTTAGTAATAGGATAGTAAAATATCAATTAATGAAATAGAAATCTGTGTGATTTTATAATGCCAACATTTAATAGGCATATATTACTTATCTGTTTAATGGGATTGAGAGTGAAAGCAAAGCTTTGCTGGGTTGTTGTAATGGCTGTATTTCCGCAGCAATATCACCACCCTCCTCAGAATTTCAAGTGCACCCTTATAGATTCTTCCCTACCACTGGCCATATAAAGTGCCTATCTTTACTGTAGAAAAAGCAGGATTAAAGTAGCTGTTAAGAGCTACTTTATATACTGGGTGCAAAATATAAGCTGTTTAGTAGAAAATACGGTATTTACTATGACGGAGCATATTCTAAGATAAATACCTGCACATCACAGAAAACTACAGACAAGAAAAAGGACAAATTGAGCAATTACATTCCAAATTTAACATTCCAGCTACACATTTCTTTCACTATCTTCAAATCAGAAACTTTGTTAAACAAAACCTTCCAGATTTTCCTCATCTTGCACCCTCATCCATGCTGGAAAAAATATTGCTCATTCTCAAGGACTTAGACTCCATCTCTACAATATATAAATCATTTTACAATCCCTCCCTTTCAAAGATCCAAGAAGACACTGGGAAAAAGATCTTTCAATTAATATATCAGAAAAGGAGTGGAAAGTAGCAATGCAGAGAATTCACTCGAGCTCCATATGCGCAAAGCATACAATCATACAACTCAAAATTATATATCGAGCACATCTGTCTAGACTAACACTCTCCAAAATGTTTCCAGGGCATGATCCAACTTGTGAACGTTGCAACCAAGTCCCAGCCTCACTGGGTCACATGTTCTGGTCCTGCACCAAATTAACATTATTCTGGACAAACATTTTTAATTACCTTTCAGATAGCCTTGGACTCACAATCCCTCCAAACCCATTAACAGCTGTGTTTGGTGTTCTTCCAGATGGGTTTAAAGCGGAGAAAGACAAACAAATTGTGATTGCATTCACAACACTTTTGGCACGGAGACTTATTCTCATAAACTGGAAGAACCCAAACTCTCCTCTTTTAAGTCAGTGGGAAACCGATGTGTTATATTATTTGAAGTTGGAAAAAATCAAATACTCAGTTAGAGGATCTGTACAGACTTTTTTCAAAACATGGCAGGATCTAATCAGTAATATTTTAAAATAAGTTCATAAGGCACAGAGAATTTATTAATTTAGGTATGTTTACTAGCCTTAAATTTAATGCCGTTTGGCTTGCTCTCTCTCTCAGGGGTGGGGATCGATCTGTTCTTAATCTTTCTCTTTGTAAAAACTTGATTGCTTTGTATGGATTGTAATAAAATTAATAAAAAAATAATAAAAAAAAAAAAGAAAAAGGACAAATACGGAAATATATCATTTGGGACCATTACAAATGATGCGACTCATAAACCACATGTACAACAGACATATCTAAATGTAGCATGATCTTTGATTAGCAGAATAAAAAAACAAACAAGATTTGTTTCCTTACATCAAAAAGCTAAATAGAGAACATGACTGGCAGAGTCAGATCCCAGAAAGCCAGACAAGGTGTTAAATGCAGTAAATGCAATGGAAGCTCAAAATTAGTAGAACATAGTGCTGGGAGGTATACCGGTTCATACCGAAAACCGTTTCTTTTTGTTATGATATGGATTTTTCTTATACTGCAATACCGGTTTAAATAGCCTAAACAACGTTCAGAACATGGCGCATCGGGAAACTGTTTAAGGGGGGACTTTTTCACTGCTACACCGCTAAACACACATGCAACGGAGTACATGCATTAGTGAAGGCATTCTTAGCCAGTCTACTGCAGCAATTGCAGTGGAAAATGTGGTTAACATCCACTCATACATGGGGAAAAAAATAACAAATACCGTTAAACTGGTATACAGTAATCCCTCCTCAATCGCGGGGGTTGCGTTCCAGACCCCCCCCCCCCGCGATAGGTGAAAATCCGCGAAGTAGAAACCATATGTTTGTATGGTTATTTTTATATATTTTAAGCTCTTATAAACTCTCCCACACTGTTAAAATTATTAGAGCCCTCTAGACATGAAATAACACCCTTTAGTCAAAAGTTTAAACTGCGCTCCATTGCAAGACTGAGATGGCAGTTCTTTCTCACAATTAAAAGAATGCAAACATATCTTCTCTTCAAAGGAGCGCCGTCAGGAGCAGAGAATGTCAGAGAGAGCGCTTGCTAAGAAAAGCAAACAATCAAAAAATCAATACGTGCTTTTAAGTATGCAGAAGCACCGCGATAAGGCGGCATTTTGTAGAGGAGCGTTCGTATCCTCTAGGCAAGCAGCCCCTGTGCAAACAGCCCCTCTGCTCACACCCCCTCCGTCAGGCACAGAGAGAGAGAGAGAGAGAGAGAGAGAAGCAAACAATCAAGCACCACGCGGGAAGCATATCTTATATCATTGAGGAGTTTTAGTTAATATGTAATACATGCTCTGATTGGGTAGCTTCTAAGCCATCTGCCAATAGCGTCCCTTGTATGAAATCAACTGGGCAAACAAACTGAGGAAGCATGTACCATAAATTAAAAGACCCATTGGCTGCAGAAAGCCGCGAACCAGCGAAAAATCCGTGATATATATTTAGATGTGCTTACATTTAAAATCCGCGATAGTCGAAGCGCAATATAGAGAGGGATTACTGTAATTTAAAAAAAAAAAACATCCGATTGAACATCTCTGGAGAGATCTTAAAATGGCTGTGCACCGGCACTTCCCATCCAACCTGAGGGAGCTTGAGAGGTGCTGCAAAGAGGAATGGGTGAAACTGGCCAAGAATAGGTGTGCCAAGCTTGTGGCCTCATATTCAAAAAGACTTGAGGCTATAATTGCTGCCAAAGATGCATCAACAAAGTATTGAGCAAAGGCTGTGAATACTTATGTACATGTGACTTCTCAGTTTTATTTTTAATAAATTTGCAAAAAACTCAAGTAAACTTTTTTCACGTTGTCATTATGGGGTGTTGTGTGTAGAATTCTGAGGAAAAAAATGAATTTAATCCATTTTGAAATAAGGCTGTAACATAAAATGTGGAAAAGGTGATGCGCTGTGAATACTTTCCGGATGCACTGTATTATTTGACCTTGCAGGCCAAATACAATTGCTGTTTTATACTAACAATGGACAAAGTAACAACATGCAGTAAGGAAGAGTAGTGTGGGAGTTACAATTTTGAACGGGTACAACACATATAGAATACTATACTGCTCAAAAAAATTAAAGGAACACTTTTTAATCAGAGTATAGCTTCAAGTCAATGAAACTTCTGAGATATTGATCTGGTCAGTAAAGTAGCAGAAGGGGTTGTTGATCAGTTTCAGCTGCTTTCATGTTAAAGAAATTAACAATACGTGCATTAGAGGGGCAACAATGAGATGACCCCCAAAACAGGAATGGTTTAACAGGTGGAGGCCACTGACATTTTTCCCTCCTCATCTTTTCTGACTGTTCACTAGTTTTACATTTGGCTACGGTCAGTATCACTACTGGTAGCATGAGGAGTTACCTGGACCCTACAGAGGTTGCATAGGTAGTCAAACTTCTCCAGGATGGTTCATTACATGCCATTGCCAGAAGGTTTGCTGCATTTCCCAGCACAGCATCAAAGGCATGGAGGAGATTTCAGAAGACAGGCAGTTACACTAGGAGAGCTGGACAGGGCCGTAGAAGATCTTTAACCCATCAGCAGGACCGATATCTCCTCCTTTGGGCAAGAAGGAACAGGATGAGCACTACCAAAGCTCTACAAAATGACTTCCAGCAGGCCACTGTGTGAATGTCTCTGACCAAACAATCCGAAACAGAATTCATGAGGGTGGCCAGGGACCCGACGTCCTCTAGTGGGCCCTTTGTTCACTGCCCGGCACCGTAGAGTTCGATTGGCATTTGCCATAGAATATCAGAATTGGCAGGTCCACCACTGGCATTTGCCATAGAATACCAAAATTGGCAGATCCACCATTGATATTTGCCATAGAATACCAGAATTGGCAGGTCCACCACTAGTGCCCTGTGCTTTTCACAGATGAGAGCAGATTCACCCTGAGCACATGTGACAGACATGAAAGGGTCTGGAGAAGCTGTAAAGAATGTTATGCTGCCTGTAACATCATTCAGCATGACCGGTTTGGTGGTGGGTCAGTGATGGTTTGGGGAGGCATATCCTCCAAAGGGACACACAGACCTCTACAGGGTAGACAACGGCACCTTGACTGCCATTAGGTATCAGGATGAAATCCTTGGACCCACTGTCAGACCCTATGCTGGTGCAGTGGGTCCTGGGTTCCTCCTGGTGCAACACAATGCCCTGCCTCATGTGGCGAGAGTATGCAGGTAGTTCCTGGAGGATGAAGGAATTGATACCACTGACTGGCACCCACGCTCACCTCCCCTATATTCAATAGAACACCTCTGGGACATTATGTTTCGGTCCATCCGATGCTGCCAGGTTGCACCTCAGACTGTCCAGGAACTCAGTGATGCCCTGGTCCAGATCTGGGAGAAGATCCCCCAGGACACCATCCATCGTCTCATTAGGAGCATGCCCCGACGTTCAGACAGGCATACAAGCACATGGGGGCCATACAAACTACCAAGTACGATTCTGAGTTGCTGCAAAGAAAATTCAGCAAAACGGACTAACGTGTCGTCTCAATTTTTCACTTTGATTTTCAGGATGTCTTCGAATTCAGCCCTCTGTAGATTGATCATTTTCATTTCCATCAAACAATGTGGCATCCTTTCATTCCTAACAATACCCAGTCCACAGCAGTATAAATATCCAGCATGATTTTTTCCCCCATTGAGATCTGATGTGTTTTCAAAGTGTTCCTTTAATTTTTTTTGAGCAGTTTATATAAAACAAAAACTGTGAAGAACAAACCCAAGAAACACCTCCTATTAAAAACTAAATAATTTACATCCTTTATGTCAAAACTGACCAGACAGCTTAGTTTACTTGCCAAGTTACTTTTGTTTATTCTGGTTTTGTATTTGGCAGTAGTTACAATTTGTCCAGCTTTCATTTTCCTATACATAATAGGAGTGTGCAATATGTAGCCTCTACCACAGGGCCAGCAACCTACAGCATGCGTGCCAGGCATGGCACATGGAACGATTTTCAAAGGCACTCTGATTGAATTGAAATATAGTAAAAAATTATATTTTAATTACAGCAAAAGCCTTTACGCCCTCACCTACAATTTGCATATGCAACTCACATGTAAATGGAAACCATGTGTTCAGTGCAGGCCTTGGTACGTTAAAACAAACCTCTTGTTATTATTAAGCAATATACTGCCCAAAGATGACTCATAAAAGACAAAAAGTTGA
The DNA here is from genome assembly GCA_026402145.1 of Polypterus bichir lapradei. Classification (NCBI taxonomy): domain Eukaryota; kingdom Metazoa; phylum Chordata; class Cladistia; order Polypteriformes; family Polypteridae; genus Polypterus; species Polypterus bichir. The sequence continues at coordinate 2,413,153 of JANRMT010062834.1, forward strand.
TCTTTGCTCTTTTCAAGACTCTTGGAGAGAAGAGCCAAGCAAAATGACACCTTTTATTGGCTAACTAAAAAGATTACAATATGCAAGCTTTCGAGGCAACTCAGGCCCCTTCTTCAGGCAAGATGTAGACTCTTGGACAAATGAATATGGATTAATACAACAAACGGATTGTGCTATGTGTGCATTATGCTGTGATAGTGTTGTATGTCGTACGTCAAGTGTACAAAGACATTTTTAAACTAAATATCAGTCCACGTTTAAAAACTCTGATGAGAAATGTGAAGATTTGTCTTTTGAAAAATGCTGTAAATCTACAATCAAATGCAGTAGCTCCCAGATTCGATACTGCTGTGTCTATTGGTTCCCTCAATGCCACGCCCCCAATGGCTTTAGTAAACAAACTACTTATTTTAAATGAAATAGTTGCAACCAAAAATAAAACAACTGAATGTAGTTATACAATCGATTTGCATTAACTGATTAATAGCTCTGATTAATAATAAAGAATTATTAACCATATTAGAATTCTTGATAATGTCTTCTTATTAAAACTATGTACTTTGTATTGAAAAAACTTGTAATTTATCATTTGTAATATAATTTTTAATAAATGTGTTGAAAATTAAAATTTGACAAAAATTCTTTTCACATATGATCCTATGTATTTTAAAATATTGAATGACCAATAATATAAGATCCGGTTATAATGGGCTTCAAAAGTATATAATATATACTTCTCTGTAAGATGGTAGAGCCAGCAGATGAAAGAAATGAATAAATAAATATAAAAAAACGAATTCAGAGAAAGCGAGTCTCTGCACACTGTCATGTAAAAAGAGATCAAGAGCTACTTGATGACACTTAAGGTAAACTGTGATGTAATTCCACTCGATTGAGAAAACACAATAAGTCAATTTCCCCATATAAAAAAAAAACTTGAAAAAATGTACCTGTGCATCGCTGCTTCAGGCAGCCCTTCTAAGAGGGTTTTCAGCACCGGTGGAAGCACTGTAACATGTAATTGTGCTGCTCTAAAGCCAGATCCTGCAGACAGACTCATGTTTCCATCATACAACTTCAAGTTTCCTCATTAGAATTTTACAATTCTTTTTTTTTTTCTGATAACTTTGAATTGAAGTTAGTAATTTTTTTTAAAATGTTTTTTGTACCTTTGTACAAAATGTGACAGAGCTATAGTATAGTGTTTGACAGAAGTTTGGATTTTTGCACTACAGTATGTTAAGACTTTTGTTCTTTCTTGTATGCAGCACAATTCACCTTAAAGATGAGCACTTTGATTATCCAGACTGTAATTTTCATGCTGTAGTTCAATTATGACTAGATTTTATTCCCTTTGGATTCATATCTTGTTTACAATAAATGTGACTGTTAGAAATGCTCTTATTATAACAGTTTTGTTGGTCTTAGTGAAAACGTTTATGTAAATCCTGTAGGCCACTTTGAAATGGTTTACTCATACTTGCACTGTTTGATCTCAGTAATACTTTGACTGGTCATTTTAATGTTTTTGTGTTGTTTAACTTCAGTTTTAAGTAAATAAATAAGACATGTTTTCATTTACTGCTGTTTCCATTAACTTCATTAATAAGCTACTATTAAGAGCCTATGAACAAGGCCAAGCTAGATCAGTAATAATTTTAAGATGTAGTCACACTAGGCACGGTTCTCCCCTTTCCTATTCCCCTGCACTCACACTTTGCTTTAACATTTTGGGACCGGGCATGCTTTCGTCCTCGCCATGCAACTTTGTGTATAACCAATACAAAATCCAAACGTACAGTAACAGCATTCATGTCAAAATGATTTTCCTTATTTTGTGTTTTCTTTTTTTTTTTGGCGTCACGTAGGGTAGGATAACACTCTACCATTTTAAAGATTTACTGAGTGTGCGGTGCAGCGCAGCATTTTGCTGTTAATCGTGCTGCACGTACAAAAAGATTTATATGGAGGCAAATGATGCTAAGGGAGGAATTTGCAGCTTTTCTTGCCAACTACAATTCACATTCATCCGTAAGGTGACAATAAAAACATGTTTTTAACTCAAATGTTAAATGATGAGAAATGTTTGTTAACTGACTTACCACAACGTTGAAGTCATGTCTGTATTCTGTGCTTGGGCACATTTTTTGCCACTATGGCATACACCTAATTAATACCCTTCCAAGAATTCTGCACATTCATTAAAGAACTAAAAAGGTTTAAGAAAATGTTCATAATCTTGGTTGACTTATTAAATGCTTTTCTCTAACTGAGTACAACTTCACTTGAATTGTTTTCATATCTGCAATGCATGAAAAAGTCATGTTCCATCCAATTATAATATTAATGAAAAATTTAATCATAGGGAAAAAAATTACTAAAAATAATGACTTACATGTATACATTTTATACTACTGAGCAGGATGTCAACACAGTGATTAAAATTCCTAATTTCCATATCCAATGACCTGGACTCATATACTATACCCATGGGGAGTTTGCACTTTCATTCCATGTCTGCATGGACTTTCGATCCACATACCCCAAAGACATGCAGGTTAGGTTGGTTGGCAATTTGTGTGTGTGAGAATGTTATGTGTTTACAGCTCAATTAGTTTTGCATATTTTAAGATACTATAAAATTCACTATTTAAACTTGTTTACACATTTTACTTTGTTAATTTTAATTAACAGAAAACAATAGGAGAATAAACATAGATACAAATTATAAGGACTCAAAGAACAGCAAATAAAACTTGCAGATAGAAGCAAGGCAAGTCTGGTAGACATTTCTCTATAAAACTACTTAATGTAAATAATGTTATGCGGGTTTTCATTTTGCATTATCAGCAATGCCCTTTAAATGTTGCCTATCAAATGACAAAGGCATTTTTCTCTCAATTAACCTCTTTCACTACATGAGATTATATGTGGTTATTATCATATTTTAGCGACCAATAAGCGAGTCTAGTAGTGCATTAGAAATTATCAGATTGCTGAAATGATCGTCAACAAAATCCACCAACTGTCAATACTGGAAATAATTTAATAAACAAAACACGAATTGTCCTCCTTATTTTAAGATCACACGACATCCACCACGACTAAATAAATATATGCACCAAATACGACAGAGCAAATGTTTGCCAGAGGTGTTGTGATAACACTGCCATTCGTTCACAAATAGACGTACTTGTGAAGTATCGTTTAGTAATACGGATCACTGATTGTACTATTTCAGGCACTTGTACTTTGGTAAAAGCAGAAAATAAACTAAACCAAAAATAGCATTATAGTAAACACCCCTTGAAGACATTTCCCGAGTGCCGCTAAAAATAATGAAGAAATTGTCCACTGGGATTTAAAAACTAACTCATCTCAGAGAGATGCTAAAAACCGGGACGTGTCTGCGAGATGAAACCGACTGGTTTATTATTTCCGCCTTCATCCACTCTTTGCTCATCAACGGGTAAAGGTAAAGCAGTGAACTTTTCAATGTGCACTCACTTACTGGGTATAGGGAGGGGCGAATAGTGTCGTGTCCTTTTACGCCTACAACCCCGTTCTAAAGCCTGGCTCGAGCAGGCTTCGGGCATTGCTCCGTGGTGGCCCATTTCATGTGATCCCGAGGCCCCGAGAAACAGAAGCACGTCCCGTTTAGATCCCACAGGCCTTGGTGCCCCCACACTTCCTGAAAGCAGCGGGCGGAAATGTGTCGCCACTTCAGGCTTCCTTTACCAAAACTTTACACGCCTTCGTTTCGATAAACCGAATAACTGAGCAGATTATTTTTAACCACCCGCTGCTTTCCAACACCGAAGCACAATTCACTATTTACAGCTCTCTTCGCTCCGATCAGTTTATTAACTAGACTTCACAACCAGCAAGGTACTGCAACGCTATTTAATTTAGAAAAGAACAACAACCACAACAATAATAACAAACGTGCAATTTTCTTACCTGCATCCCCGGCAGGCCAGGCTGCACCGGAGAGTGAGCCATAACGTCAAGCAATATAAACCAGCAAAAAAGAAAATGATACCGATGACGTCTTACACGTTTAAAGTATCCAATCTTTCTTCCTTTAAAAACGAACGTATGTACATCCAGTGGCGATTTAAAACAAAAATAAATAAATAAAAACAGTTCCTTTTGAAATGAGTCTCGTCCCTCAGAAAATAGGGTAAATTGTAAAACAAAATCACCGGTTCAAGACTGCCTCCGGTCCCCCTGGATTACCTCACTCGTTCCCCCAACCCCTCGTCTTCCTTTTGAACAGTGTCAAAACATTGATGGAAAGATTAAAAATATACTAATTTCATAACTAACTGAAGAACCCGACACACGGAAATGCAGAGCATACAATTCACGGGGCTGCAAGTTTCCACGAAGCGTCTAGGCCGCCCGGTGAAATGTTGCTTGACATTATTCACACAGAGCGAGCTCCGACTCTTTCTGGCTCGTTTTCCCTCTTGATAGGCTGCTTCGGGTCCTCGATGTGCGAAGTCTTCCGCAGATTAATATACCGCTGCAAACGAGACTTCTGTTTACTCCTTGGACTCTTGAGAAGTAGAACTGTTTGCTCTTGTTGTTTGTTTCTTAACGCACCCCTTCAAAGAGCCGCCGAATAACAAATGCCCGCCTTCCCACAAAAGCGACCAAAGAAATCGTCTCTGTGCGACTGTTTGGTACAAATGTTTCTTGTCTTGCCCTCTTCACTTCGTTGGGCTTCCCTCCGCCATCTTGTCAGCGCTGTCACTTTGACATCAGGGCGGTTCCGGACGCCCAGTGCCACGCACGCGCGCGGCTGTAGGGGGAGCCCGAGCGCGGCGTACGCACTCACTCAATCAATCGCCGGCGCTCAATGATATCGATGCACAGAATCGAAGAAGACGGTACGCTGTACATGGTTTGTTTTTGTTTTACCTAGGTTGGATATCTTGGCAACATTTAATTTTAAAATTGTATATAGTTTGAGATGGCAATATTATTCTAGCAATGCTTGGCGTCACGGCTCGTTTTACGCTTTCATTACAACCAATTTCTCAATCAGTCGTTGTACTCTTGAAGTAAACTGTCCGTTTTTATCTTCCTGTGGAAAATACAGTTCTAGTAATTAAATGGATGGTATTCACAGTGGTGCGGTATTTGTCTTTTGAAAAATGCTGTAAATCTACAATCAAATGCAGGAGCTCCCAGATTCGATACTGCTGTGTCTATTGGTTCCCTCAATGCCACGCCCCCAAATCCTCAACCCCGCAGTTGCCTGTTGGAAGATTACAAGAATCTCCTCTGCCTGTCGTGGCACGGTGTAAGTCACGAGTAAACCAAAGATGCCATGTTAGTCCTGTATTTTCCAATTCCAGTAGTTACTCCAAACAATTTCCCAATCAGTGAGTCAGCTTTTCTTTCTAATTGATTTAATTGTTTAATTAGATCTTTTTTGGTATGTTCTTACGAATTATTTATGTACGCTTTGAAATCAATTCAGTTTTTTGGTGTAGCACCTCTAAATGCCCCAGTACAAGAAAACCCCCTTTTTTTGGCCATTTAGACCTGAAAAACTCTCATTTCATTTATGGACCATATTCTGTGCAAGAAATTACTTCCTTATGACCAAGACTAAACCAATAGGTGACTTCAGCAGAAATGGTCAGAAGGACTTGAAGTTGTGCATGATACATTAACCGACATCAGGGATCACCCCCAGATGGCATAAGAGGGGTCAAAGTTACCCCATTTCACACACCTTCAGAAACATGAGGATTGGCAATATAGACATGTGGAGTAATGTTTAATGTTATTTTGAGGTTGCTGATTCTGAATATGACAACACTTTCGATATGTGATTCTTTGCCAGTGGTCCTAACCTTATAAGAGCCACTTCCAGAAGGTTAAAAATGACAAATTTCAAACATAAGCATGTGGGGATCATTTTAAACTATTTCAAGATCAGTAATTTTGAATGTGATGTTATTCTTGAAAATTTTCTATTACAAAGTATACTCTTTAGGCTTTAAACATTTAAATTGAAGCACATATTTTAATATTTCAAATATTTGACTGAACTGTTCCTGTTTATTATGTGCTGCCTCATTAAGTCAATTATTACAGTTCTTATGAACCAGATTAGGGCTGCTAATACTTATCCTTTCCTTTTCTCATTTTGAATTTATTAAAGAAAAATAGTGTTATATTTATTCTTAACACTCTTTTGTCATTTCCTATTAATTCACCTTTTTCAGTGGAGTTTATACCCTTAATTAAATCCTTGTAATGGCAATGACAAGTAGAGCAGACACCCAGGCTAATGATCTTGTATGCTGAAAGGCTGCAGCTATTTCAGTGTCAGACCCGCTACTTTGATCCTTATGAAATAATGGTTCAAAGGACTACGCCAAGCCATGTTACTTATCCCCTGTACTTTGTAGTTATGGCAGAGAAAAAACATAATCTCATGTTTTCATGCAAAGTGTATAATATAACTAGCGACTGGGAGCCCGATCGAATCGGGCTACAAATTCAACATTTGTGAAATCCATACTTTCTCTGTAAAGAATTATTTGTTTTGTTAAGTCCTTGAAATGATTTTGTTATCATGGCACTGATTTGTGGTTAAAATAGACCTTTTCGGCCGCCGCAAGGCACGGGCTGCTCGATTTCTTTCAACCTGTGCTGCATTTGCGGCTGCTTGAGCTTCTTCAGTCGCTTGTGCACGGCTTGCATGATGTCTGTCAGCGTTAGTAGCATTCTGTAGCGCATGTTCTTCATCTGCCCTTTGTGTCCGATTTGCACAATTTCTTTCGGCGTTAGTAGTATTTGTAGCCATACGCTGCTCGTCCGTTTGTTGTGCTCGTTGTGTATGTGTGGTCGCATTAGCAAGTCTACGTTCAACGTCAGTCATGTGACTTCATTTCCTAAGAATCCTTCCCGCGGCTGCTGCTCTTGTGGCCGCTCGAGGTATTGCTGCGAACACCTTACTGTACATACGGATAGTATCAAATTATATATAAGGATAGAAGCAAATTTATGTTATATCATTAAATTTTTACTCTCTGTTCTGAATGAAAACATCTCTCTATTATAAAAAAAATCTTGGAAGGAGACAAGATGTGATTTTCTCAGAGAGACACTTTCACGTCCCGTGAGATATTGTCAGACACATTTCTTGTAAAGAGAAAGAAACGATATTCACTCACGGGCAGATATACGTTGCATTGTCACAATGTAATTCCAAACATGGAATCAAAATTCAATGCAATATTGACAAAAAGGCAAAAGTGAAAAGAGATCAAATATATGGACATAGGTGATATGACAGAAGTGTGCCACGCAAAATGCAGATCACGCAGCACGACAGCAGTAGCAAGCCAGCAGCTGATCAAACTGTATTTGTTTCCCATTGTATCACCGTTTAAGAGGAGGTTTCGGAGGAGCGACCGTGTCTCCTTGGGGTGCATTCAGCCCCTCTCTTCACAACATGAGCAGCAGAGACGTGAAGTTGCTGGCATATAGCGCAGGCTGGAAATAGGCAAGCAAAGCAAGCAGAGTGTGAAGCCCCCTAGTGAAATTAAAAATTCTTCTTGACCATCACTACAAACTACATGGGGGAAGTACCAGATAAAAAAATATATAATTTTTGGGTAGAGTATTGTTTGAAATAACAAGAACACCTGAAAAAACAAAATAAAAATTTTAATGATAATGTTAAAACCATAAATATTAATATAAAAATCATTGTATAGTTCACATAAATGCATGCTAAATTCCAATAAAATTTAGCAAATCCTAGTTTAAAATTTATGTTTTCAAGCCTTTCATTCTGTGTTGCTTGTCCTGTGCCTGCTTCGTTCATTACTGATTATTATTATTAGAATACAATTAAAGAAACAAACTCCAAAGAAAAAGGTACATTCATAGAAAAACAAGACAAAAGGGAGTCAATAAATTAAAACTGTCAAAGATACAAATATTTCCTATTTTCGTATGAAGGCAAATCTCATAATGCTGTTCTTTTTTAGTTACTGAATAAGAACTGGGATTGGAAAACCACTATGCTAGTCCATCAAGAGGCATTGTTTGATTTTCCCAAAGGGATGTGATGGGTGGGATTGCCTGATATTCCTACAAAGATAGAAGGTAACTCCTTGCCAGGAAGGAAGACTGAAATAATGGAAGGAATGGGGAAGATAGCCTTTTTGGAATGTATACTCCTCTGACACGATAGAGGACAATGTTCCTTTGTCACTGCTTCCATTTACCTGCCTGCAAGGCATGCTGGGAATCATAGTCCCGTGGGACAGTCCTGCTAGATGTCAGGGTGAGCTGCAGGGAAGGACCATACCCATTTTTAGAAAGTTTTATCTGGCTGAAAAGCACTTCCTCAAGACCTTGCCCAAACATTGGAAGTATTTCCAGGGTCCAGCTTAAAAGGAGTCCTCCATCTCACTTCAAGGAGTCAGAGTTGATTGGCAGAAGGTGATACTCAAAAGGATGAACAGAAGGAGTAAGAGAACTGTTATTTCATTCAGCAATTGTGTTAATATTGGTTGTGTTCATCCTAACAGAGTTCATGACAAATAAAAACCTGAGTTGGGTGATACTGTGTCTGTGGTTTGAGGACTCAGTGGCACCCCTACTGGTTAAAACTTATAAATTAAAAAAAAAAAACTATGTAAGACTCTAATACTAAATTGTTTAACTTTATTGAATGAATAATTAAAGGAAACAAGGTGATTACAATAAAACACCAAATATAAAATGAATTTAATTATAGAAATTAAGCAATAAATTGACATGACTTATCAATTATTAAATAAGAACTACAGGAAAATTAAATGCTAAATATAATAAAAAAACAAAGAATAAAATAACTCAATAATGAACTTTTAAACATTGAAATAGTCTATATTATAAAATCAAAGTCTTAACTACCAAAGCCTTGAAATATCCAGAAATCTTTTATAAAAGGATAGAAAAGGAAAACTTATTACTATTATTACTTTTAATTATTTCAAGAGCTTACAACAGTGATTTCCAGGGAAT
>JANRMT010062834.1:2447197-2514462 GCA_026402145.1 Polypterus bichir lapradei
TTTCTTTTTCATTGCTTCTTTAACACACTACTTCTCCGCTGCGAAGCACGGGTATTTTGCTAGTTCTTCTATAAAGTGCACAAAGCACATCCTCCACCACAATACACAATAATTAATAATCCCAATACAATAATCCTCCTCTCCTCCCAGCAGCTCTGTCACACTCCCTCCCAACTCTGGCTCAGTCTGCTGGGTTTCCCACAGTCCTTTTTATATTTCTTGACCTGGAAGTGCTTCTGTCCTTCAGTCCATGTGCTTCCATAGCACTTCTGGGTCAGATGAAAACTCTTTTTCTTCAGCCCGGAAGTACTTCAGTTCTTCCGTCCCTGTGACTTGGAAGTACCTACGGGCTATAATAGAAACAGAAGTCTCCGTGTCTCCCTGCAGCGTCCCCTGGCGGCACCCACGGTACCCAGCAGGGCTGTGAAGCCAAACTCCATTTTCCACGATGCCCTGTGGGAATCCGGGGCACCTCTAGGTTGCAAGGAGGACGTCATCTGGCATCCTGGATGTGTCGACCAGGATGAACTGCCGGCTGTCCATCACACTGCGCATACTGCATTTCTGTTTCTTAGTCATTTGTACAGAACTATAAGTATCAGAATATTTTAAACCATTAGTAACTCTTGTCTATTCTGTTTCTCTTCTTAGTATCTGGATGTGGCACCCCTATACTTGGAAAAGTCATTTCAGATAATGAGGCAAAATCTTTCTACAGATATTTTAAGTGATTTGCCTCAGATGAGAAAAAAAGACAACACCATTATCTATATATGTCACTATGTGACTTATGGAGTAGTCTGTCCACCATTTGTTGGAAAGAGGCTGGAGCTCCCTGAAGTCCATAAAGTAGGATGTGATACTACCAATGGCCAGGGGTGCTAAGCTGGTTTTTCTCATGATCTCATCATTAAGGGCACCTGCCAATAACTTTCTGTGAAGTCAATCATAGTTATATAGCGGGCCCCTCCCAGGTTCTCTTTGTGTTCCTCTATCCTAGACATGGAATAGGCATCAAATATACAGACCTCTATTAAACAATGCTCAGAAATTAGAAATAGTAAAAAACAAACCTTGATGTATCTTTCCATCTAAGGCCAGGTCTCTCCACATATCTGAATTATGCAGGTGATGTTTGTGAAGCAGAAGCTGTGAAACAGTGGCATGAAATATACTAGTTTTAATCCTAATAGAGTCTTCTGGATTGGAACACTGGCTGTGCACAAAATAGGGTATGACTATTGAGTTCAGGACCTTCTAAACCTCATATCCCATGGAGCCATCAACTAACAGAGCAGAGGATAAACATTCTAAAAAGACACAGAGTGGCCTAACAAAATGTGTGAGGTAAACCCTGCATATAATGGCTTAACATATCTTAGAGCCAAAGTAGCTTCTGCAGGTGAACCCTTGGGGTTAAGAACATTTTAGATGGCCAAACAAAAATAATTGTGTCTCCTGTGTTTTGGTGTTGTGCACTAAATATTTTTACATCATATAAAGCATGACAGGGAACAGTTGTTAGCCTATAGAAACAGACAAAATAAGTGGTTTACATTCAAAATATGTAATATCTAATGGGTAAGAGTTACTTGAATTTCTTGAACCTTGTCTAAAGGAATAAATTTACATTCAAAAGATGGAAAATCTGACACCTGACATTACACTGTAAATACCTTTCCATATTCTCACTGGTTCTGTCAGTTTGGCCACCTGCCTCTAGAAGAAAACCTGAAACATAATTTATTTTTATATTGTTTCAGAAGTTCCTCAAAAATTGTGACACAAATTGAGGGTGTCCGTTTCACAAAAACCTAGGAAGGAAATTTGTGCAACTGGAAAGTGATAAAAATAAAAACTAACTAGTAGATTTTTTCCAGAGGGAGATTTCTCCATCCATCCACCCCTTCAGGGTTGCAGAGAGCTTGTTTCAAACCTGGCAGCATTGAGCACAAAATGGGAACTTGGGCCTAGATGAGATGTTCATCCATTGCAGAGCACAGTCACACAGATCACCATAATCACATGATGCCAGTTTACAGTCAGGACACACACACACACACACAAGGAGAACATGTACATTAGATATATAGACAGCCCAGGCCCAGGCCCGTGCCCCAAAACAAGCATGTGAGTAAATTAGCTAAGTTGTGTCATGATTATGAAGACCAAAAAAAATAAACTGAAAACCAACACTGTATATTTATGCATTTATCGAAATAAAAGCATGTTATGTATATCATAATCACATCATAACTTTTATTGTTTGTTCTTTTGTTTTTATGTTTTACATTTTACTGTTGTTTAGCCATATGTTGGCTGTTTTAGTGTTTGGTTTCTATGACACAATACTGTATGTCACTAGTGATCTTCCTAAAGAGTGTGCAAATCTATATTATGTTGTGGGAGTGTGGTTATGCCAGGGGTGGGCTTGGGATGTTCCTTTAGCCAATGCCTTTACAGTATTTTACCTCTGACCCCCTCATAGTAGTGGCTGTTGCTCTGCAACATTAATGAGGCAGCAGTCATGTGGAGGATGGGGTTAGGCAAATAAAGGAAGTAGCCCAATAGAAGTCACTGCTTCAGCACGGTGCTTATTTACTGCTCATTATAGTCTTCTTCTTTCGGCTGTTCCTGTTAGGGGCTGCCACAGCGGATCATCTTCTTCCATATCTTCCTGACCTCATCATCTTGTTCTGTAACACCCATCACCTGCATGTCCTCTCTCACCACATCCATAAACCTTCTCTTAGGCTTTCCTCTTTTCCTCTTGCCTGGCAGCTCTATCCTTAGCATCCTTTTCCCAATATACCCATCGTCTCTCCACTGTACATGTCCAAACCAACATAATATTCCAGTTTCTTGTTTCTTGTTTTGACCGAGTTTGTATTTCATGAATGTATCTGTCATTTGCTGTCTGTTTATTGCTATGATACTGGTTTCCATCCAGTGTTACACTGCCTTTTCTGTGCTTCTATCCCTATTGTAACCTTAACAACAACTCCTTGTTGCCACCTATAACCCACATCTTAAAGCACTTCGAAAAGTTATAAAAGAACTTCAGCCAATACTAAATAATGATGAAACGCTGAGAGACGTATTCCCAGAACAACCACCAAACCTGCAGCAACTAATTGTCTGAATCTCCCTGAGTGAACCAACAGATAATGGTACAGGGTGGGCCATTTATATGGATACACCTTAATAAAATGGGAATGGTTGGTGATATTAACTTCCTGTTTGTGGCACATTAGTATATGTGAGGGGGAAAACTTTTCAAGATGGGTGGTGACCATGGTGGCCATTTTGAAGTCGGCCATTTTGGATCCAACCTTTGTTTTTTTTAATAGGAAGAGGGTCATGTGACACATCAAACTTATTGGGAATTTCACAAGAAAAACAATGGTGTGCTTGGTTTTAACGTAACTTTATTCTTTCATGAGTTATTTACAAGTTTCTCTTTGTGTACAGCCATTGACATGTCGCAGAGGTTAACACGTGAGGAGCGGATAGAAATTGTGTTGATGTCTGGTGAACGCAGTAACCGGGTCATTGCAGCAGATTTCAATGCAAGACACCCTACGAGACCACCCATCTCCCATGCTACAGTTAGCAAACTGCTTGCTAAGTTTCGTGAAACTGGTTCAGTGTTGGATTTGCCAAAATGTGGACGCATGAAAACTGTCACTAATGAAGAAACATCAGTGGCTGTCCTAGCTTCATTCAGCAAGAGCACACAGCGTAGCACTCGCCGCATGTCACTGGAGAGTGGCATTAGTCGAACATCCCTTCGGCGGATATTAGCTACTCACAAATGGCACCCTTACAAACTCCAGCTACTGCAGCATCTCAACGAGGATGACCCAGATCGGCGCACTGAATTTGCAGAATGGGCAAAACAAAAATTGGAACAGGACCCTCAGTTTACGCAGAAGATTTTGTTCAGTGATGAGGCAAACTTTTATGTGAATGGTGAAGTTAACAAACAAAACCACCGCTATTGGTCTGACACTAACCCACATTGGATAGATCCCTTCAAGACTGTTGGAACAAAAAAATTGATGGTATGGTGTGGTATATGGGGTACAAAGATAGTGGGGCCATTCTTCATCAATGGAAACCTCAAGGCCACTGGATATGCGAAATTGCTACATGATGATGTGTTTCCCTCTTTATGCACTGAAGCTGGCACATTCCCTGAGTTTTTCCAGCAAGATGGTGCACCACCACATTATGGGTGTCAGGTCCGAGCATTCCTAGATGAACAGTTTCCTGGAAAGTGGATTGGTCGTCGTGGGCCAGTTGAATGGCCCCCAAGGTCTCCCGATCTGATCCCCTTAGACTTTTATCTTTGGGGTCATCTGAAGGCAATTGTCTATGCTGTGAAGATACGAGATGTGCAGCACCTGAAACTACGGATACTGGAAGCCTGTGCTAGCATTTCTCCTGCGGTGTTGCTATCAGTGTGTGAAGAGTGGGAGAAGAGGGTTGCATTGACAATCCAACACAATGGGCAGCACATTGAACACATTTTATAAGTGGTCAGAAACTTGTAAATAACTCATGAAAGAATAAAGTTACGTTAAAACCAAGCACACCATTGTTTTTCTTGTGAAATTCCCAATAAGTTTGATGTGTCACATGACCCTCTTCCTATTAAAAAAAACAAAGGTTGGATCCAAAATGGCCGACTTCAAAATGGCCACCATGGTCACCACCCATCTTGAAAAGTTTTCCCCCTCACATATACTAATGTGCCACAAACAGGAAGTTAATATCACCAACCATTCCCATTTTATTAAGGTGTATCCATATAAATGGCCCACCCTGTACATCTCCCTGCCTACAGAAAATTTTCCTACAGATCATCTAATGCGGTCTACCTAATTCTGTGCATGAAATGTCCCAACACTGTACTCTAATTTGGGAGAAACGGGACAAACACTCTGGCTAAAAATGAATTTACACATGCTCCATATTAAGCATGGCAACAGAGATATTCCTGTAGGAAATCATTTCAGCAGAATTTAAAGTTACAGAGCTTAGGGGCAACTTCAGAACACAGCAAGAGAGAAGAAAATGGGAAATGAAACTGATGCTAAAATGTAACACATTACAACATGGTTTAAATAGAGGTAAGAGTTTTATGACCAGATCTGAAAATTATTTATACCTCTCTGACTAAGCCAGACAGCCTGACTACAGAAATACCCATCAAAAACTTCAAAAGACTTTGTTGGACAGTTACCTTATCAAAAGATCTTGACTAGTCATTGTTCTCCTCTCCCACTAAATGAATCCTAGCCTGGAGAGGTCTATTCATTTCCCACATTAAAGATGATCCACTTAAAGGATTACCAATGCCGTGTCAGTCTTAGTGTCTATATAAGCACAGGGAACTCCACTTTCTGTATTACATCTTGCGTGAAGGGTGACCTGAGTTGCCTTGAAGGCCTGCATATTGCAATCTTTCTAGTTAGTCAATAAAAGGTGTCATTTTGCTTGACTTCTTCTCTACATCCATAATGGCTAACACGGTACAACACCCTAGTACCATTGTAACCTTACGGATATTTCAGAAGCATTTTAAGCATGTTAATGGCTATATATACATAAATTGTATTAATATTACTACTATTATTATTATTATCAATTTTGTCTCAAAAAGCGTTTAGTTTAGTGTTCCAAAGTTCCTAGATTATTTTAGTATGTCTCACTGTTTTGGTTTTTTATGACCTTTTGCTTTTTAGGGCTTTTCATATTTTTACCTGATTTCTTTGTCAGCCTCCTTTTTGACCTTTGCCTCTTTCTTGACTTTCCCCTTAGGATGCAGACATAAATACAATATCCTTCAGTTTCACCCCTTTACCATGTGTCAGTCCTGCCTGCTCATCTAGGTCTGCACGACATCCTTGGCTCACACTGCCATTAGCACTAAACGTTGTGCAGGGAAGCTGGCATCAAGGGTCTGTGCCACATACTGTCCTGCTTCTGAGAGGGTGCCTGGTCAGCATGCACCCGACAAAATGCTGAACCATACTCCTAGGCAGCATGTGACATAGCTTGATCCAAGCATTTGTTTAGCCATGTCATCATCTCTGTCCACCACAGGATCAGAGGAACTGCAGTTTTTGGAATGACGGGAGAGAGGTTTGTTTTGCTAATTACAGAGGAAAATTACCCTGCGCATTTTGACACAGAGTGCCTCTATCTGCCAGCTCAGTACTTCCTGGGAGTGCACCAAAGATAATCTTCCCATATGAAATTGTTCTCCTCACTTCTACAGTTCCAGCCATTCCGTGCTGATTTTGTCCCAGCTGATCAGAGTAAATGTGAACTTTACAGACATGGCCATAAAGTATGTTTTATTTGCTCGAAAGGAAATCCTTCCTATGTGTTTTGTCACAATTTTATGTATTTTGCCTAAACATTAAAAAAAAAATAAATCCTGAGCCATTGGCCCCAGTTAGAGGAGATATTGAAGACTACAAATTTCCAGTTGACGGGTATTTCAAAGGTCAAAGTAGCCCAAGTCAGGGGCCTTTCAGAGGGCAAAGAGGTCCTCGTCAGAGGTGAGCCAGAGGTCTGTCAGAGGTCTGAGAGGCCACAGTCAGGACTGTTATGTCCTGGGTACCAGACCTTTTAAAAGAGAATGGTGCTATTATGGTGTTAGAAACACAGCTGATACAGACGGTGGAAGGTGGTCCTTGTTTGCTGTATCGCTCACATCTGCACAGCACAGCAGTCTAATGGATCACAAGTCACTAGCACAGAAAACATTCTCATTCTCATTCCTAATGTTCTACAGTGCCTTCCAAAATGTTGGGGACAAACACATATTTTTCGTTGATTTACCTCTCTGATTCACGGTTTAAAATTATAAAACAAACAATTCAGATGTGATTAAAGTGTGAGCTGCAGACTTTAATTTAAGGGTATTTCCATACATTTCGGTCATACCATGTAGAAATGATAACACTTTTTCTACATGGTCCCCCTCATTTCATGGCACCGTAATTTTTGGGACACAGCAATGGCAGGTCTATTAAAGTCGTCATATTTAGTACTTTTTTGCATATCCATTGAATCCAATGACTGCTTGAACTCTGTGATTCACAGACATCACCAGGTGCTGAGTGTCGTATCTAGTGACAATTTACCAAGCCTGTAATGCAGCCATCTTTGGCTCTTGCTTGCTTTGGGGGCTTGACACCTTACACTTTCTCTTCAGCATATGTAAGGCATGCTCAACGGGATTTAAATCAGGTGACAGGCTTGGACATTCAGGAAATTTCCATTTTCTAGCTTTAAAAAGCTCCTGTGTTGGTTTAGCAGTATGCTGGGATCATTATCTTGTGGTAGGATGAAGCACTGTGCAATGAGTTTGGAGGTATTTACTGGAACTTGAGCAGATGTTTCCATACACCGCAGAATTAATTGTGCCACTACCATCAGCAGTTACATCATCAATGAAAAGACGCGTACCAGTACCTGCAACAGCCACACATTCCCAAGCTAAAACACCCCCGTGACCATATTTAACAGATGAGGTGGCATAATTTGGATCTTGGGCAGTTCCATTTTGTCTCCACACTATGCTCTTGCCATCACACTGACACAGGTTTGTCTTTGTCTCATCTGTCCACAACACCTTCTTCCAGAATTCTGCAGGCTCCTTTAAGTACTTTTTTGCATATTTTCATTTGGCCATCCTGTTTTTGTGGCTAACTAGTGGTTTGCATCTTTGCCTCTTAAAAAGAATAGAGAACTTACACACATTTAAGGAGACAGTACACCAATACATAATCACATAAGTAAGCAATAAAATTAACATAATGACAAGAAATTTAACAAAAACAATAATGAAACATAAACTACACATAACTTCACACAAGACAACAGAAACTACAAATTTGTCCACACTAAACATGTTTGAGATAAAAAGTCAGTCAGGCCTCAATATTTAGATGCTGTATATGTTGAATTTTGTTGTTTTTCTTTATTATTTATAGTTTTGTGTTTTGTTTTTTTTACGGTTGATGACATCATCATCATCATCATCAGTTTTGCAGTTACCAGTGTTGGTGGAGTGATGCTGCATCATTTTCAGGGAATTGCATTGATGGACATCACTGTTTTTTTCTGTCCTCCTGGCCATCGGACTTTACTTCATTCTTTGTTACTTACTAATCTTATTTTTCTGTTTTTCTTTTTACTTTCTTCATCTTGAAAAGCACTTTGAGCTAAATAATTTATATGAAAATGTGCTATATAAATAAATGTTGTTGTATCACATCACAGGGTTTTGTCTAATGGATAATCCAATTCTGTCCTTTACTTTTACTTTCAGTTAGGTTTTGATTAAGACAATATATTTTAAGTCTTGCTTTGTGACTGAAAGTACCAAAGTACTCCCAAATGGAAGCAAAGATTGCTTGCAATACCAGGAGGACAGCCTTACCACCAGCCTGGAAAAGTTTACCCCGCAGCCTTCCCTACCCTCAGCTGGTTGACCGCCTCTGCAATCTCATTGAGATTGGAGGATCGGCCTCAGGAGCCGTGGACCCAGAGATGTCCAATGTTCTAGTCGGAAGATCAGCTTTAAACAGCTGCTCAAAGTAGCCAGCCCAGTGGGTCACAATTACAGCGTTATCTGTAAGGACCATTCCATCACTCACCCTGCGGCAGACAGATGGTCATTTTCACAGGGTGGGACTGGACTGCGTGTCTGTCTAGGGGGGTTGCCAACCAGGATCTGAAGCTGTTTCGGCGCAATGCACTGTACCAGTGCATGTCCCCCAACCTGACCTGACCTGACCAAAGCACTAGAGTTCCAAGAACACTTCCAAACATGCCCACTAGAGGGAGAAATCCCTTCAAATACCCTGTCTAGATACAAAAAAGGACCACAAAGAATCTTAATAAAATAAAAGATTTATTATCACAAAAATGTTTTGTATGTACACGAAGCTCCACAGAGCACACAAGACACTAAGGAGTTTTCTTGCCAATAAGGACAATGCAAGGCAAACAAGTCCCAGGACACAATTTAATGGCGAAATGAGGAAAAAAACAACAAAATGGTCAAAAATTAAATGAATTAAAATAGTACAACAAAAACACACTCACCAACTCCCTAGTCACAATGAATAAAATGTCCTTGGAGTGATTAGCAATGAAAAGGAGAAGTGAAGGATTAATGATGAGACAGGACATGCAAAGGGCATGGGGATAAAAGAGAAACTGTAACATAAGACCAGCTAATCAATGAATGGAAATGGCTAATCATCCTCCGCCTAAGCAAAAAGGCTTGGATGAGCCATAAATAGAACAAAGATCATTGACGTGATTTCATTTGCTCCACAGACAATATGCTTTTTTAGGTTAGGTGGGCCAAGGAACTGGTTATTGACTTTCACTGCACCAAAGAACCTCTGTGTCCGGTCACAAGTGAGAAGTGGAGCCCCATTGCTCATTACTGCCTCCACCAGATTTTGCCTCGAACGTTTTTATCATTTTTTGTGCCATTACTATTAAAGATCCGAAGCTCCCCAGAGTGGTGATTAGGAAGACACCATTGAAAGCTGCCAAGAGCGCAACAAACAGTACATGACATCTGTCAAGGGTGCTAAGATGCCTTCCCCACGTGATGTCCAGTTGCTTGCTGCCTAGACTTCAACACCAGGAGGTGGTCTTATTGTCTCATCAGCCCCAGAAAAGTGGGAAGAGCTGCCAAATTGCTGTCTGTGACGTTAGGAGGGGCCACATTTGGGGTGCTACATGTGACCCCAGAAGGGCCACAATTGAGTTGAGATCAGTGAACCCAAGAGGGGACATTTGCAAATTGCAGCCTCAGACTGCTGAGACATTAGAGGTGAGTAGAATGTGTTTCAGCTCTGTAATCCCTGCTTGGAGAAGTTCAGCTGTCTCTGCCAGGAGGTGCCCAACTACCTATCTAATCTCTACTGCTGGGGCCACCCAACATTTCCAGGAGGGGGGCCTCACTGTCACAGGAGACAATTGTGATTTTGTTGTATAACACACCCTGAATAAATGCATAGGCATGTTTGGCAAAGGACAGGTTGGCTCTTAATTTCCTGGAAGCTGCCTTCTCACTTGATCTGAACACTCTATTCTATCTTTTCAGTCTCATGTGGACCTCTGTGGTTATCCATGGCTTCTAGTTGGCGTGTGTGAAGATGACCTTGACAGTGGCTTGCTGATATTTCCTGTCACAGATAGAAAAGATGGCCTTGAGTAACAGGCTCCTTGAACATATTCCAGTAATTCTGATGTAGCAACTTCTGTCCACATTCTGATCTCTTCAGAACTGGTTTGGCACGTTTGAGCAGCGGTCTGTTTGCAGGAATTAGCAGCCTTGTCTGATTCACGGATGTTTGTGTAAACTGACTCCTGGTAGCTAAGTTAACATGCTGGTAAAATTCAGGGAGGCCTAAGCTTAGATTTGTGTGATTCAAGTCCAGTAACTGTGGAAGAAAAATGAGACTTAGGGGTCACATAGTCATTTAGGGGTAATATAATTATTGCGCATAACGTGTTTTAGTATGCGTTCTGCATTAAAATATAACATCTATCTTAAGAGTAGCTTAAATGGGTTACTAAATATCAGAAACATGTTCAACCATATCAGGAACCCAGATAATGGTCAAGTGAACAACAAAGAGCAAAAAGGATCTAAGTGAACGTTCAAGAAGTTGGCTGACTATAATGTACCCAGTAAGACTTGACAGTCAAACAAACAGGAACTTAAAAAGTATTAAAAGGTATTGTAAGGATCAGGAATGTAGCAGAAATTAGACTTTAAGTTTGGGGTATATACAGTTAGGTCCATAAATATTTGGACAGAGACAACTTTTTTCTAATTTTGGTTCTGTACATTACCACAATGAATTTTAAATGAAACAAGTCAGATGCAGTTGAAGTGCAGACTTTCAGCTTTAATTCAGTGGGTTGAACAAAAAGATTGCATAAAAATGTGAGGCAACTAAAGCATTTTTTTAACACAATCCCTTCATTTCAGGAGCTCAAAAGTAATTGGACAATTGACTCAAAGGCTATTTCATGGGCAGGTGTGGGCAAGTACTTCGTTATGTCATTATCAATTAAGCAGATAAAAGGCCTGGAGTTGATTTGAGGTGTGGTGCTTGCATGTGGAAGATTTTACTGTGAACAGACAACATGTGGTCAAAGGAGCTCTCCATGCAGGTGAAAGAAGCCATCCTTAAGCTGTGAAAACAGAAAAAACCCATCCGAGAAATTGGTACAATATTACGAGTGGCAAAATCCATAGTTTGGTACATCCTGAGAAAGAAAGCAAGCACTGGTGAACTCAGCAACGCAAAAAGACCTGGGGCCTCATGCATAACGCCGTGCGTAGAATTCGCACTATAACATGACGTACGCACAAAAGCCGAAATGTGCTTATGCACAGAAAAATCCAGATGCAGGAATCTGTGCATACTCCAACTTCCGCGTTCTTCCGCTCCATAAATCCCGGTCAGCATGAAAAGTAATGCTCGTGCACACATGTGCTGTCTCGCCCAAACTCCTCCCAGAATTACGAATCAATATAAATAGCCATTAAGCTCAGCGTTCTGTGAAAAGACAATGGGAAAAGCAAGGGGGAAAATATAAGAATTTCAGCGAATACCAAGTGGAGGCAAAGGAAAAACATACTATTTGTTCAAATAAACCGTGGTATAATCAACAAAAGGAAGATGATCGAGTGACATAGCATGTTGGAGAAACTTGAAAGCTCACGTTCACAAAGTCGCACAGTGCCAAAATAAAAAATAAGTCACATATTAAAGTCGCCGTGAAAAGGCGAGTTGTAGCCCAACGTCTGAGCTTATTAGGGTACAGACAGAAAAATATAGGCACACAGTGGGAAAAAAGCACGAAATGTCAACTTTAATCTCGAAATTTCCACTTTAATCACGTAGTTAATTTTGTCATTAAAGTAGAACATCATAAACTTCATCTTAAATTCATTTAATTTACTTGTTTCTCAAATCCCATCGTAACTAAAGTAGCATGTTAAATGCTTTGTTTTGTATTTGATCTTCAATGTGCTCTATGTTTGTGAATCACTAAGTGCTTCTGTTCTTTCTCTTCCTCCGACAGGACACAGAATCCATTACATTCGTGATATTACAGCTCTCTGAATAATTAAAATACTGAGATGTATACGTGATATCATTTTCATGATGATTGGAATGAAAGCATGTTATTAAACGATGGCGAAGTGATTGTTCATGTCTCACACAAGATACTGCTGTGCCATGTGCGACCTTCGATTAAATAATTTATTGTAGCAGTACTGTCTCTGTCAAACGTACTAACCTTCAATTTTTGTCCTTACTTTTCTTTCCCCAAATACCCAATCGCCACACAATCATTTCTGTAATAGACGTTAAGCCATCTGTAAGCTTACAACGACGATTCTTCAAAACTTTTAAGGAACATTGAATTATCTTCATAGTATGTGTTTAATTATTCTATCCATCTATCCTTCCAGTGTCGCGCCAGCCTCATTAAATATACAGGGCGCAAGGCAGGAACAATATGTGAACTTGCTAGTGCTGCGGCACCGTGTCCTCACATGTTTAATTATTAACAATAAAGTTAAATGAAGTTAAAGTTTTATCTGTATAATATAATCAACATATTTGCTGCATTTCCTCTTAAAAATGATACTGTCATCATATGTAAATACGCGCTTTATAAAGTGGGGCAGGTTGTGCAATATTATAACTGTAGTGCAAGTTTACAGTGAGGTAATTCTACTTATAAGTACAAACAGTTCTACAAGGAGCAATTGATTGAGTGCATTTATAGTTCTTGGGATGAAACTGTTTCTGAACCGCGAGGTCCGTACAGGAAAGGCTTTGAAACGTTTTGCCGTGGCTTTGGAAGCATATGCTTGATGCTGTATACCGATAATTCTCTTTCCAATCAGCTGCTGCTGTGATTCTCCACTCAGATACAGTGATATAATACTCTGAGTGGTGCAGCGAGAGTAATATGGAAAAAGATGATCTGCTGTGGCAACCCTTAAAGGGTGCAGCTGAAAGAAGAAAAAGAAGATGATGGTGCAGTGAGAGTAACAACGCTAAAGCAGTTATGGTATTTGGAATACTATCGCTATTACCTGGGCCATAATATTGTTAAAAGTTAATTACAATCAGATGCGTTACACTAATAAACAATATGCGGTTTGTTTCAATGTATTTATAAAGCCGCGTCAGAAATGTGGTTCTAAGAAATAAAGAGTAACCACACAGGAACAGTAGCACTGCTTTGACGCTGGGTGCCGCCAGTCTGCAAAACCGAGCGGAAAACTTGTGTACGTGGGTATGAGGTACCGTGGAAAAGTGCATGGCTTCACGCCAAGTGTAGGTTTTATACATTACGATTTAAATGTGGAAACGTTCTTAAGCAACATTTCTGTGCGTACGCACCATTTATGCATGAAGCCCCTGGACGTCCACGGAAGACAACAGTGGTGGATGATCGCAGAATCATTTCCATGGTGAAGAGAAACCCCTTCACAACAGCCAACCAAGTGAATAACACTCTCCAGGGGGTAGGCGTATATCCAAGTCTACCATAAAGCGAAGACTGCATGAAAGTAAATACAGAGGGTGCACTGCAAGGTGCAAGCCACTCATAAGCCTCAAGAATAGAAAGGCTAGATTGGACTTTGCTAAAGGACATCTAAAAAAGCCAGCACAGTTCTGGAAAAACATTCTTTGGGCAGATGAAACCAAGATCAACCTCTACCAGAATGATGGCAAGAAAAAAGTATGGAGAAGGCGTGGAACAGCTCATTATCCAAAGTATACCACATCATCTGTAAAACACAGTGGAGGCAGTGTGATGGCTTGGGCGTGCATGGCTGCCAGTGGCACTGGGACTCTAGTGTTTATTGATGATGTGACACAGGACAGAAGCAGCCGAATGAATTCTGAGGTGTTCAGAGACATACTGACTGCTCAAATCCGGCTAAATGCAGTCAAATTGATTGGGCGGCGTTTCATGATACAGATGGACAATGACCCAAAACATACAGCCAAAGCAACCCAGGAGTTTATTAAAGCAAAGAAGTGGAAAATTCTTGAATGCCCAAGTCAGTCACCTGATCTTAACTCAAATGAGCATGCATTTCACTTGTTGAAGACTAAACTTTGGACAGAAAGGCCAAAGCCGCTGCAGTAAAGGCCTGGCAGAGCATTAAAAAGGAGGAAACCCAGCATCTGGTGATGTCCATGAGTTCAAGACTTCAGGCTGTCATTGCCAGCAAAGGGTTTTCAACCAAATATTAGAAATGAACATTTTATTTCCAGTTATTTAATTTGTCCAATTACTTTTGAGCCCCTGAAATGAAGGGATTGTGTTAAAAAAATACTTTAGTTCCCTCACATTTTTATGCAATCTTTTTGTTCAGCCCACTGAAATAAAGCTGAAAGTCTGCACTTCAACTGCATCTGAGTTGTTTCATTTAAAATTCATTGTGGTAATGTACAGAACTAAAATTAGAAAAAAGTTGTCTCTGTCCAAATATTTATGGACAGAGAATATTACTGTATGCTGGTTATTGCTCTCTGCTAAAACACCTCATGTTGAGTGCAAGTGTGTCAACCAATCAGAGTAAGTATTAATTCAGCACTGTTATGTAAATTCAGTTATCTGTAATTATAGCTCTCTGTCATTACTTAGTGACCATTCCATCACGGAGTGTATCCCTCTTAATGAAGAGAAATAAAAGGCGTAATTGACACGCTTCCTTCTGCCTGGTTCTTTGGGTTGATTATTAATAGAGTGATTTATTGCAGCCATGTGGATAGGCCAACAGCCATACCACATGCACTTCAGAAGCGGTCATCCACTTGAAGCTAAGTATGTTTCGGCCCAGCCAGTATTTGGACAGGAGACCAACCAGGAAAAAGCTTGGGTTGGTCCTGAAAAAGGCGTTTGTGAGTCCAGCAGGGGGCCCCTACCCTGTGCCCTGAATGTGGATCACAGTGCCCCAGTGCAGTGATGGGGACAGTGTGGTGTAAAAGTGGTGTCGTCCTTTGGATGACACATAAAACCAAGGTCCTGACTCGCTGTGGTCATTGAAGATTCCCGGTCATCCTTTGTAAAGAGTAGGTTGTATCACAATGTCCTGGCTAAATTGTCCACCACAGCCTGATCATTCTGGCCCCCTAATCATCCCGTCTCTGATTGACTATCGTATGTAGTCGTGTTTAAGTTCTCCCGTGGATAAGTCGGGGCTTGATTTTATTGTATAATTTCTGTATTTTATAATGTTGGTTGTATAAATTGAATGTGGAAAACTCACGCTATTGGTCCAAGAGATTATGATATGCTAACTGCCACCCGAGAGAGTAATTGCAGAGCACACTGCCTTTTATTTCTATGTGTTGTGCCTACGTGACCACACGGTAAAACCCGAACTATTCCGAAGCGACGTTTGCACTGTTTTGTGTTTTTTGGCTCTCACACCCTCAAGAATATCCCTTATCTACGATGGAGCATTTGATCAGAAGAAAATATGAAGCTGATTTTAAATTAAAAGTTGTTGAAGTGGCGAAAGAAACTGGTAGCTGCGCTGCTGAAACAAAATTCGATGTGTCTGAGAAACTGGTGAGAGATTGGAGGAGGCAAAAAGATGTAAAAAAAAATTAAGTGTCACATTTTTGAACGGGCATATAAGTCAGGAGTCTGATTTTATGATCGATTTTTAGGGTTTCAAGACCCGACTTATAAGTGAGTATATACGGTAACTATATCTCACCCCTTTATCACCTAATAGCTAATGTGTGGTGAGTGTACTGGCGCAAAGTGGCTGCCATTGCATCATCAAGGTGGATGCTGCACATTAGTGATGGTTGAAGTGGCTCCCTAATCACTGTGTAAAGCACTTTGAGTACCTTGAAACGCGCTATATAAATGTAATGAATTATTACCATTTCTGGTGCACAGCTGAATTATTGACAGGTCTGGTCATTCAGCTAAAAGGGTATGGTAGGGGTGTTGTCATGACCCCACTTTTCAGTGAAAATAAAAATTCAAGAATCTCTTTTCTCTTTTGTAATCCGAGATAATCCAACTTCATGTCGAGATAATGAATATTGAAGAATAACGTGGATCAGGACAGCTGGTCTGATTACAGGGCAGCAGCAGTTGTGAATGGAAATGGAATCAGGAAATACCTGAAAATCTAAATAACAAGTTAAATGTCGTAACCAAGAAGACAAGAATGAAACAAACAAAGCTCAGGACATATGACAAAAATTGTAGCCAGGACTTGGGGCCGGGTATTCAAACACCAAAAATTAACAATTAACCAGAACCAAATCAGAAGTCTTAAACTGTGGTCAATACATGGGGTAAACTGCACAACCAAAAAAAAATCAAAGCACAGCAAGAGAACAGTTTGGGGTGAACCCACACTCTAGGACAAAGTATCCTAATGAGTTAAGTAGGCTGCACTGATCATGTCATACAATCAACTTCCTGGATATGCCCCCTAACATCCAGCCATAAGTAAGAAAAACAAAATGGGAAAGCGCACTTAATCATTGACATGTGCGCATGGGAGACAGTTTACAGGCTAGAATACTAGTATTCTCCCACCAGAGCAGGGGTTGGCGCTGCCCTCTAACTATTTCTCCTTTTCCCCTGCAGACCAACAGAAGAACCAACCTCATATGTTCTCTTCCTATGTCCCGAAGCTTCTACCCCCCACTTCCCCTTCTAGTACTTCAAATCCCACCTCCTCTTGATGTCATTTCTGGTCCACAAGTTGCCTATTGACTATTACATCACTTTCTGTCTCTTTCATATATATAGTATATATATATACACATATATATGTAAGGCCATTTCTGTAACCTCTTCAGTTCTGTTTGGAGCTCATGTCTGTAAAGACCCTCATACTCAACTCACACATTCCAAGTATATGGGGTGGATCCCCAAACCTTTTTCTTTTGTCTTTGTGGATTTTACATCATTAACATTGCGAAAAATTTGTTGAAATGCAAAATTAATATGACAGTAGATTTCTTGGTCTCTACAACCCCAAAGCTATGTCATGTACAGTGCGTTGCTGTACCCAGCACACGATGAAACAGCTTGGGATGCCGGTTGGCAACCCTCCAGGAAGAGACGTGGTCCAGGTCCATCCTCTGGAAGTGACCATCTATCTGCCACAGCCAGGCTATGGCCAATAACAAGAACATCTGAGGAAACCTTCACTGGAAGAACCCGAAATAAACACACACAACTGTAAATTACTTGGACTACATATACAGACTTCACACCTCATACTTTACATAGACTACATACCTCTAATTCTTTCTGTAAAGTAGGCAGACCTTATTGTCTTCACCTTAAAACATCTGTGTATCCAGTTACGCCTGTCGTTTCTTTGTACTTTCAGAGCACAATACAGCAAGATTCAGCAATTCTTTGTTGACATTTTGAGAAGCCTGAGGCCATCATGTTTTTTTGAATGGTTAAAATCAGGGCCAGTCTGAACACCAATGACGTTGGTCAGTTGGACTGAAGCAAATCAGACCAAACGTGCTTCTACATTCTGAAGACTGCACAGAGCCTGCCAGGCATAAGACCACCATTTCTCGCTTGGAGTTTGCAGCACAGTGATTGAAAAGTTTGGAGGTCATTTTTCAGCACCGTGACCTGGGGCTGGAGGTCGACTGAGCAGAACGGATAATCTAGATGAGAGCCAGTAGGCATCTAAGAATGTTGGTAGACAGCAGCAAAAAAGGTGCTTGCTAACCATTGAACTTCACTTCTTCTTTGAGCTTTGCCGAATTTTCACTTTCCACTTCACAACATGATCATGTCTCTTTTATCCTGTCCAGGATGCCACCCCGTCTTCATTCTTCCATCCACACTATTGGTTACTGATACTATTTGTGTGGCCCAACCATCACTTCTACTATGTCCTTCAGTCGCATGGAAGTCAGCATAATATTAATAAATATTGACAAACAAAAATGTATTGAAAAATATGTTGGCTAATTTTCTCTTTCCTGTAATAATCGCCCTAAAATTTCAATCAAATTCGTCAAGCCATTTTTTGTGATATTGGAGTAGTTGGTTTTTTGGTTGTGTGTGGTGGGTGGGGGGTATTTAACTCTAAATACTAATATATTGATATCAGTAATGGCGCACTACACGATAACGTGCAGCGAATACACTTGACTTGAGCATTCATAGTTTTCTTCCTCTTTCTCTGTCTCTGTTTAGCATTCGTTTGCTCAGAGGTTGATACGCTTGCTGCTTCCTGAGCAGCTCTTGTTTTCTCCACTCTAGTGACCCGCTTCTTCTCTCCTTTTGTCTTGCATCTTTTCGCAATAAAACTGATTAAGTCAGTGTTTGTGTTGCAATTACTTAGTACGTTTTCACTTAAGCGGGCACTTAAGTCTTCAATCTGCCTCAAGAATGATTTAAGATATGAAGAGGCAAGGGAAGTGACGGCGAAGGTGGTAGGGATGAGAACGGCGCCCGTACACATGTGCCACACACCCGCCCTGCTGGCTGCTGCCAAGAGTTGATTCTACTGTACAATAAAATAAAATAAAAATAAAGGAATAAACTTAGAGGTCAATCATCACCCCGAAAGTGGATAGTAGAGGTCACGTAGTATATGTATACCAAATTTCAGGTGAATAGGTTTGCGAGCTACAGGTGATTTAAAATCCTGGACAGACAAACGAACAGCCACGGTAGTGTATTATATATAAAGATATTCTTTTGTGAATGCATTATTTTGTTTGGATTATGGTTTGAGTTTCCTGTGTTCTGCATTTGGAGCCGCGGCGCACGGGGCCACCTAAGACTGCGCCTGGTGAGCCACCTCCAGTGCTACATCAGACACAGCAGCCCATGGATTGGCTGCTTCAGTGTTGCATTCCAGTCCGAATTTTTGGCTTTCGATTTTGATCTGTCTGATTGGATTCCTTGGGTTTTCGACTTCAGGATTTTGTTTAAAAGGTACTATTTTTGGCGTTTAGTTTTGTATTTGTGTACTTTCAAACCTTTTTATTTCCTCCTTCTCGACTCCTACTTGTTTTCTCCTTGCATACTTTCTGACTTCTTATTAAATCTCAAACTACTTAAGGAACTAAGCTTTGTCTTGACTCAGATGTTTGTGCTGCCAACGTATAAATAGTGTAATGACATATTTCTGCTTTGTTAGCCAACATATGTGGCCATTATAAGGAGCCACATGGGAACATGTAAGTGAAGATGCTGGGGCACTACACATGATTATCTGAGTCACTCTGTGATACAATGGAGTTTAACCAAAAAAGATTACAATCAAACTTCTGGAGGTGAAGCCTCAAAGTAAATTCTTACTAAAACTAGGTTTAAAATCTGCAATTACCTTGATATTATTACTTCTTACAATAGTTAAAAAATGTAGTGTTTCTGAAATGTTTTTAATTGTCCAGAAAAAATAAACTGAAAGAAAAGTAAAACATCAGAAAATGGGCTTAATGGTCCAAGATGAGGCCTGTGCCTTTCCTGTTTATGCACTGAGCAACAGATATTTTTCATTGCTACTCTAATAGTGAACACACCTCAGTGTGCCACCCAATCCAGAAGTTAGCGTTTATGAAATAAAGACCTTTTTTATTCAATAAATAAATAAGGAAGCCCGAACACAAAGGTCTACTATTCTTTGGATTGCTGCCACACAGGCTGGAGTCTTCTGGCCACTGTCTTCATGGCGTTTTTAATATTCCCCTTGTGCCTTTGTGGGTTTCTGCCAGGTACTCTGATTTCATCTCACAAGCCCAATGGTTGGCATATATGTTAGGATGGCTGAAGACAACACTGGCATGGTGGGAGTGAATGTGTCTGGTGATGTACTGACGTCCACCTAATGCTAGTGATGCCGAGGTATTCTAGTCCCCTGTAACTATTGTGGTCCCTAGTGGGTGCTGTGGCTCCACAAACTCCCAAAATGCAAGCTTGGACACAAACTGCCAATGAATAAAGGGTTTTAATTGTGTGAAGTGCTTCCCACACCACAAAAACACTCCAATTCAGCACTCTTCCTGTCTGTCGTCCCACTTTCCTTCTCTCCTCCAGGAAAGCTTTGTCTTTCTCCTCCCGACTCTGGCTCCCTGAACTGCAGCAGACTGCTCCATGTATGTAACACCCGGGAGTATTTCCAGCATCCTGAAACTATGGCCTAGGAGTACTCCTGGGTAAAGCTGAAGACTGACAATGTAGGGCTTATTAGTGCCTTCAGAACCCCCTGGCATCACCCATGGAACCCAACAGGGTGAAGCCAATAAACTACAGTTCCCAATGTATGCTGTAGGAATACGTGGTGGTACCATAACCTAGAGAGGCTACCATCTAGCATTTTGGGGGAGACAATGCCCTGAGTGAATTGCCTTCCCTGTCCTTCCATGCCATTTGGGTCCTGACCGGGCAAAGATCCAGCTGGGATACCAGTCATCATGTGGTGTCTCTCACACTGTATATTAGAATTAGCAGGTTTTAAAGAATATTAATGATTGTGTGCAACATTAATTAATTATTAAGAAAAAAATATACCATGTTGTGAGATTTTTGAGCTCTTTTGAGACCCTCCCCAATGGTGCTGCCTGCTGAAATGCGATTTACACTTCTGTCGAGGGTTGCTCGTCTTTTGCCAAGGCAACCGCAGGTTCACAGAGCCACCGAGGCAACTACAAGTTCACAGCATCCCCGCGTACCACATCTGTCGCCCGATGGGCGTTTCAGGGAACATTGTAACCACTGACCTGGCAACTTCTCCGCTTGTTTGCTGCGACCGTGTGTATTGAAGTGGTAACTCCCATTCAATAAATACCCTGACTGTTTCCGTTTGGAAAAAAATAAAAGTTGGTTTTCTTGAAGCCTTTGGACTCAGCAGGACATTGAATCACACGTCACAATGTATTCTTAGACATGAATTACTAGAAATTTTAATGAATTTTAAAAGATACAATTACTCACCAAGATAAGAGAACCACTTGAGGTGGAGATGCAATGGAAATTCTCAGTCCAGCTCGAATGGGACTGTTGTGCAGTAAGAGACAATCCAAAGCCTGCTCCAGGTATGGCGGTCTTGGTGTTTGATGTCATTGCTTGTACTTCTGTTAACAATAATCTCTTTCAGAGTGCCTGATCGTCTACAGTCAGTGTCTACTGCACTCCTTGTCATAGAAGAATGTCAAGTGCTGGCTCATTGATGTGCATTCCAAACCTTTGACTTAAGGACTCTGCTTGCTATCTTGTGTTTCCTGACATTTCATCCTGAGATTATTCAGTGTGGCAGATATGCTTCTTTATCTTCATTCTCATTCCATTTAACAACAATACAGAACTTGTCTTATAAGCAGTAAATACAAGTCATATCAGCAACACCAGCAACAAAGACATCCCACCCAGATAAGCCACGTCTTGTACTCAATTTGACAAAGCAAAAAAAGTCTTAATTTGTGTAAGACGCACTTATTCGGGGTGTTCATGAGAAACATAATAATTTACTTAATGAGGTTTATTATGAGGTATGTAATTAATAAAAATAGTTGTGTCAGATATTTGAAATATTAAAATATGTCCTTTAATTTAAAGGTTTAAACTCTGAAATTTCTTTATTGTAACAGAAATTTGCACTTTTGCACTCTCTGATAGAGGTCCACAGAGGGCTAAATCCCTAGTGAAAGATTTTAAACTTCTGGGAATGGCTATTAGAGGGTTAGGACCACCGGTAAAAAATCAAATGTCGAAAAATTCATATTCATGATCAGCAACCTTGAAATAGCATAAAACGACACTCCACGTGCTTATATTACCAATCCACATTTTTTCCTAAGTTTTGTAGAAAAATGTAACTTTGACCACTCTTATTTCATTAGGGGGTGAACCCCTGGGGTTGGTTGATGCAGCACACCCAACCTCTGATCATTTTTTTTTGGGGGCATCTAATGGGTGTAACTCTGTACACAAAATATGATCCAAAAATGGACTATAAATGTGTTTTTACAGGTCTAGAGGACCAAAAATAGAAGGCAACCCCAAAAACCTTGATGCTTTGCACAACTGGACATGAAAACTAGTTCAACACTATATGATATGTGGAGGTTTTCTCGTACTCAACAAAAAAAAATAAAAAATACTGAAGTGATTTCAAAATGTTTGTAAGTAATTCTAATGAACACAATCCTAAATATTCTTTTATTTAAAGGCAACACTGGCTGGTAAGTTATGGGCTTCCTCCACATAAGTTGCTCATTTTGTAGAAACTCTCAAATCTGATAGCAAAGCTGGAGTGATGTGTTACATATGCACAAGGTTATAAATATTATAAAATTGCTTTGTTTACCCCATCATGATACGTCCATCTTCCTAACCCTCTTATCCAGGGCAGGGTTGCGGGGCAGCTGGAGCCAATTCCAGCAATGATTGGGCACATGCAGGAACACCACCTATACAAGGTACCAGTCCATCACAGGACACACACACACACACACTCACTAGGGCCAGTTTAGCATTGCCAATTCACCTAACCTGCATGTCTTTGGACTGTGGATGGGAGCCAGGACACCCTGAGGAAACCCGCACGGCCACAGGGAGGTCATGCAGCTGTCAAACTGGGAACACCCAGGATGAGAACACTGGTCTTCTTACTGTAATAATCATAATAACTACATTACACATACCACTACATTTATATAGTGCTTTTCAAGGTACTCTAAGCACTTTAGATAGTGTATATGAATTTTTGTAGGCTATATGAATATGTATTAGCCACGGTACCTGCTGAAGACAGATACTAGAAATTTTTTTTATACTTGCTCTCTCTATTATCCTACGTACACGTTCAGCAACTTTCTTCTGTATTTTCGCCAGTGAACATCTCTTACTGTAACTAGTGCTCCCTCTGTGGAGCGAGTTCCTCTAAAGCCTCCTTCTTAAACTCTGTCATTATTTTTAAGGCACCTTTCTCACCTCCTGTCCACTCTTATACATCCGTGTATTTTAAGGGGTCTCACTCAGCGTGCCTTCTAAACCGTTTTTACTCCTTGTGTGTCTAACACTCACACTTCCTATTTCGATAGCATGACCAAAGCCAAACTGACCAATCAGAAACAAAGCCAAACTGACCAATCAGAAACAAAGCCAAACTGACTAATCAGACCAAAGCCAAACTGAGCAATCAGATTGTTCACAATGAATAGACACACACACACACACACAAAGACCTCAGTGTTTTATTATATAGTAGGTAGAAGTGACACTTAATATTAACTATTACCACCCTCCTTCCATGAGAAACATGTTGATAACTGTTTGGTTCTCAAGCACCTTTAAACGTTCTGTGTTAATTAATCATTTGAGAGAACAAAAAAAAGGCAGTTTTTTAAGGAATGTTGTCTTTTTTTTTTTACATGTTTTGCTTGTTGCACCTCAGGCACAATGGGACACTGCATACCGTATATATTCACGTATAAGTCGGGGTCATGAAACCTGAAAAATCAATCATAAAATCAGACCCCGACTTGTACGCCCGTTCAAAAATGCGACACTTAATTTTTTTTTTTTTACATCTTCTTGCCTCCTCTAATCTCACATCAGTTTCTCAGATGCATCGAATTTTGTTGCAGCAGCATAGTTACCAATTTCTTTCGGTACTTCAATGCTGTTTAATTTAAAACCAGCTTCATATTTTCCTCTGATCGAACACTCCATCATAGGTAAGGGATGCTCTTATGCTAAAGGTGTGTGAGTGTGTGAGATACAAAAAACACAAATCAGTGCAAACGTCTCTTCGGAATAGTTTGGGTATTACCATGTGGTCACGTAGGCACAATAGAGAGAGAGAGGTTAGGAGCACACACTGATACAGAGCATTGCTGCACACACAGAAAAAAAAAGGCAGTGTGCTCTGAGGTTACTCTTGCACGTGGGCATTAGCATATCAGAATCTCTTGTATCAATAGCGTGACTTTTCTGCATTCAACTTATAGGAGCAACATTATAAAATACCAGAAATTATACTGTAAAATCAAGTCCCGACTTATCCGTGAGTATATACGGTAATCAGGACACAACACATGCTGAATACAAATGTGACAAGCAGTTTCTGGTGATGTTTTGTGTAAAAGGCTGAGAGAGGCCTGGAGAGGAGAGACAGCCCCACTCTGTAGTGTCCCAGAGCACTTGGTTACCACATAATGAAGTTACCATATTCCTTATTAAGCTCTTTTAACTGTGCATGATTCTGAAAGTAAAGTCGGACCCTAATGGTCCACCTAAACGTAGACAGAGCTTTTTGTATGTAGCACTGCAAACGTTAACAGAGTGTTTTGTGGGGAAATACAGAAACAATACATTTTAAAATTCAGAGATTATTTAAATGCTTTCCTTCTACATTCCCACAGCTGACAGCATAAAAGTCCCTGTTAAATACTCTATTGATTTTCCATCACTTCTAACATATTATATTGTAAGGTTTCAGAACTCTTTTAGGACCCCCCACCCCACAATGGGATGGCACGGCGAAGTGCAACTGCCATGTCTGTGGAGGACTGCTCATCCTTTGCCGAGGCAACCACAGGTTCGCAGCACAGCAACAGAGTGCCGCAGTATCAACTACAAGATGATTGAGATTGCACTATAAGCCCCCGTCGCCAATGGGTGATGCAAGGGACATTGTAAATGTAGGGAACAGTATAAGTTGGCCAATGATCTGGCCCCGACTATGCCAGTTTGCTCTGTCTGTGTATAGGAGAGTGGTAGATCCCGCTGCAATAAATAACCCTGCTGAAATTGAATAAAGCTGGTTTTGCTAGAGACTCAGACTCGTGTTTTGGGGTGCAAGACATGGATTCACACATCACAATATATACATATTCATCTATAATACTTGGACTTGAGCATGAAAATATGCAGACAACAAAAAAACAGGAAACTACGTATGCCAAACAAAAAAAAAAAAATCTGATTTATATAACCTGGTGTACACATTTTTATGCAACATACCCTTTACAAATCACAATCATCTAGTAAATGTGCATAGAAGACACACCTCAAAACAACTAGCTATGAAGCATGCTAATCAGCCTCATACATATGCAATCATGCTGCAGAAATTCATTGGCTGGTGGAGCTGTGTTCCTCCTGACACATTGAGACCCCTGCATTCAGTAGTATCTGGCTGCATTCTGCAACTGACCTTTACAGATTAGGAGTGGTATCATAGTGCCACTCGTCTGCATACTGGAGGGTTAAGGAAAGGCATAAGGTGGCAGCGTCTGAGCAGGTAGCCACTTCCATCTGGCACCTGTAATGATGCGATTGCTGTTACAATGAATAACAAAGACCATATGAAAAACTAAGGGTTCAGCCAGTAACATTACCAAGAAGACAGCCCACCACATCTGCCAATGCTACTTCGCACAAAAATCAATGGTTGACCCAGGCTGCCGACCCGCAACTCTGACAGTCTCACGTTGGCCTCACAGATGACTTGTATGCTTACGGTTAACAAAAGCAGCTTCATTCTTGCCATGTGCCCTTAATGCAATATGAGTGCAGTCAAGTCAATTACATTATTAGAAATGGACACTGCTACATATTGTCTTTTTATGTTGGCAAAAACATGTTATGTTTAATGAGTGCACACCCACACCACATGAAAACTGAATACAGTGCCTCGGCGGTCAGTAAATGGCTTCCCGCACAGGGGGCATGACAGAGTAAAGCTTGGCTAAATATTCCTGACCTGTTGGACAGTTCCCTGAGAGGTGCCAGCAGGTGGGATTTATAAACTGATGAAAAAATAAAAATATGCAGAATTAGCCCTTGACAGGTATCTAAAATACAGTTTGCACATCATATTCTTTTGAGGTGTAATATTCTTGTGTACGTCAATGCACATTTTAATAACAGCTCAGTGACATGTATTATTATATGTGCATTTACCTACTTTGGCTGCATTTCCCTACTTGATCCATCATTTTCCAGTTTCTCTGAAATGCTGTGTACGAATGGGTCAAATTTGCCATAAATATACGCACATTTCCCTTGTCACGTTTTCTTTTATAAATACAGACATTTGTCTGGAATGCTGAACACGCACATTTCAAACCTCTTTTTGTGTGCACACAAGTTTCATAAATCTGTCTCCTGGCATCTTGCTTGATTTGTTGTCTTGTGTTTTATCCACCCAACCATTTCCAAGTCGCTTCCAGTGTTCAGACTTGCAGGATGCGGATGCCTTTCTTGGCAACAGTGGGCACCACACAGAAACCAACCCTGAATGAGGTGCCAACCTATCCCATAGGAACCAAATTAAATCATCAGTTAACCTTTCGTCAAGAATATGAACTCAATAGCACTGCTTTCACAAGTGATACAGTAACTACATAAGCAAAATAAAAGAAAAATCAGCCCTGCATGGAAACAAAAAGCAAATGTAATAAACAGATTAATAATGTATTCTTGACAATAAAATATTACTTCATACTGTTCAGTAATTTCACACACACATGCCTTTTGGCACGTGAGAGGAAAAACAAACAAGTCATAGAAAGAATGGGCAAACTCCACACCGAGTGCCAAGGCTGGTATTTCCACCCAGGACTAGATAACAAAGTTTTAGTGCAGCGAATATTGTTAGGACTAATTATATTATGTGTGGAGCAGGGGCTCTCAAGTTCAGTCTAGGGGTACTGCTGTGCCTGTGGGTTTCCATTCCAACCAGTTTCACAAATAAACAGTTGTCGTACTTCTAAGTGACCTAGCTGTTTAATATGTCATTTTCTTCTTTTATTTTGCATTCAGAAAATATAAAATATTCAGAAATATTATTTACAGAAATGTTTACATCATGTCATATTGTACCCAAACACTGAAGATTAGTGATGAGCAGTGCAGGCACAGGTTGAAACGGCACCAAATGTAAAAGAGAAGCAGCTATTTCAGTATAAAATTCACTTGTCAGCTAATTAATAAGAAAAGGCTTAAAAGAGCAGACCATAAAAAAAGAGCAAAATCTGTAAAAGCAACAAAAATAATAATGTTACCACACAAAAAATGCCTGCTATTGTGAACATTTTCGACAAATACAGGAAAAGGTTTGGGGGCAGCCGCCAATATAATTGAAATAGGCTGCCAATGATTGAATGTTTGGTTCAATGAAAAACAGGCTTCAGTCCAACAATAGGACAAGGCAAACATGGTGCTTTTAAAGTCAGCCAGGGGAAGTGACGTCAGCGGGGCCGGAAAGGGAAGTGGCGTCATCGGGCCTGGAAAACGAAAAGTGACGTCATTGAGTCCATGCGAAAATATCCCGTGGCGGGTCTGCCGATGAAAAAGAGGAAAGATCAATGCACTCTGCCACCCCCTGGTGTGGCATGGAATTACCTCATTTTGAGCCATTCAGTTGCCTCCCATGCACATGTGTGTGACACTATATTCTCCTAAACATTTAGCAAACCCATTTTATAAGTTCTGGATTGACACATAAAAGCAGAAACTGGGAAATAACAGCTTGTTTAATAAAGTTAGGAATCCAGTTTAAATCAGAAGGTGGTAGGGATGAACACCTACAGTTGGGATGTTCCGCAGGCCTGAACTTGAGGACCACCTGGCCAAGCCTTTTAATAGTAATTAGCACACAAATGAATGCAACATGGGAGAGACGGCTCTGCTTTAACCTTCTGTGTCACTTACAGCTGTGTCTCCTCTCTCTCTGCACTGCTCTTCGCTAATAGACAGTATTTGGGTACACTGAAAGAAGTAAACTTCACAGGAAAATGTGAATTAAAATGAAAATGGGAAAAAGAATGTTAACATTTAAAGATATGGCAAAAAATTCAAACCTCTGAATTTTGCTTACATGTACATATACTAGCACTTATTTCTGAATGCAAAATAAGAGAAGAGAAAGGCTAATGACACAATTAGAAGTGAGATAGATAGATAGATACTTTATTAATCCCAAGGGGAAATTCACATACTCCAGCAGCAGCATGCTGATAAAAACAATATTAAAGAGTGATAAAAATGCAGATATAATAGACAATAACTGGGTGGAATTGAAGAGTCGCATAGTGTCGGGGAGGAACGATCTCCTCAGTCTGTCAGTGGAGCAGGACAGTGACAGCAGTCTGTCGCCAAAGCTGCTCCTGTGTCTGGAGATGATACTGTTCAGTGGATGCAGTAGATTCTCCATGATTGACAGGAGCCTGCTCAGCGCCCATCGCTCTGCCACGGATGTCAAACTGTCCAGCTCCATGCCTACAATAGAGCCTGCCTTCCTCACCAGTTTGTCCAGGCATGAGGCGTCCTTTATGCTGCCTCCCCAGAACACCACCGCATAGAAGAGGGCACTCGCCACAACCATCTGATAGAACATCTGCAGCATCTTACTGCAGATGTTAAATGCACCTTTTCATTGTCAAACTGGTTGGAATGAAAATCCGCAGCAACAGCAGTACCCCAGGCCTGAACTTGGGAATTCAAACAGTAACACATGCAAGCAAGTAATATAATGTCCAGCTGTTTACAGTCAAATTATATGGAGCGTCCAGTGGTGGGTAGGGGGGTGTGGAATCCTAGCAGCACAAGACAGTTAGAAAATGGAGTAATCCTTTGCCTACCTAAAGAGACCCAAGCATTTATCATTGCTACCTACACCTCTTTTTTGTTAAAATAAAGCACTCCAATGACTCTTTGATAATTAAGTTTATTCTACCTCATACAGTATCTATATATATAATTCACTAAGGGCAAGCAAGACGCACGCAAGACAGAGAGCCCCGCCCGCCAACTCTAAGACCATGAGATACACTCGACAGAGCCCCGCCCGCCAACTCTAAGAGCAAGCAAGACGCACGCAAGACAGAAAGCGCATGCAAGACAGAGAGCCACACTCGCCAACTCACAGAGCCCCGCACGCCAACTCTAAGACCAAGAGATATGCTCAACAGAGCCCCGCATGCCAACTCTAACCCTCCTCCCGCGTCATGGGATACGCACGACAGAGCCCCGCCCACCAACTGTAACCGTCCTCACGCGTCCACCGTCGCTCTCGAGGCATGTGCACTGCCTGCTCATGTGCCCGCACGCAATAACTCACCAAACACAGCCTCAGTCGCTTTCGTCTGTGCTACAGTTCACATGCACCTCTGAGCCATGTTGACTTTTCATTGTTCTTTTCGGTTACAGCTGCTTTTCTGTTATATACAGTACAGGCCAAACGTTTGGACACACCTCCTCATTCAATGTCTTTTCTTTATTTTCATGACCATTTACAGCACTCCATCACTCTCCTTCTTGGTCAAATAGCCCTTACACAGCCTGGAGGTGTGTTTGGGGTCATTGTCCTGTTGAAAAATAAATGATCGTCCAACTAACCTGACTTCTGCACAACACAACTGCTGGTCCCAACCCCATTGATAAAGCAAGAAACTCCACTAAATAACCCTGATAAGGCACACCTGTGAAGTGAAAACCATTTCAGGTGACTACCTGTTGAAGCTCATCGAGAGAATGCCAAGAGTGTGCAAAGCAGTAATCAGAGCAAAGGGTGGCTATTTTGAAGAAACTAGAATATAAAACATGTTTTCAGTTATTTCACCTTTTTTTGTTAAGTACATAACTCCACATGTGTTCATTCATAGTTTTGATGCCTTCAGTCATGAAAATAAAGAAAACACATTGAATGAGGAGGTGTGTCCAAACTTTTGGCCTGTACTGTATATAACTGACAAAGTCGCATGACCATGGGTTACACACGACACCGCCCCGACCGCACACTCTAACCCTCCTCACGCATCCACCCTCAATCTCGAGGCATGTGCACTGTTTGCTCATGTGCCCGCCCCCAACACGTCACCAAACACATCCTCACTCGCTTTGGTCTGTGCTACAGTCCACATACAGCTGTGAGCCACGTTGACTGTTCATTTGCCTACCATGGCGAACGCCGCAAATGTATTTCATGAAAACAACACTTCTTTCAATGTTATACAAATTCCTGCATCTGGTAACTGTTTGTTTCTGGCAGTCGGATATTTCTGGAAAAATGTCATCGACGAAACTGTTGCTCTCGATCTTCGCAACATGGCTGTTACCTTTGTTTGCCAACATTGGGATAACTTCGCCGATGTGCTGTCCGTTGTTCTTAGACACGGAAGCATAGTCATACAGTCTGCTCAACAATACACTGACTACATGAATACTCCCGGAGTTTATGGTGGCGAGGCAGAAATTGTGGCGATGTCCCAAATGCTTCCAGCTACTATCTCCATTCACTTCCGAGAACATCGTCATGCCTCTCCTCGAGTTTACAATCCGGGCCAACGTCTCTCCATATCCCTGCTCTTTAGAGGTGCTTTGGATCATGGACATTACGAAGTTCTCCTGCCCCTCAAATACACACGTCATAACCTTCTGGTGCCATCTATTGACAGTGTCGGTATGTGCACACAAAGTTCACAAACAAGTGATCGACACATTGATATGACGTCACCTTCTCACTATCTTCTTACTGAAAAACATTTTCAAACGCATTTCACAACGGAATTTCAATGCAACATTTGCTCAAAAACCCTCACACTCCAGAAATATCTCAAAACACATTTAAACACACACACTGCACTGAACAAACGCATTCCTCACAGGACTTTCAAAGCACCATTTGTTCCAAAACCTTCCAAATGCAGAGATATCTCAACGCACATTTAACTATACACTCCGCTGAATGAATGCTGCAATGTGAAAATTGCCAGCAGTGCTTCAAAACAACTCGCGCTCTGAAGAAGCACTTACAAACTCATTCCACTCACACTTTCAGTTGCACATTTTGTAATGAGGACTTCACGGCTGAGATGGATCTCCTCAACCATGTGCAAATCCATTCAACACAAACATTTGTC
The DNA here is from genome assembly GCA_026402145.1 of Polypterus bichir lapradei. NCBI lineage: Eukaryota > Metazoa > Chordata > Cladistia > Polypteriformes > Polypteridae > Polypterus > Polypterus bichir. Next base: position 2,478,181 of record JANRMT010062834.1, read on the forward strand.
TGCAGCTACGCTGATGTGACGTCACCTTCCCAGTATCCTCTTACTGAAAAACATTTACAAACGCATTTCACACCGGAATTTCAATGCAACATTTGCTCAAAAACCTTCTCGCTCTAGAAATATCTTAAAGCACATTTAAACACACACTCCACTGAACTAACGCATTCGACACAGGTCTTTCAAAGCACTATTTGTTTGAAAATGTTCCGACTGCAGAGATATACAATACAATACAGTTTATTTTTGTATAGCCCAAAATCACACAGGAAGTGCCGCAATAGGCTTTAACAGGCCCTGCCTCTTGACAGCCCCCCAGCCTTGACTCTCTGAGAAGACAAGGAAAAACTCCCAAAAAAACCTTGTAGGGAAAAATGGAAGAAACGTTGGGAAAGGCAGTTCAAAGACAGACCCCTTTCCAGGTAGGTTGGGCGTGCAGTGGGTGTCAAAAGAAGGGGGTCAATACAATACAACACACAGAACAGAACAAATCCTTAATATAGCATAATAATACAAATTTTAGAAGCACGGAGCAGAATTTAACTGTAGATGATATCCCATAATAAGATTTGGATATTTTTAGAGTACTGGAGACCTCATCCATCAAGCTGCCTCCCCATTTGGCCATTCCACGGCTGAAACGTTGCTCGGCCAGCCAATCTGAAGAAAGGACCCCTTTTTCCCATGATTCCTGTGATCCTCCATCAGGGATGACTTTACCATAGGCAGGCAAACAACCTTGGCAGGTGGGCCGGGCACCAATTGCCACATTTGAGTACCGAGAACAGAAACAGAATAGGTGAGGGTTAGTAACAAATTATAACAATCATGTTACTTATGTTTTAGTGTTAATGACTAACAACAGAGATGCAGTATGTACAGTTAATCAGCAGCTCTAGTCAGAATATGCTAAACTGAAGTAGATATCTCATGCACATTTAAAAGCACACTCCAATGAACGAATTTTGCAATGTGAACATTGCCAGCAATGCTTCAAAACAACTCGTGCTCTCAAGAAGCACTTACAAACTCATTCTAATTCCTTTCAGTGTCAACTAGCAAACCCCATGCACAGTCATTGCATTAAGTTTTCCTCTGCTTTTTAAGAAGATACCACCATTCCCGTCCAAGAACATAACACTGGCCTCCCTACCGCAATATATACTTCTTGCAATGCTCTTCATTGGCCATCAGAGGTCAACACATCCGGACATTACACTAAATGTTGTCATACCGGCAAGGTGTCTTTGCCACTGCTAACGAAACCTCCTCTTTTATTACAAAACCTCTTGACTAGCAAGAACCCACTGTCCCGAAATTACTGTGATCATATCAGGGAATACAACTCTGCTTTAGCTTTCGCTTCAATGGGCGCCCACATCGCTCAACCATCTGGCCACGGACCTATGCTTTCAGAATCCACGGTCAAATTTATCACCAGGTCTCTCCTTTATATACCAATCCTGACACGTCACCACGATACGGTCAGCTATATATCTTTGATTCTGCTGAGGCTCCCACTCAATGTTTGCAAAAGGAATGTAACAGTGACATTTTGTTGCTGCAACTAGACAAAATGATATGACAAGTTAATCCCTTCGCTAAGTCTTACATGCAAATGCATGACATTATCACTCACAGGAACCCTGTTGCTACTGTACGAATGGTATTCATGGAAAATCCAACTCTGGATATGATAAGGTATAACGCCCCGTCCTGTCAAACTGATGTTGCTGCTATCTTTGTAGGTGAGGACGGGGAACCTCCTGCACAACGCAACATTTGCATATACCCAAGGGGACATGCTTGCAAGCGTATCTCTGTACTCAATATGAACTGTGACCCCATGGTTTATCCACTGCTATTCCCTTACGGAGATCCAGGCTGGCACATACAATTGACCCATGTTGAGGAAGGAAAAGCGAACCGCGAAAAGAACACGAGTCACGTAGCTCCAATTTTATGCTTACAAGCTTGCCATGAGATCTTCATTTAGCATCTTGCATTCCAGTGGCAAACTCTTCCAGCAACATGTCGTCGACGCATATGTCAGAACAGAAGGCACACGTTTACATTACCTACGGTCCCATCAACAAGATTTGCGTGTAGAGCAATACTAGGGACTGATGGATGCTGTTGCTGCGAAAGCACAACACCATAACCTCCGACCTGGACAATTGATCATTCTTCCCTCTACCTTTCAAGGCAGTCCAAGGTACATGCAACAGAACTACCAAGACGCGATGGCAATTGTCCGGAAATGTGGAAAGCCTGACTTATTCATAACCTTCACCTGCAATCCTGCTTGGCTGGAAATCTCTAATGCCATTTTCCATCATGAGCAACCAGAACACAGACCTGACATCGTTGCTTGCGTCTTTCATATCAAACTGCGAGATTTTCGAATAGATATTCTGGAGAGGAGTGTTTTCGACAATGTTCTCGCTTACATCTTCGTCATTGAGTTCCAAAAACGAGGATTGCCTCATTGCCATATGTTACTTACACTTGACTCACAATACAAAATAAGGACCAAGGATGATATAGACAAATTTGTCTGCGCGGAGCTTCCAAATCCAGAAATACACCCTCGACTTTTCCAAATTGTCACTAAATGCATGGTACATGGTCCGTGTGGAACGCTCAATGCCAACTCACCTTGCATGAAAGACAGCACGTGTACCAAAAATTTCCCAAAGGACTTCAATGCCGAGACTCAGGAAACCACACAAGGATACCCTATATACCGCCGAAGACAGGGGAGAACTGCCATTGTTGGCAAATACGATATCGACAACTGTTGGATAGTTCCTTACAATCCCTGGCTTTCTCAGAAATTCAATGCTCATATTAACGTTGAAGTTTGCGCGTCCATTCATTGTATCAAGTATCTATATAAATATGTCTAAAAAGGACACGACGCTGCATCCATTGGTCTTCACAGCGAGCCAGCCAATGGTGTTTTCCAACATGACGAAATACAGACTTTCCTTGACGGTAGGTATGTTAGTGCTCCTGAGGCTATGTGGCGTTTGAATGAGTACAGTCTTTCAGAAAAATCTCACGTTATTATACGATTACCAGTTCATTTGTCAGAACAAGTCATCTTCTTTCATTTGGTGACAAGGAACAAGCGCTACAAAGACACGCCAACAAAAACACTATGCTCTTAGCATGGTTTGTACTCATCAAGACAGAACCCGAAGCTGTGGAGTTACATTACACTGATGTTCCCCAACATTACACATTCCAAAAGTCCTCTGGAAAATGGAAAAAGAGAATCAGAGGAGGCACAAAAGTGATCGGTAGAATGCCTGCTGTTGCCATTAACGACACCGAACGTTATTACCTCAGACTTCTCCTTATCCGTTCCATAGGCGTCACAAGTTTCCACCATCTACGAACGGTCAACGGCGTCAAATGTGAGACTTTCAAACAAGCTTGCCAACAATTAGGTCTTCTTAAAGACGACAAGATATGGCATGATACTCTTACAGAGGCATCCCAGATACGAATGCCACCATTCCTGCGAGAACTTTTCGTTTTCATCTGTGTGTTCGGCGAACCCTACAACGTTCCAGTCCTTTGGGACACGCATAAACTCTCCCTTTCTGAGGACTTTCTCACAAAATATTCCACACACACCGCTTGCATGTATGCTCTCGCGGAAATTAATGACATGCTGAAACCACATGGCCTCAACCTGCACAAATTACACCTACCCCGCACTGACATTCTTCCACTTTGTCATTCATCTCCCACCTTCGACGCTCAGGCTGAACACTCACACGCTATGGAACACTACGACAAACTCAAAACAGAACAGAAACACGCTGTTGACACTGTTTTATACGCTGCATACAACGATTCCCATCTCCGACAAACATGCTTCTTCTTTGATGGTCCTGCAGGAACAGGGAAAACATTTGTCTACAAAACCCTGATTAATACCATCAGAGCTAGGGGGGACATTCCTACAACCGTAGCATCTACAGGAATAGCTGCAACATTGTTACCGGGTGGACGAACTGCACATTCCGTTTTTAAAATACCGTTGAAGCTGAGTACTACTTCCACATGCAACATCAAACCTACCTCGCCACAAGCTCAACATCTTCTGCAATCCAAATTGATAATATGGGACGAGGCGCCAATGACACATGCATACGCATTCCAGGCAGTTGACAGGTTATTACGTGACCTCTCGGGTGACACACAGCCATTTGGAGGCAAAACAATACTATTAGGTGGAGATTTCCAACAAATACTCCCTGTTATTATGCGTGGCTCCCGAGCACTTACTGTCGCCAGTTGCATTAACAAGCAACCTTTGAGGCATCACATGCATGTTCTTACATGGATGACAAATATGAGAGCTCTTTCTGAAGAACAAGATTTCGCAAAATGGCTACTCGATGTTGGAGACGGGAAAAACGGAACACCTGTGACTTTGCCTCCACATTGTTTTCCTTTTATTTCTGACCCCGTTCAACAATTATATGGCGACATCGACTTCTCAGCTGTCACTCTGGAACAACTCAGTAAGTGAGCTATATTAAGCGTCACCAATGAAGACCTGCTACACCTTAATGAACAAGTGCTGAAATTTATCCCTACTGATGAAATAACTTTCACCAGCGTTGATTCCATCATCACAAATGATCCTGCAGATCAACTTTCATTCCCCGAAGAATTTATTAATAGTCTTACTCCCACTGGCATGCCTCCGCATAAACTCAAAATTAAAATTGGTTCAGTCATCATGCTTCTCAGGAACCTCATCCCAGCAAAAGGTGTTATGGCACTAGACTTTCTGTTATCAGCATTCACCGCAATGTACTGGAGTGTAAGACTATCACATCTGCTACCTCACAAACTGTCCTTATTCCCTGGATTTCCCTGACCCCATCAGATTCAAATTTGCCTTTTACTTTTACACACAGACAATTTCCTGTTAGATTGGCGTTTGAAATGACTATTAATAAGGCACTGGGCCGAACTTTCAAAAAAATATGCCTGTATCTGCCAAAACCTGTTTTCACTCACGGACAATTGTATGCTGCTCTCTCCAGAGTTCCATCTTTTCATTCACTGACAGTTGTATCCTCAAACCCTCCCCATTTGGACAACTGTGTCTTTCAGGAAGTGTTCACACATCAATAAATAATTATGCGGCGTATGCTACGCCGCAGGTTGGTGAGAGGAGAGCTTGTGCCTCCTCCAGACCGCGAGGGGGCGTCCGTCCTGGTTATGTTGGGGGCCTCGGGTAAAGGGCTTGGAAGCCCAGCCCTGTAGGGACCCGTGGCCACCGCCAGGCGGCGCCCCGATGCCGGTATATCCCGGGAGCCCGGCACTTCCGCCACACCAGGAAGTGCCGGGGGGAAGACTTTGGAGGACACTCGGAGAGCTGCCGGGAGGACAGCCGGCACTTCCGCCACGCTGGGGCGTGGCCAAGGGAAGAATGCCGGGAACACCTGGTGCTCGTCCGGAAAGCATATATAAGGGGCCGCCTCCCTTCAGTGAGCAGTGGATGTCGGGTGGAAGTGGACAGAGCTGGAGAGAGGACTGGAGGCGGCCAGGAAAGAGAGGCACAGTGACTGAGAGTGTGGCCTGGACTTTGGGGAATCGGTGCAAGAGGCACTGGGGTGTGTGAGTGCACAAATATCTTGTAAATATATTGTAAATAAACAGTGTGTAGTGGAACTATGTTGTCCGTCTGCCTGTGTCCGGGGCCAAGTTCACAATATATATATATGTATTCCTAAATATATTTACGCGTTTAAGTAATCTGCTATTTGATTATTTGAATCAATGCTTTAGTGTCATATAGTGAACAGCATTCACTTCTGATCAGTCAGTGGGTTGGGACAATGCTGGGGTCCTGAGCTTGCCCATCAATTAGCTCACCATTTGGTCAAAGGGAATCTTTTACTAGTCGATACAGCAATAGGTAGAAGGCATTGGCTTACAAACTGCCATATCACTTGTTTTTGATTTTTAACTTCAAAAAGATGACCCAGAGATCTCACTGGGATAAAGAGACACCAGTGCCACAAAGAAACACCATCTTGAATGGAGCCTAAGCCTAAAGCAGCAGCTGTTTGACACTATTACATGGTTAAAGGAGGCCTCTAGAGAGAATGTCATTCCTGGAAAAAAAATCTTAGAAAAACAAAGCTGTGCAGAAAGCCGACTCTGGCCAGGGGCCCAGGATAAGAAGCTGTTGCAAGGGAGGGGCAAGGGAAACCAAAAGTCTGCCCTATGGCAGATCAAAAGCAGTTGTCTCAGGGGTGCAGTGCCAGCTGGCACAAATAAAGAGCAGCATTGTGGAACAGCAGCAATAGTCCCAGGGAAAATGTAAAATCTGCCATCAAAGAAGGAACAAGTGGCAGAAGGAATGGAGGCTAAAGAGACATTTTTAGGGAATATTTTAAAGTGGGGGTCCTCAGCTGAAACAGTCAGACCAAACGGGACAGAAGGCTCTGACTTTGGCTTTTACATCCTTTTTTATATCTCTGTGTGGCTCTGACAAAAACAAAACTGCTTTCTGGCCTACCCACTGACTCAAATTAATAGGCTAAATGAGATATTTGCCATCTGGCATTCTACCAAAATACACAGGCATTGTTTTTATATGATGCCCAAGCCCTACCTTAAAATAATCAACGTATTTCAAATATCACAACATGTCAGTAATAGTGTAAATATCTTCCCTGATCTGCTGTCTCCACTAGTCTCCTGTTGCTGCTTGGTTCCAAATGTAAACTCCAGACTACTGGTCCCTGCCCACTGCAGTTCTTTATTAATTCCAATCTCCACATACATCCCTCCAAGAACTGCATGTTCTTTTAATGGCTACCTAACAGTCCACGTTCTCCTCAAAAAAACAAAACAAAAATGTGTAGTATCTGCAGGATGACAATCAGATCAAGTGCTTATCAGATCAACTACTTAGATTATCACAACTTGAAGAAGTGTTAGAACTGGCCAGCCCTCTGCTCTAATGGGAAATGTTTGAGCCGTCAACTAAGATGGATGAACTGTCTGCGCCTATAGCAGGTCATGGAGCATACAAGTACAGTGGCGTTTTGTGGTTTACAGAGAGCTGGCTTACACCTGATGTTGCTTTAATGCTGGACGGATTTCATCTTATTTGAGTAGACAGAGACCCAGTGCGATGTGGAAAACAGACAGGAAGTGGTCTTGTCATTTATATGAATGAGGAATGGTGCAAAAGGGAGCTGATTACAGATTAAACTACAGTTTGTAATTCACACATTGAAATTCTGGCTGTTAGAATTCATCCATGTTATTTACCCATGGAGATAAAATACATCTTTATTAATGTTTATATTTCTCCCTCCACAAATGGAGACTCAGCAACAGAAATCATCCATTCTATCAACTCACTCCAACTACAGTTATATGTGGTGACTTCAACCATATGACTTTGGAAGGAACAATCACAAATTTCCATCAGTTTGTGACCAGTTCCACTTGTGGAAATAACAAGATAGATCAGCTGTACTCAAATGTTAAACATGCATTTAAGTGTAATCTACTGACTCTGTTAGGCAAATCTGACCACAAACTGATTCATCTGATTATTAGATAGCAACCTGTTACCACCAGAATACTGAGGTAGTGGATAATAGCTCTGAATGACTGTTTACAGATGACAAACTGGGAAATGATGTGCGACTTGCATGGTGAAAATATTCAGGAATGTTGGGTGGAGTGGTGGTTCTGAGGCTAGGGATGTGCGCTGCCAATCGGAAGGTTGCCAATTCAAATCCTGTAAACACAAGTGACTCTACTCCCTTAGGCCCTTAAGCAAGGCCCTTAACTTGCAACTGCTTTGTCCTGGGCATGACGTTAATCTGCATCCAAGCCTGCAAGCAGGTCCTCCAACTTACAGGGAAAACTTGGAGGTTGGTGGCAGAATTGGCACTCCAGTCACCGTAAAAAAAAAAAAAAAAAATTTAGGTGGTTTGCCATGTGGTGGGTGCACTTCAGATCAAAGTATATGTGTGTGTACAATAATTTACTTACTTATCAACTTATTTATGTATGTATTTATTTAAAGAGCTTCTATAAAAAAGCCACATTTCCCCTTGGAGACAAATAAAGTGTTCTATCTGTCTGTCTGTCTGTCTATCTAGTGAAGTTAAGAAAGGGCTAGTGGTTCAAATGTAGCAGAACTTTCTGAAGCACTCATAAGGAACTGTAAGTTGGCATGGGTGTCAGAACTAAACACATCAACAGCTGCAGAAAAGGCAAACTCCTTGTGCGGAAAAAAAAAAAAACAAAACAAAACAGACAAGCAAATTTGAACATCTGACCATAGGTGTCAATATAAATTGGAAGCAGAGAAATTTATCAAGAAGAAAACAAAGAATTCCTAAGAAACATTTTAAAACAAAAAGGCAGATGGACTGCTATAATATTTCAGATCCTGTTTTTGTACATTTATAGATTTTGGAGTCATGTCTTTGAATTATTACTGGATTTAGGCCTCTATGTATAAATTATTTATTTACTTGGTTACAGTGAAATGTATTCACTCACTCACTCTCACTCCGTTTATCCTGATGGTTGTCACAGTGGCAACATGCCGAGGTGGGCTGACCAGACCACCCAATCCTAAGCAGCTTCTTCCAACACCTACTGAGGAATTCTAAGACAATTTAGAAACTAACTGTAGTAAAAGTCACATAAACATACAGAATTGTCATGTTCAAGAGAAACACAAGAAAACTGCAGAGGTTTCATCACCATGAAACCATTTTAAAGAATTTAATTTTAAAAACAAGAAAAATGAATCCTGCCAGTGATGGCAAGAATGCCAAATATCTTGATTACATCCAATAAGCAATCATGATACTCGAGTAAAGCTCTGCAAAACAAATCAATAACTAGATGTCAAAATGAAAGTGCGGCTGTGTCCAACAATGGCTCTCAAAATATTGTGTCCGATTGTTTCCACTTTGTTTTAGTCCTCAATGAATTGAATTCTCAGAATTTAGCTGAATTTCATCTTTTACACAGACTTCAAATCTAACCTTCTTAGCAACAGATGGTTATTTAATCAGCATGAGAAGGCTGTGTCTCATACACAATGGTAAAGAACAAATAGTACAGAAGCCATGAAAGGCTAAGACAAAGTGATGAATTCAACCAAAGATACCTGGAGAATGCATTTAGTGAAATGTACCGTATCTTGGTTGCCTGTTGCACAAACAAGCTTACTTGAAAGGAGGATATGCACAGTATTTTCAACTGCTTAAATAAATGTTCTTGGTCATAGTAAAATCAGTTATCCAAATAGCTTTGTATTACAATTACTACACATGATGCAAAAAAAAGATGCTAGTGATACAAACATTACTTTAAAAAAAATAAATCAATTAATAATTGTGCCACGTCCATCTAGGAGCCACACTTCTAGAGGTCACTATAAAATCTAATAACTGATGTTTTCCTTTAAATATCTCCAGTGCGGAAAAACACCTGTACTAATATTCTTGCACTAAATCATTCATAATCCTTTTATATCCTTCCTCTTATTAAAATTGTATACAATTATGCATTTCATTGTTTAGTGAGTGCAGTGATATTCTCACTTGCATGTCGGTGTACTACATACAGTATTGTGCTAAGACTGGCTGAATTGGGAGTGTAATTCAACTCCTTGCTGTGGTCATGCAATAGGTAGCACTTCCACCCAAGACACGCTCTGGCTCCCCTGAGCCCTGTGATAAAACAGCAGGTCAGTATATGCATGGATAGTTCATTAACAGGGAAACAACTCAATAATCTTCATTTATTACTCACTATTAATTAACTAAACAAACACCAGGGTGGTGCGAATGACTATGCTGTAAATTATAAGCCATTATAGTCTATAGCCTTTAATACTGCTTACTATTTGCCAAGAATGAACATAATCATTCTGTTCAACAGACATTAAAAAAAGTTTAATATAAAATTTCTCATCCACCATTCTTTTTAGTTTTGTATAGATTTTAGATTAATTTTAGCAAATACATCAAATAAACAACATATACATATTAAGCACGAGTCATACATACAAAGGATTCAGAAACATCACTTTCTGCACACTTAACTGTGTTGTAGATTTAGTTTTAAATGGATAAATTCCCATCAATCTGTACTCAATAACTCATAATGACTATTTAAAAACATGCTTTCAGAAAGGTTTGCAAATTACCGAAAAAACAAAAACTGAAATCTGGCGTTCATACAAGTATTCAGATCCTTAATTCATTAACTTGTAGAAGCCCCTTTAGCAGCAATTGAAGCTATTAGCCTGCTTATCTACAAGCTTGGCACACCTGGATTTAGGAAGTTGATCCCATTCTTCTTTGCAGATCCTCTCAAGCTCATCTGAAATGGATTGGAAGTGTCTTTAAACCACCATCTTCATGTCTCCCCACAGATGCTCTATGAGGTTTAAGTTTGGGCTTTAGCTGGACCACTCAAGGGAAGTCACAGACTTGACAACATTGGAGTGGCTTTAGGACTTGTCTGTATGCTTCAGGTCATTGTCATACTAAAAGGTGATCCGTCACGCTAGTCTAAGTTTGTGTGCACTCTGAAGCAGCTTTTCTTCATGGACCTTTGGTGTTATGGGTCCACAGCTCGTTCAGCAAAGGCCGTTTTTTGAATAAATAATCACCGCACTCGCGGCGGCTTAGTGAGGGGGCGTGGTGGCATAGCAAGCCACGGGGCGATCTGCAGTGTGGGCGTTTCTCACCTAGTGCACAGGTGAGGAACTGCCCACATCCGTGATTGTTCCCGTGGCTAATGTGCTGCAGCTGCTATGGCCCCTTGCAATATAAAAAGAAGCACGAGTTGGTTGGAAGGGAGGACAGAAAGATCAAAACGGAAAAAAAAGTAAAGGACGGAGGTTACAGGGAGCGAGGGAACAAGTCGGTGTGAGAGAGAGAGAGAGAGAGAGACACACACTGAGCGTGTGGGCAAGCGAGCGAACGACCGCTCGCGGGCAGCTGCGAGGAAGCTGGGTGTTAGGCCGACACCCAGGAGTTGGAGTTGAAGTCACTCCCGCTGAGCGATCAGGTAGCAGGAGTGACCAGGGAAAGGCGACTGGCCGCGTAAGGCCGGAAAGGCAGCAGGAGTTGGGAGGCTTGGTGGTGGATTCCCCAACGTAAGCATCCTGGCCTTTGGATGTGAACCAAGTCTCGGGACTGGGATGAGTGCCAGACCGAAGCCAGGGATCGGGAGGTCTCCAGACCCGTGTGGATGTGATATGGAAAAGGGCAGCTGCAGAGAGCGTCTCGCCTGCTGCAAAGCCTAGTCGGGAGAAGCAGGTGAGATGCTAGCATAGAAAAGCACCAGGCTTGTCATTGGCATTGTTTTAAAGACTGCTTCCAGCGTTATTTTAACCCAGTTGATTTTAAAGGATTGTTTTTTCTATTGTTTTTACCTCCACGTTTTCTTTTATGGGATAATTTATTTAATGACTCTTTTTGGAATCACTGCACTTTATTGAACACTGTTCTTGTTTGACTATTTTAATAAAAGCACTTTTGCACATTTGTATCATTCCCTTGCTCAGTTTTTGCCTCTGTCTAGCTCATCTCGGTGACATTATCGACGGTGTAGGGTTCAAGGAAGGGCTCCCGAACAGCTTTTGGGAGCATGGAGCAGAACCTACATCGTCACAGGACCTCTCTGTATTTGGCAGCATTCATTCTTCCCTCGATTGTGACCAGCATCCCTGTCCCTTAGAAGTACCCCTATAGCACAATGTTGCCACTATCATGTTTCACTTTACAGATGGTATTAGGCAGGTGGTAAGCAGTGCCTGGACCTCACCTGACATGGGGCTTGGAACTCTGACCAAAGTGTTCAATTTTTGTCTCATCAAACCAGATATCTTTTCATTCATGCTCTCAGAGTCCTTTAAATGCTGTTTGGAAAACTACAAGCAGGCTGGCATATGCCTTTTATTCAACAGTGGTTTCTGAATAGCCACACTATCATACAAGCCTGATTTTCAGAGTGCTGCTAAGAAGGTTGTCCTTCTGACAGATTCTGCCATCTCAGCAGAGGACCTCTGAAGCTCCGTTAGTGTGACCATTGGGTTATTGTTCACCTCCTTGATCAAGGCCCTTCTTGCGTGGTTGTTCAGTTTGTGATGGATCCAAATTTCTTCCATTTTACAATTACTGAGGCAACTGCTGCTGAAAACACAGAAAAGCTTTTGAAATGTTTTTATACCCTCGTCCTGAACTATGCCTCACTACAATTTGATTGCTGAGGTCTAGAAGAGTTCTTGAAATGCATGAGATGTTTTTTTTCGGACATGCAATGTGAATTGTAGCAACATATGTACACAAGTACGTTATTCTAAACCATGTCTAATCAGTTCAGTTTGCCACAGCTGAACTCCAGTTATGTTCTAGACACATCTCAAGAATAATTAATGCAAACAACATAGATCTGACTACAATTTGGAGTGCCACATCAAAGGATTGAATACTTGTACAAATTCAAGATTTCAGGTTTGATTTTTAATAAATTTACAAACCTTTCTGAAAACATGTTTATCACTTTCTCATTATGGGTTATTGAGCGTGGACAAACAAAAAAAAAAATCAACTTTGCCCAATATTTTAGGACTGACAGGTAATTATCATTGATTAAAGCCAAACTTCACCTATATTACATTCATTATGTATTTTAGGATGTACTTTTAACTATGTATTTGCTTAAAAGTGGTCTGAGTCATAAACAGCCGAAGCCTATCAAGCGCCAACCACTTTTTGATGGCAGTATACTTCCATACATTGTACATACATACACACACGATTTGAAAAGTAATTGTGAAGACAACCACCAATGCACACACTTATCTTTAATACTTCATTATGTCTGCACTTTAATTTAGGCAATGCTTTTGCTCCAAGTGTCTTTTAGCCTTTTCAGCTAAATGAGACAATGTACCAATAAACTGCTTCTTATTTACATATTACAAAAATGAAGTAACGCTGATAATAGTTTCAGAACAAATTATCTTACAAAAAGGCATCTTTCAAAAACCATATACAAAGCACTGCAAGCGATGGTGAAAGCAATGTAGACAATGATAAAAAAGTCAATTAGGCAGACACTGCTAAATGGAAATGTGATAGCAGTTCATTCCTGTCTCAGGGACAACCAATCCAAACATAACCAGCACACATGCATTCATATACATTACATGTGCACAGACTGACAGACAGAGAACAATAAATTTATATAAAAAAATGGCCCACAATGTAGTTGTAAACAGTAAAACACTGGCATTTCCTTTTTACAAATTAATCTGCAATGAATCGGTTACTGCTGATCCGTTTTCTCTGGGTACATCTTTGTATAAGTGTCCACCATTAAATCTAAATCATGCTTAAGATCATAGTTGATATTGAGAAGAGCTAAACTTTTAGACCTGTGATTTACAGGAGTATTAGAAAGGTATGCCTTTAATCTTTTGCGGCCACTCTCGTATTTATTATTTTCAACTTTTATAATTGGCAGAGTGCAAAGTACTTTTAGGAAAGAGTAAACATTGGGAAAGAACTTTACTTCTGATAAGTGCAGAGTTTCATAAATAGTTGATGGAAGCTCCACATCCTTTCCTCGATGCTTCCACTTGATTCGCCAACAATGGAGCTCAGCTGGGAGTGTATCTGGATTGGGAAGATCATTTCTGTACATATCTGCATTATTTTCCTCTGAAGTGTTAAATTTCAGCTGGCCCATTACTGAAGGGACTAAGGACAGACACTTAAGTGCTTTCAAGTGATTATCAGAGAAAATATCTTTCAGCTCTTGAATGATACGCACTACTACTGGAATGCTTAAATATTCTTTATAGAAACTTTCAGGCACTACCTCAAAGCCTGACTCCATTCGATTTCTTCTGAGGCATGTCCTTGGAAGCTTTACTGGAATTTCTAATCTTGCAGCCAATATAGTAGCCTCTTCAAACCAGAATTCATGGTAAACTTCGATGTTGTCCATAATCTCGTTCAAGGAATGCAGGACTGCTGTTAAACTGCTTGCAGCAAAAAATACATCCAGTGTCTGTCCTTGCAAATTTTTCCCAAAGGCTCTAGTGAAGGACAACGCATTTTTTAAAATCACTAATGTAACAACAAATTCAAAGTCTGCCAAACTCTCAGAAATCATGTATGCCTCAAAGGCAATGTCATTGTTCCACCTGAAACTTTCATTTTCGTTCACACTGTCCACACACAATAGCAAGGAGTCTAGCAGATCAACAGCTGTATCAAAAGCATCATGCCTTTCTATCCATTGAGTGCGGCAAAGCTCTCGAAGTTCATTTGCTTTATCTTCATTATTTTGATAAACAACAGAAATTGAATTCTCCAATTCTGCCAAAAGAAGTGGGGATTTTGAGAAAAATGTATCTATTTTTTTCAAAGTCAATAGCACAATTTGAACACTGGGAAGTGGTAAACCTTTCGCCAACCAGATATTAAGGGAACAAGAAGAACATGGAGTACATACTGCCAATGGATATTTCTCCATGAGCTTAGCGCCAACAGCTTTTATTTTGGCTGCATAATGTCCAGAACAAACATGAGCTTGACCTCTGCAATATTCCATGTTAAGTCCCCATTTTTCTGTGATTTCAGCATGTAGCCTTTCAGCTAAAGTGTCTTCATCTGCTTCACAAGGAAAAAATCCTATGAACTCCTCACGCAGATTGTTTGCCTCATCCACAAACCTCAAAAACAAAGGAAGATGGCATTCCCCTGTGACTTCTACTACATCATCTGTGACAAGAGAGAAAAAGCGGCATTCTCTGACTTCCCTAAGGACTTCTTCACGAATGCAGCTCTCACAAATCTCCATCATTTGCTTCTGCTGCAAAATAGGGCAGTATTCCACATTCACTGCAGTCATTTCAAATCTTTTCCTCAAAACTTCATCACCTGCATTTATGCGGTACTCAAGGAGAGCTTGAAAATTACTGGGAGTGAAAGATTCACTGTCTTCTTCCTCATCACCATGTCCATCCAAGGGGATATTCTGCTTTCCCATCATGACTAAGATTTCAAACAATGACTTAAGATAATCTTTGATTTCCTTTTCTTCTGGAGTTAATGGTACTAGGTCCTCCTCACTTTCTTCACACTCGTGAGTCTGATTTTGTAGACTGTTTTCATGTTCCTTGTTCAACTGTTCCTGTTCAGCTAAAATTTCAACTAAAACATAAAGAAAAATATCAAATGCTATGGAAAAGATTTAAAATGACTGCAACACAACTCTTTTATGTAGTGCCTTTAATGGCAAGTAACACTATAAGGAAATCTATATGTAAAGTATAGATGAATAAAATGCATATTTAAATAGTCTAAACACGAGCATGTTAGTGGGACTTGAATTAGCAGCATTATGTTGGTAGCGAGAAGTTAAGCAAAATAACACCTTTTATTGACCAACTAGAAAGATTACAATATGCAAGCTTTTGAGGCAATTCAGGCACCTTCTTCAGGTAAGATGGAAAAAGGGGCCTGAGTTGCCTCGAAAGCTTGCATATTGTAATCTTTCTAGTTGGTCAATAAAAGGTGTTATTTTGCTTAACTTCTCACTACATCCATAACAGCTAACAGGGTACAACACCCTAGTACTACAGCATTATGTTGGCAAATGCAACTCTATGCTACTAAGATGTGTTCTTTTGATACCATGCCCTTTAATACCATTATATCAGTTTATTATTGGTTAGTTTATTATGCATATGACATTTTATAATAATTTAACCTTCACCAGTAAACAGCAATACAAGTAATTTAAATACAATACACAATTAAAAGCTCACACCAACTATGTCAGTTACAATTTTCCAAATAAAAAAATGTACATGTTTCTTGGGTAGGGGTTGAATTCTTGTTTTTTCCTCTTTATTTCTCTGGTGTTGCTTCTAGATTGATTTAGAAGTATCTTGTTGCATAAGTTCTGCAAATTGTATCTACTTGGTTGGATACAGGGCTCTAGACTAACTTTTTGCACTGGTTGCACTGGTGCGCCTAACTTTTTTTCTTAGGTGCACCAGCACAAAAGTTAGGTGCACCCAAATTTTCAACCGCATCACATTTAACACCACAGTTTTACAAGTTCACTTTATTTATTTATTTTTTTATTTTTTTTAAATCGCTGTCCATATAGGCAATATTGACTTGTAAATGATTAACTAACAATCTGGTCAATATAAAGTTCTTTATTTGAAGGCAAGCACAATTCTACAAGAAAGGTAACTTACTGAAAAAGTGTTGGTGCTTAAAGTGCTTTACTGAGCTGAAATTTAAACTTAAAAAATCTCAAGATAAATTAACTAAAAAGAAAATCTAAATTAAGTGTTTTAAGGGCTTCAAACTGAACATCTCATGGCTCAATGTCTTTAAGTATAAGAATATTATGGTTAATGCAGTAACGAGACGGTAGGCATATTATTGACATAGGCTCCATGACATGACATGGCTTACCTTGGGCATGAGCATGCTCGACCTCAATGTGTCCAATAAGTATATTCACCGGTCTTCCTCTCCGCAAGATACGACCGTACACAATGACGCATTCCTTTGTGGCGATATCTGTGTCTCCGTCGATCAGGAATGCCATGTACGCACTGTTCGCAATTTGCACAGACGTCTTTTTTTTCAATGTATCTGTGATGACTCCTATAAATTGGGCGCACGCGACATCATTGCTGTACGTCGGGTTTACGTTCAAGCCATTTTTCTTCATAAGAATTATTTCGGACTTGAATTTAGTGAAGGCAAGTTCTTCTTTTGCAATATTGTAGGCAACGTTAAACTTAATTATCATCTCGGCCTCGTCTGATGATCTGTTTGCTGCTGCCTGCCGCTGAAAGGCAGCGGGGAGAGGGGACACTTGAGCAGTGCATTTATCGCGGCATGTAATATGTTTTATAGATGCATTGTGCTTTTTCAGCATTTCAATTCTAAATGTATTAGAACCAGTCACAAATGCACTACTGCCGGCCATGGTCTTCCCACACTCTTTACAGTAAATACAGTGCATTATATTATCGGCTTTACTGTATCTTAGCCAGGGAAACTGGTCAAGCCACTCTTTTCGAAATGTATACACTTACCCCTTTTAATTTCAGTGGGCTCGGACTCGATCGTATGTGGCTCATTATCTAATGCCGTCTCCGGACCAGGGCTTGCTATAACTTGGGAGGTTAATGGCTCCGTGTCAGAGCATTGGTTATGATTTTCGGACGGATCAGGCCCTAACTAACATTCGTAACGAAAAAGCTGTCAATCGTTCTTTTCATCTTCTCTCATAATCCGCGGCTACATCCACTGTTTACCTGATGGGCTACTCACCTCTCTCTGTCTGACTGCATCACATGCATTTTCAAACGTACACACACGTACAGTAATATCTGGACCACGGCCAAATTTTTGGTGGGGGGGGCGGGATCCGCCCTTCACTATCTCTGATTGGTTTAGACCACGATATGGGCCTAATGTGTGTCTGTTGTTGAACAACAGGGAGACTTTAAGAGTCACGGAGTTTCGTTTTTTTTCCCCCTCGAACGGCTGGTCGCACCGGTGCAACCTTTGATTTTTTTTAGTCGCACCATTGAGAAATTAGGTCGCACTCTAGAGCCCTGGGATACTACATTACCTCCTTGAAATAAAATTAATAAACTAACTTTTAAAAATATATATACACGTTTACTTCCAGGATGAATTCACCTCTGTATTTAAGTTTCAGCAAAGGGAAATACAGCTTTTATTTCTCAAATATCCAAGCATAAAACAAAAGTGGAGAAACCTTAGTATTATTATTCCTATTTTGTTTCACCTGAACAGCCTGATTCATTGTTACGTTGATACTCAAGAGAAGATGGAGGGAGGGAAAGAAAAAAAAAAAAAACACGCCTTCATCTACTGTACATGTTATTCTTCAATTGCTTCTAGGAATTGCTAGCATTGTCTTTCCTTCCTATGCAAGTTAACTAAGGTCATCCAGTTAACTAAGGTCATTAGTTTTAACCAAATCACACTTTTATTTTACGATAGTGTTTAAAACCATACTATATCAAAATAGAGATACTCACGCCTTCTTTCTTTCATCTTTCTTAGTTCTTCTTCAGTCTGCAAAAAAAATATACAATTAAATATAAATAAATTAAAAACTTAGTTCCTTGAGGTAGAAAAAATGTATACTAAATCTGAACTGCATATAGGTTTACATCATTATCTGTTAAACACATAAAATTCTAAACAACATGCATTTCATCATAAATACCACTCAACCTTGACTTGCTTTGTTCTTCAAAACAATCTAGAGTAGACATTAAAAGATCTAAATTTGTTCCAATTTGGAATTTCTTGTCTAACTGCTCTATAAATTGTACAAATTCTTCAATAAAGCAACATTGTTTACCATTATAAGCATTAATTCAATTATTTTTAATGTAAAACATGGTAACTTTTACTCAATCTATTGCAAAATAATTATCAGCAATTATTATCAATAACAGATAATGTGTAATAATAATGATTCCAAATATAAAGCATTTTCTTTAGACATTACCACTATATAGAAAATGACTTCTGGTGAATGCTTGCCCATCATGTTCACCAATTTGTTACATGAAATGTATTACAATAAAATAAGTAAATGTAATATAAAAGTCAATTTCAGACAGTGAACAGGCTAGTTATTAATTAAAGAGCATACATCTGTCAGATATACAGTAGACCCCCGCAAAGTCATGGTTCATAGTCCACGGCCTCAGTCATTCGCGGACTTTTCCTTAGAACATATCTAATAATTGTTATCGGAAACAGCAAATATACTTTGCAATTTTTATGGCTTTTATCGTGGCAATACTGCACTGTAGAGAGAACAGGAAGCAACTGTAGAGGAAAACGCGGCTTGGGATAGTGAAAACAGCCAATAGAATTTGAAACTGCAACTCCCAGCAGTCCCTGCAGTGGCTCTGATTGGTCTTCTGCTGAGGGTGCTGGGGTTGTTGGTGTCAAAGGATGTCAGTGCAGCTTTTAAAAAGGGGGCTGGTGACCAAAAGCAAAAAAAAAGTTTTTGTAATTTGTGTTAGAAGTTCCTGTGTGACTGCCTTCTGTTGGGTTACCTGTACATATTCAATTTGTCCTGGATCGTTTCATGGTTGGGGTCTAGATTGTCTGCCGCCTGCCTGTGTACATGAGGACTGTAAGTGGATTCATGGCCATCCGGCAAAAAAAGCAGCGCTCCTGAACCCGTCCACCAGTCTTCACCATTTCAGGAACTAGCGGTAGGACTGTCTTTACATTCACATTCAACGTGTGGCTCTCTGGACTATCTATTTTCATCATTACATTTCATTCGTTGCCATTTTTCATGATTTACTGTGTGTGTTTTGTTGTATTTAATGTGTAATCACCGTAAGGGGGACAGGGGTGGTATCGTTTTCATTTATTTAATTTGTTTTCAATACATTCTTTATTTGCTGTTTGATTACTGGTTTGCTTTGTTTTTATCTCTGTTTGTGAGTGTGTGCAGGTCAGGCCAAGGCTGAGTACGTCCCTGTAATCTCCACCATAAAAATAAATAAATCATAGTCTTCTCGACAGTGTGAATCTTAGCGGCACCGGACCGCTACAGCGTGATTTATTTCTCCTTGCTGTTGATTAACTGTGATGCATCCCCAGCTGAGTGTTCTTGTATTTTCCGTTTTGTTCCTCTTAACCCTTAATCCGCCACACCCGGCTATAGTCGTTTCCCATTTCCATTTGTGAGCACGCAGGAGCTGATCAGTCAGTGCCGTACATTCGTTGAACAGCCAACTCATGACCACTGCCAGCCCCTTGTGAGCAGGGGGGCTGAACACACTCCTAGAAGACATGGACACTCCTCAAAAAAACCCTCATAACACTAGAATCACCACTGCCTACGAAAAAACTCGTAGATCCGTCCCACCTTAAATTGCTTCACACCTCTCCATCAGCGTCTTTTGTCCTGTAAATGTGTCGATAAGCAGCAAACAACCTACTATCACAACTCCCACCGCCACACAGTTTTATCAGCTCAAGTTTGTTTATCTGCGTGTCATTTGTTTAGAGTTGTATAGAGTGAGAAGTCAAGCAAAATGACACCTTTTATAAATACTATATCATTATTTAGAACACATGCATTTCATGTGTGTTCCGTGTCTACAACGATCTATGTAAACACATCGTTAAAACAGAAACACTTTTCATGTTTTAGTAATAACTGACAAAATGTAGACATTAAGTGTATAATGCATGGAGCCTGAATTCCAAATATCAAATAAACACTTTCACAAAAAGTACAAATATAACTGAACAAGTGCACTTCTATTCAAGAATATAACTGCAGAAAAAGAATTCCGCGTCAGGGTGTGACATTGACATGCATTTGGAATGACCGCTTCGGTGGCGCAACGGTATCAACTGTTGACTGGTAATCGAAACTTCACGGGTTCGACCCCGGAAGATTCCGTTTTGAGAAGTGAGCTGCTCTTATTACTATTTTAGAATAAAAACATACATTTGATTCCAGTCTGTAACAGCTGCTGTAAATTTATGATACTTGTAAAGGTTAGCTGTTTTTTTTTTATTCAGTTTTATTCTCTCAGTTGTGTTCTTGATCCCACTTAGAACCAAACCCCAAACCCGTGCATTTTACACTGCTGTTTTCACATAAAGACACGCTAGGGAGTTTTAGCTAAAGAATACGTGGCTGCTGCCAGTCGGGCATCACTGTACTTTGTATATGTACATGGGAAGCTCTGCAGTCTACTTGTGACTTTACGCTGTAGGAAGCAAGTAAATAAACAAAGGTAAATAAGTAAATAACATTCGATATGGCTCTTATATACAAAGTACAGCGACGACAGCTTCAGCCTTCAGCTATAGACTATTCAGTACGCAAACGACTCTCCACGCTAGTGTTTAGATCTGGATGGTGCATGTGCCCAAAACATTAACATTTATATGTTACTTACATAAAAGCCACATCGAATGTTATTTACCTTTATTTATTTACTTACACTGTGTTTGATCGACATGCTCAAAAAATACATGTAATGCCATGAAAAGTGCCTGCTGACACTTTAGTATGCAAGCAATGGTACGAGAATGCAGTCAGACTTCTTTTTTGGGCACATGCACCGCCCAGATCTAAACACTAGCGTGGAGAGTCGAGTACAGAACAGTCCATAGCCGAAGGTGGAAGCTGCCGTTGCTGTACTTTGTACATAAGAGCCAGATCAAATGTTACTTACTTATTTACTTTTATTAATTTACTTACTTCCTACAGTGTAAAGTCACAAGTAGACTGCAGAGCTTCCCATGTACATATACAAAGTACAGCAACGGCAAAAGTGCATTCTTTCTCCGATGTAGAACCGTCGTCATGATCTGAGTTCACCTCTGTTACAGCGCGTCTTCATGTGAAAACAGCAGTGTCAAATGCGGGGGCCCGCCGGTTGGTGGGGGGTTTGGTGTTATCGTGAACGCGACAGTGAATAAAACTGAATAAAAAAAAAACAAAGCTAAGCTTTACAAGTATCATAAATTTACACCGGCATTTACAGACTGAAATCAAATGTATGATTTTATTCTAAAATAGTAAGAATAAGAGCAGCTCACTTCTCAAAACGGACTCGTTCGGTCTCGAACCCGTGAAGTTTCGATTACCAGTCAACAGTTGATACCGTTGCGCCACAGAAGCGGTCGTAGCAAATACGTGTCAATGTCACACCCTAACGCGGGTTCTTTTTCTGCAGTTATATTCTTGAATAGAAGCGCATTTGTTCTGTTATATTTGTACTTTTTATGAAAGTGTTTATTTGATATTTGGACTTCAGGTTTCACACATTATACACTTCATGTTTAAATTTTGCCAATTTTTGCTAAAACATGAAAAGTGTTTCTGTTTTAACGATGCGTTTACATAGAATGTTGTAGACACGGAACACACATGAAATGCATGTGTTCCAAATAACGATATAGTATTTATAAAAGGTATCACTTTGCTTGACTTCTCACTCTATACAACTCTAAGCAACTGACATGCAGGTAAAGAGACTTGAGCTGAGAAAACAATGTGGCGGTGGGGGGATGTGATAGTAGGCTGCTTGCTGCTTATCGACACATTTACAGGACAAAAGACGCTGATGTAGAGGTATGAAGCGATTTAAGATGGGACGGATCTACGAGTTTTTACGTAGGCTCTGGTAATTCTAGTGTTAAAAAACGCTGATAGACTACTTTCACATTGCGGCTGCTCTGTCGCGCGATATGCTTCTCGCGCAACGCTATGCATACTTAAAAGCCTGAACAGCACCTGTCCTTTTTGGCGGATTTCTTTGTTTCTCTCTCCTCCCCCAGACATCCTCTGCTCCTGTTGTGCTCTCCTATGATGTTTGTCTATTCTTTAATCGAGAACTAACTGCATACTGAGCTCGTTTTACTTCTGAAAGAGACATATTTGTTTGAAGTGTTTGAGTAAAGTTCCTGTCTCTACAATTTCCCGTATTTCTGTGCAATTCTGTGACCCAAGTGTGACACCCTACGGACTGCAGCTTCACTGTACCTGGGATTGAGTCGCTGCACTAGACTAGCCTACAAGCATCAGTGCTTACCTCTGTTTGCTTGAGTGCAGCCAGTTCAAGCACAGTTGGCTCGGTGATTTACGTCCATGGGGTCAGTTGCACTTTGTACATACTGTTCCAGTAGTTTTTTAAAATAGTTTTTACAGTTCATTAGCAGTGTGTAATATAATTAGTGTTGCAGTTATTGTGATGCTCTTTGCATGAAAAAAATGTGTTCCATTAAAATTTCACTTTTTCTTTGTGAATTGTGACGTTTACTTAAAGTGCAGCAAAAAGGTATTTGGTGTCCAGGGATGCATTAACCCCCAAGTATGTGACAGTGTAAGGGTTAAAGCCCCAAAATGCCGCCAAAATGCCCTGCACCTTCTACGGCTTCTGGCAATGAAAAAGCGCTGGCATGAATTCCAGTCCATATAGTGGTAACATCGGTATTTTACATTCTAGCACTGTGGGTGACATATCAGTACAGTACTGTACAGTATATGCAGGTTTACCTTTACATTGTTTTTTTAGGTAATGTAGTAAGCTGAGTTTGAAATTAAAGTGTTTTGGGGGCATATTTAGGATTTAAACTATAAAAATAAGCATTTTTTTTTTTTTAACTACATCCAAAATTCACGGGTGCTCTAGGAACATAACCCCTGCAAAATTTTGAGGTGTACTGTACTACAGTTTTTTTGTTATATAGATATTGGTACATATAGCACAAATTTGGTACAGATGAATTAATTTGGTACAGGAACACACCAACCATTATACACTACAGTCAGAAAGTGACAAAATAACCACACATTTTGAAGGATATATACAACCTTTGAGATATTCAAAATCGTCGCTATTTTACATTGAGGAACCTTATTCTGAAATTGCTCCACAATTTCCAGGCGTAGTCTTTTGCAGACTGGTACACCTCTGTCCATCTTTACTTAAGTGAACCTCTGCCTCTCTAAGATGCTTTATTATACCCAGTCATTTTACTGACCTGTTGCCAATTGACCTTATTAGATGCAAAATGTTCCTCCCGCTCTTTCTTTTTAGTACCACTTACTTTTCCAGCCTTTTTTTGCCTGCGTCCCAACTTTTCTGAGATGTGTTGCTGCCGTAAAATTCAAAATGAGCTAATATTTTTCATGAAATAGAATCATTTGATATGATTTCTATGTTATATTGTGAATAAAATATGGGTTTATGAGTTTTGCAAACCACTTCACTTTGTTTCTATTTACATTTTATAATGCATCACAACTTTTTTGGAATTAAGGTCGTACAAAAAGCCTGTACACAATTAATGCAGACATGCAGACAGATTTTAAAAAATATATACAACTTGTCTCACTGACAAATAAACATTCAATACTACAGTTATGTTTAAAATTATTAGGATATGTTTTCAAACATACCGTACAAAACACAAATAATTAAGACAAGATGGGTTTTATAAACAGTCTGTTACAATCTTCAATTTAACATGTCTGATTTTACTGAAAAACACCAATACATACAAATTCTTTAATTCTCTTTCGGTGTCGACTATGTGGATTATTAAGATGACTGGTCAAGTCGAAAATAGTAGGTACAGCATTGTCCTTCAGAACAGTTCTATAAGGACTCTGGAAAGTAAGCACAAAGATATGCAATTTAAATTTGAACAACTACCTAATATTACTTTAGAAGTTATGAATGAATTAATTTTAGTTTAATAATTAATGTCAATTATCATTCATTAATATAATTAATAATCTTTGGAAACACTCTTTTTAAAAGGCCAGAAAAATCTTAACTTACACTTTTACATATCATTGAAGGCTCAAAATGCTTTGCACATAGTCTGTAATGCTTATTTAGTTGATCTGAAGTTTTATCTTCCAAATCAGCTCTTCGACAATTTTCCACCCAAAGTTTACATCTGCTTCAAAAACAATAAAAGAATATATTCAAGATTAGATGTATTTTAAACTATTCCTCTTTTACCTAAAAACCTAAAACTATAGTAAACATGTGCAATATCTTCATTTATATAAACAATTCTGCTATATAACTGTGAACTAAAATATATTAACATAAAAAATATATATAATATTATTAGACTCAGAAAGAAAGAAAGCAATAAGATTTTCTGTTTTACAACAATGCTTACATTAACATGTCTTGTGTCATATCTTTCATGATGGAAGTGTACAAATGTCCCTGCAACAATTTGACACAAGTTCTCCACTAACTGAGTGAACAGTTATATTATCTACTGAGCTTTCAAAGAATATAAGAAAAATATGAATCTGAAATATCAATAAATACCACTCCTGTCATACTTTGAAGAAAAAACTTGATTCAAAGCTTAATCAAATATGAATAGACACAAAATTTCAAGATTCCTTGGAACACCCAAGAAATTGTAAAAATCTTAACTTCTTTCCCAGTTAAAAATAAGTGGAGTTATTGCTGGGGCTTTCAGATCAAATGTCACTCATTGAACAGAATTTGAATGTATTCTAAAAAGATATCATTCAAAGGCAAAAAATGATACCCGAATGTAAAAGAACAGTAGTTAATTTTACATCATATTGCCTTCAGCATTAGGCATGTTATGCAATACTTTGGAAATTCTAAGATAATGTGTTTGCACACCTTTTTCATAATATTGAATGGTTAGCTTGTATTGTCATTATTAAAATGAAGAGTCTTCTGTTTCTTAAGCATACACCTTCACAGTGCACTTTAGGACAGATGTTTTACGCCCTGCACTGCTTTAAGATATACGGTTGTATGAAGAATTAATTTTTAAATACCTTGTCTGACATGCTAAAATATCATCCATTGTAGTTCACTCTTGAACCTGAGATCCCGGACTTACTGTTGGATTATGCTAGCAATGTTATGCATCCATCAGAGTAAGAAAAAGCTGGTTTAGCACCTTATGAATGACCACCTAAAATAAGTACCATACCTTTGACTTTCCTTCAAAAATTATAATGCCTTTCAGTGTTTCTTTCCTAGAGAAAAATGTAGGGGTGGGCTGCCTCTTCTACAAAATTATAGAAATAACACAAATCTATAATCATTTGCCATGCATTGCTTTATTAATATATTTGAAGAAATTCACACCATGAAAAATGTGTACATGGGGATGGCTGCTTGGTTACTAGACAGATTATTGCTGCCCTTGTCTATATAGGTGGCTTTGTGGCCAACAAGCAGTTAAATGATACTTGTGTTGGTGCTCCACCTCCATGTTTGGATTCCTTCAGAAACATAAATCAAAACAACTCTCTTATAATAATTCACAAAGAAGAGGCAGACAACCCAGCATTCAGAGGAGCAGATTTATATAATTAATCAACACATAAGGAAAAGGCTACTTTTACTTGAATAATTTGTTAGAGATTCTGTATGGTCCAACTTTAAAGGTAATGCTCACTGTGTACTTTGGATGTTTTAGCAGATCATGCAACATCAATATAATATCATATGTTGTTTAAATATATCTACAGTATATAGTCTTTTGCATTGAATGGTTACATAGCCACAGACTTAATAGCCAGATTTCCTTGATATTTTCCTGCACTGATAAGTCACATTATTTGTTCATTACTGTGCAGACCCTCAATCTAACTTATTTGTTCAGCTAAATGTCATGAATGACTTTTGGACAATGAAGGAATACTGATAGCCCTGCAAACAACCTTCATGCCAAACACACCTCTGTATTTTCCAAACCAGCCCTATCAATTACAGGTTTGTGGCAGCACAAGAAGTAAAAGTGTTACACAAACACAACAGACTAATATCCAATTTATATATTATTTACTTCATTATGGGCTGTCAATATTTTTTCCTTGAACTGTAAATTGGCTGGTTGCAGGCGTAGAACATCATAGCTATGTGTTCAGATAGTGACTCAACCAAAACTGTTATATTATGTATGTGGTTTCATCAAAATATTCAAAAACTACAACTGTTGTTATTTCATCTTAACATTGTTACCATGACACTTATTATTCAGGTTGCCTGTACAATAGTTTACTGCAATAGTAAATGGGAAAATGAGACAGATTCAGTTGAGTTTAGTTCATTATGCTATTCTATATAAAATAATTAAAAATCATTACGATGGAACATTTATTACATTCATTTGTTTCACTTATAGAACACATATAGACTCTAGTCTCTCATTTTATACAAAAAGACAGAGGCAATGATATTACTTCTAGAATCTAATAGCAAAATGAAACACAGCTGGGAATGTTTTTAACATGTTTAACCAATCACCAGAGATTTTTCTTTTTCTTATTTGCATTACAGGCAGTAAAAGGTATTGATAGCTCCACTTTGTCTTTGATTAGGTCAAAACAGAATACTGTTTTTGTGAACAGTTGTATTTTCAAGTTGCAAGTTCATTTGAGTTTTCACTAGAGGTATAAAAAAATATCGATACACTTGAGTACTGTAATATTACGTTTTTTAATATTGCATCGATTCTCAAAAACATAGTATCAGCTTTTAATTACTAGTTTACATACAAAGATTCAAGGCACACAGTTCATTTTGTGTTGTGTTTAAACCCCTGAACACAAGACAGCAGATAACATAACAACATAAATTGAGACAAGAAGTAGCGTAGGGGTTGACGTATGTACGCTTTCAATATTCAGGCACACGGATCTGGCAGACAACGTGGATCGCGCAGTGACAAACCAAGCTGACTAGTAACACGACGACCGATGAGTGAATCCACAGGAGTTAGGCCGGCTCCCGCGGAAGTACGGGCTCATTTTGGCTTTCACAATAAAGAAGGCACTAAGGAGATTGACAAGAGCCATGCCGTCTGCAAATTGTATCATGCCAAAATCAAATATTTGGGGAACACAACGAATCTAAGAGCACACTTAGCAAGACACCATTCTGATGTACAGCTAAAGGAGCAGCAAACAGCAAGCGGTAAAAAAGTGAGTCCCTCTCAACTCACTATGGAACAAGTTCACACATCGAAGTTAGTACAGACCTCAACTCATGCAAACAAAATAACTCAGTCAATACTCTACTTCATTTGCAAAGATATGCGCCCTCTGAGTGTTGTAGAGAATGAAGGGTTCCGAAATACACCATACCCTCTCGACAACACATCACTGACATCGATGTGCCCAAGTTGTATGAGGAGGTAAATAAGAGGGTACTAGAATCTCTCAACTCAGTTGTGAGAGTCACTTTGACACGCAATGCTTGGACAACAAAGGCCACTGAATCGTTTGTAACAATAACAGCACATCACATAAGGCATGAGTAGAAGCTGGACTTGTATGTGCTACAAACAAGAACTATGCATGACAGCCACACAGGAGAGAATATCGCAGCATTACTAAAGGAGGCCGTTCATGAATAGCAATTGGAAGTGAAAGAGGCCGTCATTGTAACAGACAATGCATCCAATATGAACGTTGCGGCTTTACCTGCAGAGATGACACATTAGTGCTGGGCGGTATAACCAAAATTCTATATCACTGTATTTTTCAAAATTATACCGGTTTCACTGTATTCAACAGTATTTTTTTCCCATGCATGAGTTGATGTTAACCACATATTCCACTGCAATTACTGCAGTAGACTGGCTAAGAATAACCTATTCCACTGTCATGAGAATTGTACAAAAAACATTTTAATGTGCACACAAGTATTAATACAGGTTTGCATGGCCCCATAAAGTGATAGTTTTCAAGGGGTTGGCACTAATGAAGAGAAGGAATCACACTGCATGAAAGTTGCAGTCAAAATATAGAACCTTTTTATTGAACAAATTATACAAACAACTTAAACTAAAATTTTGACAACATATTTTCAACCATTCAAAGAGGAATTTAGACTTAGTAAAATATCCAGAGGTGCTTGTCAAAAGTTGTATTGCACTTAACATGTCTTAGAAAAGGAACAAATAGTAAATATTTTTTGTAAACCAACTACACTTTCTGTTAACATTAACAATCTCCATCCACAGACACGTTAAAGTGACTTTTTAAACAACTTTACCATCATTAATCTGCTTAATATTTAAACTAATAAATAATAATAAAATAAATAATAGTGCAACTTCCAGTAATAATAATACTATTACTTCAAGACTTCAAGCCCAGGTGCATTACACAGTATTCACCAAATAAAAATACAATAAAATAAAACAAGTGCAACTTGGTGATAACATCTTTACCAACTGAAACATCATTAAGGCAAACTGCATTAATATGGACCTTGTTTTAAGCTAAGCTATATACATAAATAATGCAACTGCAACTTGCCTTTACAATGCTATTTGTGGTAAAGCCCTACGGAAGCATATTAGGGCTACGGTGAAGAAAAAAAAAATGCGGACACAGGGAAGTAAAAAAAAAAACTATATGTCGAGAATAAAGTTGACATGTTGACTTTATTCTCAACATTTCCACTTTATTCTCGCTGTTTATGTCGAGATTAAAGTCGACATTTCCACTTACTCTCATTTATTTTGTCATTAAAGTAGAATGTCATAAACCAAAATTCGCCCTAAAATCAATGTTTAATTCACTAGATTTTCTCAAACCCCATCATAAGTTAATGTAGCACATTAAATGTTATGTGTTGTGTTCCCTGACCCAGTTGTTAATCGCTACGCGCTTCTTAAACTGACTTTCTCTGCACTAAGAGGAGGCACAGACATTGTATTGGATCGCCACACAGAATACATTCACTTCATGATATTCCTGCTCTCTGAAAATTTCGAATGCTAAAGATAAACACTTGATATTATTTTCAAGATGAAATGGATTTAAAGCAGGTATTAAACATGCACATTAGTGTGAGGGTAGTGCTGCTCCCTCGCAGTAAGGGGTTCCCAGGTGTACGTTCTGTGTAGAGAACTTTAAGCAGATGTGACGAGGCGCCAAAAAACTGGATGTATGAATGGGTATTGCACAGGTTTAACTTAAATATTGTGTAAGTGTTGGGTTCGTGATCTGGTGGTCGGAGACACAAACACAGAATTCAATGGATGTTCTTCTGAGCTGTCCCTGTCTGACATACCAAACCCCCAGTTCCAATCTTTCCTTTTTCTTTCTCCACGTAACCAATCAGCACACGATAAACATCTTTGTGAAATTAAAACTAGTTATAAACTTAGACCACGGAGTGTTCGGAACTTTAAAAAAATCTTCGTTATACATGTTTAATTACGTCATCCTTTCAGGGTTGCGCCCATCCCAGCAAGCATTGTGTGTGAGGCAGGAGCAAATCCTGAACGGGGCGCCAGCACATCGCAGGGTGAATACGAGTAATACATGCACTAGGGTCAATATAGCATAACAAAACCCCACATCCTACATGACTTTGAAAGGAAACTGAAGCACGCCGAGTAAACCCACCAGAAAAACATGCAAGGCAGCAGTGCAACCTCCCCAACATGATTAATACATGCTTTAATGCATTTCATCATGAAAATTATATCAATCATTTATCTCAGCATTCTAAATGTTCAGGGAGCAGGAATATCATGAAATTAATGTATTCTGTGTGGCGATCGCTGCCTGCGCCTCCTCTTAGTGCAAGAGGAAGTCAATTTAAGAAGCAAGTAGCGATTAACATGGCTCGGGAAACACTTAACGCAAAGCATTTAATGTGCTTCATTAACTTATGACGGGGTTTGAGAAAATCTAGTAAATTAAATATTAATTTTAAGATGAAGTTTAGTTTACAATGTTCTACTTTAATGACAAATTACGAGAATAAAGTCAACATATCGACTTTATTCTTGTCATAAGCGTCGAGATTAAAGTGGAAATGTCGAGAATAAAGTCAACATGTCGTCACACTATTACACAGTACCCAGGTACATTACACAGTATTGAAAAAAAAAAATAAAACAAGTACAACTTGGCTTTAGGGCTACAACTAATGAATTATTTTGGTAGTCGACTAATCGTTCAATTTGTTTTGCCTGTTCATGCCTGACTATTTTGATGCCTATGACCTGTGGTTGCACATCCTGTTCTGGGCTCCAGTGCATGTCTTACCTCATCTGCTCACGTCTGTCCACCTGTGAATGTCACCCTGATGTCTCTGCATTAACATAATTAAAATTAATAATAATCAAATTAAAATAACAACCAGTGAAACATATGAATTTGAAAATACTCAGGTGTTTTTATATTAGTGCGACCATCACAATAGAAAAGAAATACTGTACATTAAACAATATAAACTAAAGTGCGCATAGTCTTTAAACACAAAAAGTGCATTTAACTTAACCAAAAATGGCCACTGGTGTGTCTTAAAGTCTAAAAGTTTAAATAAAGCTTCAATTTAAATAAAAAAAAAAACAATAATGTACAGTTTATAAAAGATTCAGTTCATATATTCCTGATTGCAGTGCAGGAACATGAGCATTTCGACGTGCTCTGGTGTGAGGCTGGCTCTCTTCTTTGAGACAATGTTCCCAGCTGATGAGAAAAGACGCTCAGAGGGAGTAGAGGTAGCAGGAATACATAAAAATGATTTTGCAGACAAAGAAAGATGTTTTAATCATCACACACTGAAAGAAAAGTGTTGTAGTTTATCACATCATGTACTATATTATGCCAAAATAAAAAAATAATGGACTAAAATATGTAACAAGGTAATTACTGCCAGCACACCGGAGCCGAGTATATTAGGAAAAGTACATTTGTTGAGTCGGTTTCCAGTGCAATTTGGAAGCACGCCAAAGCCAAGTATATGCGGCGACATATATTCGGTGACATACATTCATTGAACTCCGCAACCAGCTAAAGTTGTTTCTCAGTGCAATTTGCCAGCACGCCAGAGCTGATCAGTCAGTGCTATATATTCGTTGAGCAGCCAGCTCACGACCACTGCCGGCCCCAGCAGAACTGCAGCAACTGTGTCAGCCACTGCACTAGATGAGCCTACAATCATCAGCGTTTACCTCTGTGTGTTTGCATGCAGCCAGTTCAAGCGCAGTTGGCTCAGTGATATACTGAATTTCATCAATGACTTCAGTTGCCTGCAGTGGGCTGGCGCCCTGCTCGGGGTTTGTTTCCTGCCTTGCTCCCTGTGTTGGCTGGGATGGGCTCCAGCAGACCCCCGTGACCCTGTAGTTAGGATATAGCGGGTTGGATAATGGATGGATGGACTTCAGTTGAACATATTGTAATAGATTGTTGCGGTAATTTTTTTTTTTTTTTTTTTTATAGTTTTGACAGTTCATTTGCAGTGTGTAAAATGATCAGTGTTACAGTAATTGTGATGCTCTTTGCATGAAAAAAAAATGTGTTCCGTTAAAATGTCACATTTTCTTTGTGAATTGTGATGTTTACTTAAAAAGTGCAGCTAAAAAGTATTTGGCGTCCAGGGGTGCATTAACCCCCAAGTATGTGTTGGTTTAAGGGTTAACTATCATTATCGAAACCTTGACATACACATTATAGTACAAACATCAACGTTAACACGACACTAACTTTACTCACTAAAACTTGCCTCTCGGGAGACGGCGGCATCACAGCTCCAGGATGCTTGCGTTGGTAGGACTGTGTGTGTCTTGACAAACAAAAACAAATGAAACTGCCCACAGACGTTCATGTAGTGCATTGCAGTTACAAAAACCAATGTGGTTCTTTGTGACTGAAGCCTCTATTGAAGGTTCTGTTTATGACGCGTCGATGTCGTCGATTACTTCGACTAATCTTTGTAGCCCTACTTGGCTTGCAGTATTATTCAGTAGTATAGAAACGGTATTCACACATTTGAAAACAATGGTCCACATCCAACCTTTTAAAACCAAAGTATCTCCAGGCAACAAACACGGCTCCTTTTTTTGGCAAAAGTTCTTCTGTGTCATCATGTTCAACTTTATCGTTCGCTACAGCTTCAGTTTTGGAATGTTCTCTGTCCATTTTCACCGTTCAATACCTCCAGTAATACATGTACTCCGCTGCATATGCAGCAGTGAAAAAGGTCCCCCCTTAAACAATTTCCCGCTGCGCCATGTTCCGAACGCTGCTTAGGCTATTTAAACTGGTGTTGCGGTATAAGAAAAATCCATATCATAACAAAAATAAAAAACGGGTTTTTGGTATGAACCGGTATACCTCCCAGCACTATGACACATGTACGATGTTTTGCACACAGCTTGAATCCACATGTGCTGAGGAAGTGCTCAAGGCACTCAAGCCAATGAAACATGCCACCGTTGGTAATGTCAGAGGAGCTCATTCTGTCTATCGTGGCACCACTTTATGCCAAGCTTGTTATTAGCTCAGAGGAAAGACTGGATGACATACAGATAGTGAATGATATCAGGGATGCAATAGCACAAGATCTGGGAAGGAGATATTATGAGAGGGAGACACAGTGCATGGCATCAGCTCTTGATCCTAGGCCTTGGTGGTTTCCATAAAAAAGCAACATAATGTAAGTAAATAAATTAGTAAATTAGGCTGTTTGTTTTTATTTATATACAATGCAATTTAGTTTTAATAGCTGGACATGGATAATTATGTAGAAAAGTAGAAAGGTGTACTAGGATGAATTTGGGTTCAGAAATTTGTATTGTGGTAGTAAATTTACTGTAAATTAATTTTGATTTTGATATACTTTATTAATCCCTCAGGATAAATTCCCTTTTCTCATGACCTTTGGTGGTCAGAGCACCAGTTTAGCCATTGTACTGTGCCCCAGAGCAATTTTCAAGTTAAGAGCCTTGCTCAAAGGCCCAACAGAGTAGGACTCCTTCTGCTAGTAATGGGATTTGAACCAGCAACCTTCATATACCAATAAAGATCTTTAGCACAGAGCCACCGATACTAGTTTGAGTTGGTGCTTTGATGCTTTTCAGCAGTAAGATGAGGTAGACAGTCTGGTGGAGGAGATTGACCAGTCACAGGAGGCTGATCACCCACCTTACAACAAGTATGGCTCTTCCCCCATGCCACTCATGAAAAGACCAAGGAGATCAAGTGCACTGGCTGACTTGCTTGGAGCTACATTTTCCCCTGCCAAAGATAATGCTGCACCAAAATCTGCACATGATTCTTCTGCAGCTGAGATCAAGAGGTTTAGAGAAGAAACCCCTTTGCCACTCCAAGAAAACCCTCTCAGATGGTGGAAAGAACATGAACATGAGTATCCTCAGTTATCCAGAGTAGCAAAGCATTTCCTTTGCATTCCTGGCACAAGCGTGTTGGCCAACTCATCGTCCTCCACAAAAACCTTGACATTAAAAATCAAGCACTAACATACATACAAACTGTAATAATAGTAAGTGCAATCCAAGTTTAAGAACTGAAAATATTCACTATCGAAATATATGTATTTTCTTACATTTGTTTTAATATTTTCTTTAGGAATTCAGCAAGCACTTTTAATTTTCACTGATATATGCAGTTGTAGTTCCTTTTTTCAGACTGCAGAAAATATTGTGTTATGATTTTGGATGTTACAGGGACAATGCATTTTCTTTTGTTAACTACTTAAAATTGAAAAATAAAAAAATAGAATGTGAACCTTTAAAGCAGAATTTAATATATATACTGTGTGAGAGATGGCCGGCAGCTTATCCCGGCCGCTAGATGGAGTCCTCCCTGCAGCATGGAGGTGCCCCGGATTCCCGCGAGGCATCATGGGAGATGAAGTGCGACTTCACAGCCCTACTGGGTGCCGTGGGTGCCATCAGAGGACACTGCAGGGAGACACAGGGATTTCTATTTTCCCTATAGTCCGGAAGTACTCCCAAGTCATGGGGACAGAAGAACAGAAGTACTTCCAGGCTGAAGAAAAATATGAATCTTCAACTGACCCGGAAGTGCTAGTGAATCAAGTGGATTTGCAAAATCATAATCTAGAACATAAAAACACAACTAAGCCACAGGAAAAGGACATAAATATACAGTACACTGTACTGTAGTAACAGAAAAAATGAGTGTAAAAAAAATCCTTACCTTTATTCCATCTCATGTCTCAATTTTTTAAAGTTTTTAATGGGAGTGAGCGTTGTAAACTCGAAACATTGTTTGTTGGGACGTTGTAACCCGAGGACCCCCTGTATATATGTATGTAACACTGTTTGATTTTTTTTTTTTTTTAATTTTCTTAATTTGTTTACCTAAAGATTCCTGCAAGCACTTTTATTTTTGTACTGATATTCTGTAAACAAATGTTAATTCCTTTGTTCAGATTACGGTGCAATGATGTTATGCATTTTCTTATAAACTATTTGAAACATAGTGTGGCATATTGTGAAACTTTAAAGCAGGATCAAAAAGTACAGTGACTTTTTTTAGCAATATAGGAACATGTTAATTCCTTTCCTCAGATTGCACAAAAGGTATTGCTATGATGTCTGACGATATAGGGACTGTGATAAATGCAGTTGCAGATCCCACTGTTCTGATTGAATAAAAAAGTAAACTTTTTTTTTACTCAGATTTTATGTATATGGTGGTGTGTTCTTTATACTATGACACTATTCCTAAAATTAGATTTTGCAATATATCACCTTGTTTACAGAATTGCAATAAATTGCAATATATTGAATTGTTACCCCTGTATTATGATACATATCGTATTGCAAAATTCTTGCCAAAACATAGCCCTAGTTTTCACGTGTCTTTCAAAAATGCCACATGAGCCATAAGCACTTTATACTTTACAAAAGCAAAACGAGAAAAAAAAATTAAAAACATCTTACAGTGTTTTCCTGTGTCCCAAACGTTACTCCATAATGTTCAAGACAAAGTCAGATTTTTCCTTTATTTACCACACTATTCCACAGTTTAAAATTACAAATCAATCAATTCAGACGTGATTAAAGTGCACATTGCAGGCTTTAATTTAACACTAGAATTACCAGAGCCTATGAAAAAACTTGTAGATCCGTCCCACCTTAAATCGCTTCACACCTCTCCATCAGTGTCTTTTGTCCTATAAATGTGTTGATAAGCAGCAAGCAGTCTGCTATCACATCCCCCACCGGCGCACAGTTTTCTCAGCTCAAGTTTGTTTACCTGCGTATCAGTTGCTTGGAGTTGTATAGAGTGAGAAGTCAAGCAAAATCACACCTTCTATAAATACTATATCGTTATTTGGAACGCATGCATTTCATGCGTGTTCCGTGCCTACAACGATCTATGTAAACACATCATTAAAAAAGAAATGTTTTTCATGTTTTAGTAAGAATTGACAAAATATAGACATGAAGTTTATAATGTGTGAAGCCTGAAGTCCAAATATCAAAGAAACACTTTCACAAAAGGTACAAACATAACAAAACAAGTGCACTTTTATTCAAGAATTTAACCGAAGAGAAAAGAAAGCAGGTTACGGTAGGTGGTTGATAGGACAGCTTGTGTGGTGCAATGCTCAGAACTGCTGCCTTACAATCAAGAGGTTGCAGTTTCGATATCAGCTGCTTGCCAAATTTACCATTTTGAGTAGTGAGCTACTCTTATTGTTTATATCATACAATAAAAACATACATTTGATTTGCGACTGGTGTCAATTTTTTTTTTTTCAGTTTTTTTCTCTCACTCACGTTTAAGCTTCCACAAACATCCCGCCCCCCCACCCCCCCACCATACGCCCCCCCATGTGACGCCTTT